>JARWKJ010000002.1:64174566-64562059 GCA_029959095.1 Rhinichthys osculus | reverse complement strand
AAAGTGTGAACAACATCTAGATTAAGTTTATAATCCGAAGTCACTGAGATCTGTGTTTCGATTTTCCGCATGCTCTTATGAAAAATAAAATAATCAATCAATATTTCTGTTTGCACGGTCTAGTTTTTGTTCAATATGAGCATCCAAAAGCCACTCACTTTCTTTCACTCAGCACTATCGAGTCTTCCCCAGTGCTGAGATGGGTCAGTTGTTTTAATCGATTAAAATGCTCATCTGAATGATAAATTATTATTCAATGCTTATGAATTGTAGCTCCCTTTTCAGAAACATCTGGATTTGCCAAAGCCGCATCTTTCATGCACTGTAAAAAATAAAATCGTAAAAAAACGGTCAATGACTGGCAGCTACGGCTGCCAAACAAAAACGGTAAAAATAAAGTAAAATATCCTAATTTAAATTGAGTGCAAAAAACTTTTCCAAACTTTGTCCTTAAATGTTTTACAGAAAAACACTGTTATTTTACAGTTATTTCCTGAATTATTATGATCAAACACCTTCACTGTGAAAAAAAAGGTCAAATGACTGTCAGCAATGGCTGCCATACAAAAAAAACATAAAATGAATGTAAAATATCCTAATATAAATAATAAATACTATTGCAGACTTCTTCATTAAGCTTTTTAACAGAAACACAGTTATTTCACAAATATATATATATATATATATATATATATTTACTGAATTTTTACTAAAAAACATTCACTGTAAAAAGTAAATATCTTGCTATAAACTACATGCATGATTTACTGTGATTATACGTCATCAGCAACTACACAGTTACTGTCGGTTAAATAAAGCAATACACAGCATTTCATTTTAAATTGTACTCAAAACACTGTAAAATTACAAATAATATCTGTAAAATAAAAAATCAGCTGTTATTTTAGGTATTGTGACATTAATGACAAATTGCAGTAATTCACATTTTTTATACAGGAAATTGATTGTATTTTTCATACAGTATTTTTTCTGTTTTCTTAAATTACATAAAAATGTATGTAAAATTACAAATATAATCTGTAATTAAACAGTAACAAAACAGTTAAATGATAAAACGGTCAAATGACTGGCAGCCCCCCAAAAACTGTAACATTAAAGTAAAAAATCCTAAATTAAATAAACTGAAAAACACTGTGATAATTCAGGATATACCTGTAAAATAACAATCATATACCTTCAGTGAAAAAAAATCGTAAAAAGAGGGTAGTAGTCCTTACCGGACACCATGTGTCAAAATGATTGATGACTTCCGGTTGCCCTTGACCTTTGACCTTTTCCGGTCCCGCCTTTTCCGGGTGTGCATCCGGTATCTATAGATAAGGATTGACCTATTGACCCCACCCATCCAATCGATTATGTGTTTTGACAGGTTGTGCATCCGGCGTCTATTGATAAGGGTCGAGCAGTTGACCCCGCCTATCCGATCAATGAAATGTTTTGAGAGTTTGACCATCTGGCCTGTATTGATAAGGGTTGTGGTGTTGAGCTATCTGATCAATCAAGTGTTTTGACATAAGCATTGTGCGTTTTTATGGCAGAAAGTTTGAAGCGGTTGTTATAGAACATGTATCACAGGCATTCCAGAGGCCATTGTGGTTTCCTGTGTAATGTGAGCCGAAAAAAGTCAGTGTCACAGGGCGTCCCTCTCCTCCCTCTGCATGTGTGTCACAGACGCTCCCCCTACCTCTGCAAGTGTGTCACGGGGGTTCTCGCCTACCTCTCCATGTCAGCTCTGATATCTGAAACAATGTTACATAAACAGGGTCTATCGTTTAAAATATTATTCAAATGAAACTAGAGTTGAAAAACATACTGATCTTTATAAATGTATAAACGAAATGATTATAAAACAATTTAAGTTGAAAACGCACTGTTAAAATGGTGTAAATGAAATGGTTATAAAATAATTTAACTAAGGTTGAAACATACTATTCTTTATAAATGTATAAATGAAATGGTTATAAAATAATTTAACTAAGGTTGAAACATACTATTCTTTATAAATGTATAAATGAAATGGTTATAAAATAATTTAACTAAGGTTGAAACATTATTCTTTATAAATGTATAAATGATATGGTTATAAAATAATTTAACTAAAGTTGAAAACATATAGTTAAAATGGTATGAATGAAATGGATATAAAATAATTTAACTAAAGTTGAAAACATACAGTTAAAAGAGTATAAATGAATCGGTTATAAAATAATTTAACTGTATGGTTGAAACATGCAGTTAAAAGTTGTAAAACAAAAAACAGCGTTTCTCACGAATGAGTTTACAATGTCTATAAAAGCATCGTGTCTCATGTATGCCTATCCGTGCATGCCTGTCTGTGTATGTGTGTGTGTGTGTGTGTGTGTGTCAGGGTGTCAAAGCAGTAAACAATCGATCTCTGATACACGAGTGTAGTCTGTATTCGCTCAACCGATCCTAACATCGATATGACGTCTTTGTCATCATTTATCTCCGCTACACACGGCTGATCATGCCGGTCGTTTGTTTTTTAAAACACGGCTGGTTATCATTCTCGCGGGACGCTTGACAGGTTTGATTAAATTATGACGCTACGGTTACGATCTGTTCCATCACGACAGCGATAGCGACATCCTGGATGCGAAGTTATTCCTTATGCAACACCTCCATCTAGTGGCGAAAGAGTAGTGTTTTTCACCGCGTGCTACAGGTGTATAAATAAAGCTCGGATTCCAGCCAAACACAAAAACATTTGTCAAATACCCTTGTCTGCAGGCCATCACCGCTCACCTTCGTCAAGATGCAAAAAAGTAAGTGTTTTATATGTTATATTAATATACTGTTTTTATACATTAGGAATAATTCATTACTGGTTTAATCATCGGTTGAGTAGTTGTTGGAGTTATTGCATTGTTTTATCTAAAAAGATTGTTTTAACTATATTATTTTTATCTGATGTTTTTAACTGTTTTCTATGCTATTGTTACCTTTTATCTGTTATTTCTATCGCCTATCTGTTATTTTTATCTGCTGTCTGATGTGTTTAACTGCTTTATCTGCTATTGCTACCATTATCTGTTATTTTTTATCAGCTATCTGTTATTTTTATCCGACGCTTGATGATGCTGAATGCATCGGTTACGATATTAATTTTATACATACCCATGGCTTTTATTATGAAAAGACTAGGCCTTCCTTAATGTAGGTTGACTGTATAGTTAGCATGCTACAATGTTTTTTTTTTTATGTTCGACAATAAACAGAGACAAACATTTTTCTTACCTTAATCGTTTCCCATATACTATCGCGGGGTGTAGACCGAACTCATTTCGATCTCCTATTATAGTTCTTGGCTTGGCTTGGCTTATATCATCTGTATGCTAACTATGGTTTATGTTCTATTGATTCTACGAGTCGTTGTATGACAAACTAGTTTTTTCTGCAGTCTACATGGTTCTGAAGGTAGATCGTTTTGTTTTCGCGATGTTTTAAAACCTAAAAGCCTGTTTTAACACTGCCTGAAAGTTGTTATTGTTGTTGTTAGTGTTTTAAAGCTGGCGCCACATAACACCCCCTCGCCACGGGTAGACACGTACTTCATCCTGATTTGTGAAATAGGTCCATCTAGCGGTTGTAAATGGTATGACATGTGAAATAGGTCCATCTAGCGGTTGTAAATGGTATGACATGTGAAATAGGTCCATCTAGCGGTTGTAAATGGTATGACATGTGAAATAGGTCCATCTAGTGGTTGTAAAGGGTATGACATGTGAAATAGGTCCATCTAGTGGTTGTAAATGGTATGACATGTGAAATAGGTCCATCTAGTGGTTGTAAATGGTATGACATGTGAAATAGGTCCATCTAGTGGTTGTAAATGGTATGACATGTGAAATAGGTCCATCTAGTGGTTGTAAAGGGTATGACATGTGAAATAGGTCCATCTAGCGGTTGTAAATGGTATGACATGTGAAATAGGTCCATCTAGTGGTTGTAAAGGGTATGACATGTGAAATAGGTCCATCTAGTGGTTGTAAATGGTATGACATGTGAAATAGGTCCATCTAGTGGTTGTAAATGGTATGACATGTGAAATAGGTCCATCTAGTGGTTGTAAATGGTATGACATGTGAAATAGGTCCATCTAGTGGTTGTAAAGGGTATGACATGTGAAATAGGTCCATCTAGCGGTTGTAAATGGTATGACATGCTGATTTGATTTTAGGATCGATAATCTTTTTTAACATAATTATTTTAATTAATTTCATTTATTTATTTATTTATTTTATTTTATTTTATTATTATTATTTTTTTTTTAATTTTTTTTTTTTTAATTTTTTTTTTATCCAGTGTGTGTGTGTGTGTGTGTGTGTGTGTGTGTGTGTGTGTGTACGTGTACGTGTATGTGTGTGTGTGTGTGTGTGTGTGTGTGTGTGTGTGTCAAATTTGTTAAAAGAATGGCCATTCAGATTCTAGCGTCAGTTACCCTCTCGAGGCTGAAGGTTGTAGATGCGGGTTACATTACATTACATGCGTACGTGTTTTATTATTCAGAGTTGATGTGTATAAAATCAGCTCACCAATTTGTCTTTCATGCATAAACACGTTTTATATTTTCCAGGCACAAATACCCCGAACATCGAATTGGCTGCCTTCCAAGCCATTAACGACGCATGTGAGAACTTTTATATTGTTTTACAAAATTAAAATGAATTATTTTATTTATTTTAACATAATTTTTAATTCACAGTATTAGATGTCGTAGATCTTACGCATGATGATAATGATGGTGAGAGTGCAGGATCGAGCGATGAACCTTTGAGAAAGGTCAGAAAGACCGGCGGTTCCAGCACGTCCGATACCACGCCATCCACACCGCTTGCCGTACCATCCCCCAGTCCTATCACCCCGCATGCCGGTCCTCCTGCCGACCCTCTGACCATTCTACCTAACACGCCGCCGGCTACTCCGCCGGCCATTGCCCCTGATACCTTGGCTATCAACCAGTCGGCTGATCCATCTACCAGTAGGCCATGCAACTATCACCTCAGTCCTGATACGACAGTGTTTTACGGTAAGACTAACTACATTATCGGAAGTTTAAAAATCTAAATTGAACAAGACGATTACGATTTCGTTATTTTTCTACACAATAGGTTCGACCGGAAAGCATGATGATGTGACGGATTGGAATAGCGATCAACTGGAAGCATGGAGCTGTGGTTCTTGGGTGAGCGGGGTCGACGACGAGGTATCGGCCATAAAAACTAATCAAACTATAGATGAAAACAACTGCTTTCACCAATCGTCGGAAGAAGACCAAGGAGACATCGATGCTGAAGAAGTAGTACCAGTGACTCGGCCAGCTGATGATGAGCATCCTACCCCTCTGATGCATGCGCTTATTGATTCAGTAGAATCATTGAGACAGCAGTTTCGTGATGCACACACCGATACACAAAACCATTTAGAGACATTGCATGCTGAGCTTCGCGACGCGCATATCGAAACACTTGGTAGAATAGAGACGCTGCAAGTTCAGGTTTGTGATGCGCAGATCGAAACACATAGTAGATTATCCTCATTTAGCCGAGATCTTCGCGGCTCTCAGCAGGAGATACATGATAGAATCGATACGCAAGATCGATTTATTCGAAATTTGGGTGACGAAATATTTCGTCGTGTCAATAGAAATGAGCACATGTTCGCCGAATTCCATCGTGAACTGATACTTTTGATTCATCATCTTCTTCTCATTCTCGTTGATCAGTCGGATGAGTAAAATAGAGTTGTGTTATCAAATCATGCATTTCATTTATTTCTATTTCATGTACGCTTTTTAATACTTTTTACATATACGCTGATTTTGTACTATTTCGTATATGCTTTTTTTTTTTTAAATCTTTTATATGCTTTTTTACATATACTCTGATTTTGTACTATTACGTGTATGCTTTTTATATTTCATGTTTTGGTCTGAAATCTAAAATGGAGGGTGCTAAAAGCTTTGATGCAGACGATACAGAACCGTCACCGGACGAAATCGAAATGCTAAGTATGCTTCCGAATTCTTTAGAAGACTATTTGGTTAATTTAGAATCTTCGCAACCCGTCGCTAATTTGGATCTTTTCGAATTAGCTGTAAATCCAAATATGAATTTGTTCGATCCTGTTGTGCAATTTGGCGGTGTTTTAAACAACCAACCATCGCAATCACCAGTGCTCCCTGACGGTAATGATACATCACAAGCATCGACATCAGGTAATGTTGATTCCACTACACAGCCACGATTAAGCCGCGCCGACGTCGACAGATTGATTCGCGACGGTGGGGACGTTAACGGATATCATGTTTTACCACGACCTCGTTTCAATGGCGTAACGCTGAGAAGGACTATGAATCTGAGAGATATTAACTCGACAGATTTGGCCTCTTATCATACTTACTTACACGACATGTTCGCAGGGGTTGTTAATTTTGCTAGAGAATTCGACCACAGTGCCCCCGTAATCAATATTACAGTGTCAGCCCCCAGTCTCCAAGAACCCGTCAGCGGGATTTTAACTAGCGGTAATAATTACGACATAGATTCGGTTTTTGATCAAATTGAAAAAGTTTTACAGAGTAACAATCGGCTACTATCTGACCAGTCCGTTGAAATCGACGCGTCTGTAGTCTTTAACCGACAAGGCGGGGGTCGACGTAAGCTAACAGATCTGGCTGTTGATGAGGTGATTAAAAGAAAAAAGACGAACTTATTCTGCCCCACAAATATTTCGAATAATTTGTGTTTCTCCATCTGTCTCGCCCGTTTTCTTAACCCCCAATTACCCGAGAACGAGTTAGAAAAACTGGCTATCACTATCCAAAACAACGCCGGCTTCTCAATCCAAGATCGAATTGGTCTTGACGACATAGCATCGTTCGAACGTGTGCTAGACATTAAAATCGTTGTATTTCACAGATCTAATGCTATGATCGTAGAAACGTTCAAAAATTCTGACGAACCCCACCCAAAAACGGTTTTCCTATACATCCACAAAGATCATTATTACATGATACTGAATTTGGAGGGATTCATGGGTTCTAGATACGTGTGCTCATTCTGCTATAAAAGTTATAGCTGTCGCAGAGACCATCGATGTAAGCATGTCTGCAACATCTGTTTCGACGCCGATTGTTACACGTTCCCTGTAAGAATCATACATTGCCCCGACTGTCTGCGTTACTGTAAATCCGCCTATTGCTTCGAAATGCATAAAAAAAACTCACCTCCCGGTAAGGAACACCCCGCCTGCAATATTATAAAATTTTGCAAACTATGTAACAGGCGTTATGACGTTAAACCGGGCGACAAGAAAACCAAACACACATGTGCCTTGGACAGATGTGAGCATTGTCGAGAGCGTCTGACAGGGGTTGGTGAGCATCAATGCTTCATACAACCCCTACCGCCTAAGGAACCGTGTGAGAAATACATCTTCTACGATTTTGAAACGCGTTACGAGAACGGCAGACACGAGGCCAATTTTGTTTGCGCCATCACATTCAAAGGGGAGAAATTTACCGCTCATGGTACCGACTGTATCGCTAAGCTAATCAATCGCTTCAGACAGCCGCGATATAATGGTTACTGCTTCATAGCGCATTATTCATCCCGATTTGACTCCTTTTTAATTCTTGAGTTTTTCAGCAAAGCCGGGATTGCGTTGGACGTCATAATGCATGGCTGCAAATTAATTTTCATGTACGATGAGGCGTATGCCCAGCGATATATCGATAGCTACTCATTCTTCCCAATGGCTCTTGCCAAAATGCCCGCAGCGTTAGACTTAACGACGACTGAAAAAGGCTACTTCCCCCACCTTTTCAACAGGGTGGAAAATGAGAACTATTTCGGACCATACCCTGACAAAAAGTTCTACAATTACGATAACATGTCGGTCAAAGAAAGACAAAAGTTTTGCGAGTGGTACCAGACGGTTGAGGGCAAGTTCTTTGACTTCAAGAAAGAACTGCAAGAGTACGGTGTTAACGACGTCGTCTTATTACGTGAAGGATGCATGAAATACAGGGAGTCTTTCATGCATTGCACCCAACTCGACCCTTTTTCGTTCACGACGATCGCCGGCTGTTCGATGGGGGTCTTCAAAACACATTATCTCACCAGAAACACGCTCGCCCTCACTCATAACAAAGCGTACGTCCATCAGAATAAGGCATACTCGAGCGGTTCGATTGAATGGCTCGAGTATATAAAAAAGACTCGAAACATAGACGTCCACCACGCCTTAAACCACGGCGAAGTATCGATCGGTAAGTACTTTTTAGACGGATTCTATGAACACGATGGTATTCGACACGGTCTAGAGTACGCGGGTTGTATTTTCCATGGTCATTGTTGTCGCTTTACACCTCATCAGACACACCCCTTGTCCGGAGTGCCCTACGGGGTTCTCAGGAACCAATTTGACGATAAGATCGAAATTCTGCGGAACGCGTACGGTTTGCAAATCGAAGTTCTTTGGGAATGCCAATGGGACGATATGAAAAAAACCGACCCGTCCGTGATCGAATTTATGGCCGATTATCCCGCGCCAGAGAGATTGAACCCGCGAGACGCTCTGTACGGCGGGAGAACGAACGCCTATAAACTCTATCACAAAGTGACCGGTGATGAGAAAATAAAGTATCTGGACTTCACCAGTCTGTACCCGTATTGTCAGGCGAGGAAAAGCTACCCGATTGAACACCCCCAAATCATTTTCAAAGATTTTGAACCGATTGAAAATTATTACGGCCTTATCAAAGCGACCGTGTACCCTCCCCGCAAATTACTGCACCCGGTTCTCCCTTACAGATGCCAAGGAAAACTCATGTTTCCCCTTTGTGCCGCGTGTGCTCACGACCAAAACCAGACCACGAGCTGTACCCATACGGATAAGGAAAGAGCGCTCTCCGGTTGTTGGGTGACTATCGAGCTTTTAAAAGCCATCGAGAAGGGTTATGTGGTAGCCAAGATAGACGAGGTTTGGCATTTTCCACAACAGTCAGACACGTTGTTCGCCGAATACGTAAAAACATTCTTGCGTTTGAAACAGCAAGCGTCGGGCTACCCGTCGAATGTTGTCACGGATGCTGAGAAAGAGACTTACATTCGCGACTATTTTGAAAAAGAGGGGATTCAACTAGACCCTGAAAAGATTAAGTACAACACCGCCCAGAGGGCAATCACAAAATTAATTATGAACAGTTTGTGGGGCCGCTTCTCTTTAAGACAGAACTTGCCTCAAACGACTCTGGTGAGCGACCCCGAAGATTTCACCAGAATCGTTTTTGGTAATACCGACACATTGACGTATTTCTCATTCATCTCAGAAGACGTTGCTCTCGTCCAGCATAAACCGTCCAAAGAGGATGTTTGCAAGGCACGCGACGTGAATGTTTTTGTAGGGGCCTTTACTACCGCGCACGCCCGACTGGAATTGTACGAATTGATGGATAGACTCGGCGAGCGACTGTTATACTCTGACACAGACAGCGTCGTATTTGTGTCTAGGGATGGGGACTGGGAGCCTCCGTTGGGGGATTATTTGGGGGATCTTACTAGCGAATTAGACGATGATGACCACATAACGGTCTTTTGCTCGAGCGGACCCAAATCGTATGGTTTTGAAACGGTCAAAGGTAAATCTTGCATGAAGGCTAAGGGGATAACCCTGAATGCTAAAAATTCCCAAGCTATCTGTCTCGAATCCCTGATTGGTCTGGTTGACAGCTATGTGACGTCGCATGATAGATCCAAATACATCCTGGCTCAGACGGAAGACATTGTGAGGAATAAAAAGTCTCTCACACTGCACAACAAATCAGTCGTTAAAAGGTTTAAGGTGGTCTATAATAAACGTAGGCTTCTGTCTGATTTCACCACACTTCCTTATGGCTACTGATCAGATGATGCATAGAGGGGGTCAGGATGTTTCCGATTTTGATTTCAGACTTCAACACCCTTTCAGTTGTGTCGTGAGTGGGCCTTCCAACTCTGGAAAGTCATATTTTGTAAAACTTTTGTTGGAAAAAGGTTTGAATATCATTTCCATGAAAATTGAAAACATTGTTTGGTTGTATGATTGTTGGCAGACTTTGTATGATGATTTACTTCAATTGTACGACATTAAATTTGTGCAAGGAATACCCCAGACTCTGAATGATGATGATTTACTGCCTGTCACCAAGACAAACTTGCTCGTGGTGGATGATTTAATGGAGCAAGCTAGCGGTAACGCGGAACTTCAACGTGTTTTCACCCAATACTGTCACCACCGCAATCTCAGCGCTATCTACATAGTGCAAAATTTATTTGCCCAGGGTAAGTCCAGCCGAACCATAAGCTTAAACGCCAATTATATTATTCTGTTTAAAAATCCGCGAGACGTCAATCAAGTGTCGATGCTAGGACGTCAAATGTACCCGGGAAACACAAAATACTTTATGGAGTGTTATCACGACGCTGTCGATCGGGCTTTCGGCTACCTAATGATAGACTATAAAGCGAAAACTCCGGAGCAGTACCGTCTCAGAACAGGCTTACTTTCCGACCGTCAAGTGGTTTATATCCCGAAAAAAAGAAGAACGCTATAAATCACCATGTCTGCCAGACTTTGTAAACATTTGCCTGTGTTAAAACTGTTACATAAAGCCAGTCCTAAACATCGACGTCTTATTTTACAATCGGCGTCCGACGAATTCATTTTAGCACTGTGCGAAGTGGCGCTTAACATCCTCTACGGTACCATCCCGGTCAATAAGCAACAGTATCGAAAGTTGAAAAAGAGAAAGGCCGAAATCAAATTTGTAGCCGATAAAAAAATCGGCATAACGGCCAAGAAGCGAGTCTTTAACCAGAAGGGCGGGTTCCTGCTGCCACTCCTAAGCGTCGCAGTACCGTTTATTACGAGTTTAATAGCGAATCGATAGGATGGAGTATGCAGAGAAGATGTATTTAGTCCCGCACCATCAACTGGATAAGATGAAGAGTGAAAACCCCCGCGAGAACATTCAACGGAGCGTAGAGAACGGTTTGGATGACGCCATAAGAAATATTCTACGTCGCACAGACTTGAATCCGTACGAAAAAGCCAAACTTTACACCAATACCCTTACCAGGTTTTTGAACATCGTTAAACAAGGCGATCGTGAGAGTAGCGTTTTAACGCTCTCGTTACCTAATACTGATTCCGGTCATAAAGATGAATCAGAGGGGGGTGCTGCTGGTCCTATCGTTGAAGACGGCAGAGCTGTGGGGGAGGATATTGTCGATGAAGTTCTGAAGAATGTCCCTTCGAGAAGCATGAAAAACAGCAGATACATATTAGACAAGATGTCTAAAGCTAGAGGTCTAAGCGCATGGAACGAATCGGGCGAGTTTGTGTTCAGGGGCAACACCGTACGAGGGTCACACATGGTCGATTTGTTAAAAAATGTTACGGCCCCTCAAAAGGTTAGGGATGATCGGAGACCTATAGGATGGACAGAGTTTCTACGAGCGTTTGCTGAATTAAACATCCCATTTTCTACAGTGCCGAATCAGCAGGTCAGACACAAAATTAACTCTCTAAAGCGTAAACCCGGCACCCCAAGCCCTCGCCGTGTTAGACCTTATAAAAAAACACGACGATATTCGCCTTACGCGGTTCCAGAGTCCAAAGACAGTGTGTTTAAATCACCGACTCTCAAACGAAAGCGATGGTTGGAATTTTAACGAATCTTTCTATTCTATGTATACATTAAATAAAAGACGATAAACAAATATATAATGATTTTAAGCTTTTTATTTATACGTCAAACACGTCTGCACACAGTGAATGCATGATAACATTTTATCATTACAAGCATACGGTCTTAATCTCTTCACAAATAGGGACACCATTTTATCATTTTTAATAGAATCATCAGTGTATAATTTCATCACATGGTTATAGTCGTAGCCTCTAGCTAGATGATAGAGAAAAAACACACAATGCTGTCCGCAGGTATCCGATGAAAAATCCTGGACACGTCTGCCGGAATGTAACACATCAACATCGTTGGTTGTTAGAAAGTTATTGATGCTGATTGGAAAGCGGGGGCTGTCGGGTGGATTGCCGAAGCTATCGAAAAAACAAGACGGTCCATCTTGGGTTAAATAAACGGCGACCCAATGCTCTCCCGGCAGCTGTGCAGGGTGAGTGTTTATGATGGCCATCGACGGTAAGATCCTCAGCGTTTTTTTGGGGAGTTGATCGCATGGTAGCACCCCGAGAAAATGAATCCTGCACGTAATTTTATCCATGATAGCGGCGAGTTGTAGCGTATTCATCTCAGTAGTAATCGACTAGTACCTGTCTTCGGTTAGACAGTTCTATAATCGAGTCAAATACCGAGTAAATTAATAAATTAACGGTATTCGGCAATGGTTGTCTGAATCGTGCTTCGAGTCTGATATTCCCGGACTTGATGAGGGATATGTGCTGACCGCAGTCTTCATCAGGCGTCAGGTTAAATGCGTAAAGTGTGTATCCGTTCAGGAAATCACCCCTGTCTATGGAGAGTGGTTGGTTTTTAAGATGTCTCCCCGTCGTCATCGCCAGCTGATAAAATTCGCGTACTGCCGAACCAGCTCCGAAATTAGGTTGTAGAGGTTTTGCGGGGAATTGTTGTCCGTCGACATAGACGGCTAGGAACTCCAGGTCGTAATGTTTGAATGCAAATGGATTTTTTTCGTAGGAACCGGTGAATGCGTCATTGTCGACCATAGCTATGACGATAGATTTTGGTAGGGTTCCTAAAAACAGATTTTCTTGATTTGAAACACGCGTCCCCTCGGGTATGGAGAAATTTTTTAGAACCACCCTATCTATGGGATACTTGGCTGTTGTCGAGAGTAACGCCTCGGCATGTCCCAGTCTCACCGGCGGTGCTACAGTGACTTTCTTGACAAATAGGGATGCCGACTCTATTTTTATTTTGTAAGCCACATCATCGCACCTCATCAGACAGAATTCATCTTTTGCTCTAATTAGGCGTATTTTGATGTCTACACCGTTTAACAAAAGTTTTTCTTGAAAGAATATATCGCTATGTATAGGGGCCATCAGTTCCACCACCTTGCTTTCGCTAGTGTAGACCGATCTCTTCGTCAGCCCTGCGTTACGTCCGACTGGGTCGTTAGAATCCATATGACCAGAACTATCTTTGTAAAACAGTCCGGCGGAGAAAAGAGATTCCAGAGAATCTTTACTATAGTTGATCAGACTCTCTATGATGCACCGATAAGGATAGGTGTTCGAACTCTGCGATATCAGACGATCGCCTAGGGTCACGTCGACTTGTGAAAATATAGTGGCTCCAGGATAATTTATTAACGCCACCCTTGCTGGATGTACGATGTCTGCTCCATTAGGTCTTGTGATTTTCAGGCGTAGGTAGAGCATCGTGTTATTTAGATCTACATAATCATCCCCGTTCCCCGCGATAAAAAACTCTAATGGGGCGGTGTCCGATATGGCGGATAAAGGGGCTACTTCTAAATAACTGTTTTTCTCAATAACCGTCTGTGTCAGCGGGACTGTAAATAAGTCCAACTCGGACTTGATGCATTCTCCCGACATACGATGCAGTAGCGCCATGTTAGAATATGGTTTTTACGAATCTCTTGACGGATGATTTTCGACTAACAGACTTCTTACGCTTTCTGCGTGTGACTGGTCGCTTCTTTGGTCCACTTGTTGTTTTCTTCTTCTTCTTACCGCATTGACCACGCCTCCTCACACCCGGTGGTTTAGACATTCTCTTACGGGCCATGACCATCAGCCCTGATCCGTCTTGACCATTAGCATTATTGGTATGGGCACGCGTCAATACGTTTGAGACGACGTCGGATACTATATTTTTAGCAGCGGATTTTAGATGGGGTTTCGCGATGCTAAATCCTCTTTTTAACAGAGGTATGGCCATCCTGAACAGACCTCTGAAAAGTCCTCCTAGTCCTGCTCCATACATAACCGATCCGCCGGAATACCCTGGCAAACCCCCTCCGGCCTGATTTCGGTAATAGTCCACATAGTCGGCTGTATGGGGCTCTCTAGGGTTATAGTAATAACTCATTTTTAAAGAATAGAATGATTCGCGGGTTTAAAGTGTAGTTTTACGATGACTTTCCCGTAAGAAAATGGTATTTCGCGGTTTTGGTCGTCCTTCAACTCTATGGTAATGCTGGTGATGTGATCCTTGTTTATCGATACGTAATGGGGGGAGTCGTAACTAGCAATGACTGCGTCATTGCTTTTACCGGATATATGTACGCATCTCAAAAGGGGGACGTAAGAATCACCGACCGATTGATATTGAATGATGTCGGTGTAAACGTACAATGTGTAGAACCCACCGTTGATATCGGCTTGATGAGGAGCATACGTAGTGACGCTCGTAGTAAAATCGGCTGCTTCATGATAGTTCGAACGTCCGAGATTATCGTCCGGTATCATTCCTAAAATAGTAGCGAGTTTACCATGGAAACTGACTGAAATGTTGGGTCTCGCGACCAGAAACACTTTGTTTTTTAATTCATCGTGATCCAACACTGCCGAGGGTACGAGAACTCGATTTATCAAACGGATAATTGCACGAATGTTTGCGTAGTAGCCCCCGCTTATTTGTAATTTCCTCGATACAAAAAACCCTGATAAGTCTTTTTTAAAAGGTGCACTGTCTGTAGGGGTTGCGTTATTCGCGGGTCCTGGGGCAGTGTGTAGGGTAAAATAACCGTCTTCATCGTTAAAGTTATACCAGCTTCTAGGATATTCGATTTCGGCTAGTCCCACCTCCCATTGTCCTTTCAATTCTATAGCTTTTGCTATCCTGGTTGTGTAGGCGGATATACGATTTCCGGGGTAAACTGTCGATGATGCATTGCACGGTAGCGTGACGTAGAAACCTTGATCGTCCATGGTAGTCCTTCACTCGTATGATCTCATCCGTTAAACGCTGGCTTGTTTTAAGGAGATTGTAAGTCCACCAGAGTTTTTTTATCTATATAACTATTGAATTTTGAAGGCCAGCCTACCCATTTCACTAAAACAAGCGTAGATTTCCCCTGTTTTTTCTGACCTAAAATCTTTTCCACCTTAAAAGATTTGTTTTTACTCACAATTATTTTTTGCATCTCTTTTTCATAAAAAACACCCTCGATGGCATCGCCGTCGTAATCTGTGAGTCTGTAGACTGGTGGTTCGCGCGGAATGCGCTCGGATACAGTGAAAAATTCTTCCGTGTAGTTCTGCTCATAACCTTTGGCGAATGGGCCTCTCACTTTAGAAATCCTGACAATGTCGCCGACTTTGAAATTAAATGGGGGTCTCTCGGTCTTCTTTATATCCCCGTACAAGTTTTGAAACACATGACCCTCATTTAGTTTGTTGACGTCCACGGGTCTCATTTTAATACTTCGGTGATAACTGACGTTGTACCCCTGCATAATGTCTTGTAAAACATCTATGTATCGTCGTGAATTTGTAGCCGTTAAAAATCTCCACATTCGACTTTTTAACGTTCTATTAAATCGTTCCACGACGCTGGCTTTCAAATCGGTAGCGGTAGCGAAATGATTAATATCGTGCTTTTTCATTACATCTTGAAATTGTTTGTTAAAAAATTCCTTTCCCTGATCCGTCTGCAATTTCTGCGGCACACGCCCCTCTTCGAGTATAGACTCGAACGCTCTAGTAACCTCTACGCCACTCTTATTCTTCAACACGCGAACCCACGAATATTTACTAAACACATCTATACAGGTCAGCAAATATTTATTGTCGTCATTATCCTTGGCATAGGCTGTCATGTCCACAAGATCGGCCTGGAACTGCGTATCGACCCCGTACACAACTACTCTATTTCGCTTGTATTTTATAGGGGCTGTTTTGTGTAAAGTGTAAGCATCCTCACCAGACAGCCATTCTGAAACCTTTTTATCGCTTAGATGGACCCCGCTATCTTTTAAGACGGCGTCTTTTAATCGTTTTTTACCCCCTAAAGAACCAGGGTTGGAGGGTGTATAATAAGCCTTTTTCATGAGCTCCGTCATGCTGTCGTTTCGATCGCTATAAAAGAATAACTCGTACATGTGGTTTGAATCAATCTTTTATTAAAAAAAAGTTACAGGATACACAATTTAAGTAAATGACATTAATATAATAATAAAAATCAAACAGAAAGTAAATAGAATAATATTAGTACTACAAAATCTAAGTAAAATTGAATATAATGAGGTTAGTACAAAATGGATATAATAAAATATAGAATAATTGGATATAACAACGTTACATGCATAGTCAAAGTAAAATGGACGGTGATAAAAGTAGGATAGTCATAATGACGTCACTGATAGTCGAGCCAGAAAAGAAAATCGCGACAGGCCAACATGTGTTTGTCTAGGATGTAATTGACAAACAATTCAATAATTTGGGCAGTGTCATCCACGTCATTGTCTTTTCGTTTTGAAATCAATAGTTGGCATACATCTGCTACATATGTACACATACATAACAAATCGGGGGTTGCATACGCATCGCTACATTCAAGCGTCTTTTATCAATACCCATGGTGCCGCCATACCATTGATGCATATATCTGTTAAATTTTCCCATGAACTAGTTGCACCTCTTATAAATTTCATTTGTGTCTTGAGAGTTCTTACACGTCTGGTGTCGAGATCATCATAATCATCATCATCACTATCATCGTCGTCCGATTGTCTGTCGTACTCGATGACTTTTCGCAGCAATGAAATTAGTTGTTTTCTGTAATGTTCTTTAAACCTGAATTTGATGAAACTCTTACGGCTAAATGCCTCAGTCAGGGTCATCCAGGGGATTTGGTCACTGTCCATTCACGATCGCGAGACCTTCCCAGAGATCGACGACGTCGTGAACTATTTCGTCGCAGGGTTTCTCCAGAAGTCCAACTCTGATTTCTTCAAGCTTAACACCAATGAATGGCTCGTCTTTTAATTCGTGCAGAATAGTCCCGACTGTTCCTTGAATCCGTTGAGGGTGAGATTTTAACCCACACCGTTTTAGCACGATAGCGATGATGACATGAAAATAGGGTCTAAACAGTTTGGCCGAAAGTTCATCAAAATGCGTGTCTAAGTAGTAGTTAGGAGGGTCAAACAGGCAGGAATGCTGCAGCTGGCTGGGGTGATCAATCTCACACCCCTCGCACTCGTCCTTCAGCTTCGTTCCGATGAGATGTTGGAGCAAAACCACGGTCGCAGCTTTTATGAGTTTGAACCCCAACACATTGAAACATCCGTCTGTGACGTCGAAGGCTTGATTAGCATGAGGCTGGGGACCGTCGATTTTAGATATGTCATACGATTGCGGTTCGTTATGGAGCTTGAAAATTTTGAATGTCTCGTAGGGCCGGTTGCGCTCGACCCCCAAATCCTTGTCTTTGTCGGGCTCGATACTGTTGCCCGCCCCGTTGTCGTTTTGCGTGTTCAATGGTTCGGGGTTGCTAATGTTACCCGGACCCCAATCGTTTCCAATGCACGTTTCAAAGCCTATGCGACGTTTGATCGTTTTAGTCGAAGTCCAGTCTTTGTGGTGGTCCGGCGGATCACAGGCATTGGGAGGGTCAAGAATGCTGCCGAAAGAAATTCCGCAGCTGCACACATGTTCGGCTTCTGAAGCGCCATCTTCAGCCATGGTTTATAAATGTTGTATAGAGGGTTTGGGTGCCTAAATTTATGGTCGTTGTAGTAAAGGGGGTGGAGACGTCGATTTATAAACGACGCTTGGGAGGGTCCCCGCGTCGAGGTTTATGATGGCTGTAGCGAATGGTGGCGGACGGTAGACACCCCATACCGCTGCGCACACATCTCTCAGGGTGGAACAACTGTACTTTAATCTTGTTGTATCTGTCATGCATGTCGCACCATTTGAACATTTTGTTGATGATTGAAAAAACACCATTCAGCAGATTCAGATCACACCACTTGAACAAAAATTGCATTTCATACAGATCGTGATGATCCTGGGGCAGGACAGTTCCTGACCGGGTGTTGGTGAGCTTAGTCTTGTCTTTACAACTGAATATGTATACAGAATCATTCGGCTGCTTGTTAGTATGGTCGCCGACCACACGGTATTGGACATTCGGGGTCTCCCCAACCCACTCAGCCACATACAAAGGCTCTTCCCCAGCGTCATTCAGATCCTTCCAGACAAATTTGTAAAATAGACCCCAGTCTTTTTCAGGAAATGTCACACATGGGTCTTCCCCAACCTGAAACTCACCGACGCCGTCAGTGGTGTAGAGCATAACAACGCGTGTTGGTTTGTGAAATTTGTACCCGAATACACGATTACTAGACATCATAAATTCACCTTCAGTCCATTCCGAAACTTCATGGAGAAAATTTGTCAAACGAACATGACCATAAGGTTTTCTCGGAGCCATAGTCAGACTTTCCATCATCCTACTGGTCAGTCCCGTCTCGGGGGTTTGTGGGGAGGCTAAACCATCCATGCTCATGTAGCTCATGTTTCTGTTGGTTGTAGAACACACTGACCCCATTTATATATAGGGGAGTTTGGAATGCCTGTGATACATGTTCTATAACAACCGCTTCAAACTTTCTGCCATAAAAACGCACAATGCTTATGTCAAAACACTTGATTGATCAGATAGCTCAACACCACAACCCTTATCAATACAGGCCAGATGGTCAAACTCTCAAAACATTTCATTGATCGGATAGGCGGGGTCAACTGCTCGACCCTTATCAATAGACGCCGGATGCACAACCTGTCAAAACACATAATCGATTGGATGGGTGGGGTCAATAGGTCAATCCTTATCTATAGATACCGGATGCACACCCGGAAAAGGCGGGACCGGAAAAGGTCAAAGGTCAAGGGCAACCGGAAGTCATCAATCATTTTGACACATGGTGTCCGGTAAGGACTACTGAGGGTCAAATGACTGGCAGCTACGGCTGCCAAACAAAAACCATAAAATTAAAGTAAAATCTTATAATTCAAATAAAACAAAAAACACTGTTATTTCACAGGTATTTCCTGCATTATTATGATCATATACCTTCATTTTAAAAAAATCGTAAAAAAAGAGTCAAATGACTGGCAGCTACGGCTACCAAACAAAAACCATATAATTAAAGTAAAATCTTCTAATTCAAATAAAACAAAAAAAAAAACACTGTTATTTCACAGGTATTTCCTGCATTATTATGATCATATACCTTCATTGTAAAAAAATCTTAAAAAAAGGGTCAAATGACTGGCAGCTACGGCTGCCAAACAAAAACCATATAATTAAAGTAAAATATCCTAATTTAAATAAAGTGTAAAAAACTTTAATAGAAATGTGATGTCACCATGATTGAGATCAGTGTTTGCTTTAGTAGGGCTCATGACTCTTGAGTTTCAACATTACTTTTTCTCTGGCTGCCTTAAATGTGTGTAATTTTCTTATGCTGTTCTTAAACAGCCTTTTATTCTTAAACTTTAGCAATAGATCGGAAGAGAGGGCTTCTGTATCTGTTTAAAATGGCTCATGTTGTATTTCCTTTTTTTTTTTTTTTTTTTTTTTTTGACCTCTAGAATTTGCTTTCGTGCAATTTTATCTGCAGGATTTACCAAAGTGTGGAACTTTGTTTAACAACCTCATGCTTTAATGAATACGCATTTCTCAGGGCAATAGTCAAATGTGACTCTGCCGTATGGTTTTAAGTGTAAAACAGCATATATAGACCACATCATAGATAGATGGGGGAAGTTGACCTAAACAAAGTATCAGCTTAGTCAAATATTCTCAAACAGAAAGACTATTACTTAAATGAATTGTCATTTATTCCTATAAAACGCAGAATGTTGACAGCTCTTTAAGAAAAGTCTTCACCTAAAAACATACAGTCCTACATACATACTGTGAAACAGTATCATCTGCTGTCTGAACAAGATGACTAAATCTATCGGCGTAATAGAACCGTCATTTGCACACTTATGTGTGTTTATTATAAACAGCTTTTCAACCCTCTTATACCCCGTACACACGGTTGAAGTAAATTTACCTCTTGTATTTCCTTTTGTGCAAACATAAATCCTGTATAACGATTGTTTGAATTTTACTCATAGTCTTTACAAGGACCTGTAACTTTATTGTTCTTAATGTGTTTGCATTACAAGACTGTGGCATATAGTTCCTCTAACAAATCTGTCAGAAGAGCAAAAAAAATAAAAAATTACGAAGATTTATAGCACATATAGTAACTTTATTTGAGTCAAAGAAGGTGATGATACCAATTAAAAACAAACTAATCTTTAATGCTAAGCGGGACGTTGAGCAACTTAATATACTATTAAGTGTAATATAATATGAAATACTGGTTTTGTCAAAAGGAGAAAGTTCAGTCATGTAAAAAAAATAAAAAAAAGCCTCTTAAATGTAAGCAATGCGTTCATCACACGTTTTCCCATGTGCGGAACAGCATAAACTTACATCGTTTCTGTCTTCACCTAAAACAAAAACAAAAAAAGAAAGAAATGTGAACAGTGTCATCTCAACAAGATGACTATGTCTAGTGGTGCGATAAAAAGCCCTTGCAAAACCATATTTACAAAACATGAAACAAAAGTACAAATTGCTCAACATTTGAGTTTTCTATGTATGCATCATAAACAATGTCTGTATGGTGTAATTTTTTTTCTTAGTGATTTGGGGTCTTGAATTTACATGGTGATTTATGCACACTTCATTATTTCTTTTCATTTTGCCAGAGTGTGGAACATTATTTACCATTATTAAAGTTGATGAAATGAATCAATGTATAGCTCTCAGTGCAATAGTCAGATGTGATTCAGTTGTAACAGATTAAGTGTAAAACTTAAACTAAAAGCATAACTTATTTTTCGTGTTGATGCTTTGTGTAAACTGAAATCATAGATAGCTGTAAAGTTGCATTGCAAGAAATATCAATTTAGTCAAACACTCTCAAGCAGAAATACTATCACTTAAATTCTTAATTTACATTTATTCCTATAAACACTGAATGTTGACAGTTCTCAAAGAAGAGTCCAACAAACAAAATATCTTAACAAAATATCTGAATAAGACGAATAACACTAGTGGAGTGATAAAAACACTACTTACAAAACAAAATTTACCAACTTTCACATTTGTTCACAAATGGATTTTGTGTATTTATTATAAATCTTGCTTTTCAATGTATGCTGTGCCCTCTTTTCTTACTGATTTGGTCTTTTGAATCTTACAGATGTTTTTGGACACACATACAGTAACTATATAAAGATTATGTTTGAAAGTTATTCAAGAGTGTGAAAACTTTGTATCACTGCGGTGTGAAATACCCCCTGTCAAAATATGTTAGCGTGTAAAAATACGCACAAAGAGTTTAGCAGTACTATTTACACACACACACACACACACACACTTTTGGAGGATGTGTAATAGAGCTCATCTCTTTAATTTTGTGCTGGATGTTTAAAGTGCTAGTGACTTCTATGATGTTTTGTAGCATAAAGATTTATCTGGATCACTCAACATAAAGTTTTGTTTTCTGACCTCACAGAGATTACACTAAGATTTGATTTCTTGACTTTTGCTTGTTTGCACTGTGCCCCGGATCTTAGGAATCAATGTGTGGTTGTGTAAGGTATAATTTGAAATGTAGGTTTGTCAAAAGAAAAAGGTTCAGTCATACATTTTCTAGTGAAAATTGTGTTTTACTACTGAGTAAACTGCTCGGCTACAGTTCTAATACCAGTTGCTGGTTATCAGTCTGTTTTAAAGAATACAATAAAGTAAAAGTTTTATTTAAAGAAAATAGACAACTTTGCTTGCTTTTTGTGGCAAACAAATGTATAAATGTCTGAACATTTAAAAACTCTTAGTTTGAAGTAAAATATGTAAATCTGTTGTTGTTTTGCAACACACACACACACACACACACACACACACACACACACACACACACATACACTATGGGTTGGGGTAAAAACTAAAACATTTTCTTTAAAAAATACTAAAATAACAAAAGTAACGACCAAATTGATATACACTAAAAATGTTTTTTGTGTGCGAGCCCAGAGAATCACCAGAAAGCTTTTGATGAAGTGTCATTCTTTAAACATCCAGCCTAAGCAACTGTCGTAAAACCATTAACAAACCCATTTAGGTTGCACTCTTCCCCCGCCAGTTCCACTTGTAAACACCTTAACTGTGATTTTAGAAAAATGTTTTGATTCTTTGTCTTAGGTAACATAAACCTATAGTTCAGGCACTACATCCTACTGTGGCACACACACACACACACACACGCACACACACACACACACACACACACACACACGTAGGGCTAATGGTATTCCTGAATGCCTTGACTCAAATGTTTTGACTCAATTAACATATAGGCTACCCTACAACAAAGGTTTTCAACACTCAGGGTGCCACCATTACGTGATACCTGCTTGGGTGAATTTCACCCCCAACAATCAAAGGAAAATACAATCAGCAACAGTTTCCCCCCAGCTGACTGGAAGGAGCCCAGGTTTTTGTTGACACATGGAGTCTCTGTCAATCATGAGTGACAAGGGGTGCCTAAATCTACCAAAAGATGGTCATAAAATCAAACAAAAGTTTTTTTGTCTTTTAAAAGTTTCCCGGATCTCACCAAAGGAGGATGTCACACGGCTCCAAACTTCCTAGACATACAGGAGCCTGTCAGCTACCACCGTAAATCAGAAACACTGTTTTCTTGATACAAGAACACTACGACAGTCATGACTGACACATGGCAGTCATGAGTGACAGGCACACAACTCTGTACTAACATAGGGCCATAAATCAAGTCATAAAACACATTTTTTGACACATGGTTTATGTTAATACTACTTACATACAAACATAAGTGTGCATATGTTAGCACATATGTTTTTGTGTTCTTGTATTGTTAAATGTGTCTAGACTCTGTTTTATAGTGATTTCTACATCCACTTAAGTCCATATCTTATTTCATGTATGGGATGTATTTATTGTATGTGTTTTAATAGTTATAAATTTTAAACTCAATACTCTGTAATTTCTGTTTTAATTTTAAAAGCCTAACCAGGGACAGGGGTTGCAAATTAGCCATGGCTAGAAACCTGTATGCATGGCATCTACTTTGTATTCTTTATAAAGCAATGTTCTATGCATTTGTCCCTGTCAAATAAACATTAAAGAAAAAAATAAAGAAAAAATAAAGAAATTCAGCAGCCACACCTTTATCTCTCTCTCAGTTTCAGACTCAGGAGGACTTGGCTGGAAGGAACATTTTCTTACAGCCTCTGAAAGGCAAAAAGGCATGAAACAACACTGTCTGTGGGAAGTAATTGTTAGAAGTTTTAGTATAACTGTCTTAAGTCTCAGCATAGTCCACGGCATACAGTGTGTTACACCCTGTCTAGGGGGAAAGGGCAACATGAAAGAGTCAAAGAAATGCGAGGAATTGGAACAAAAAGTTATTTATTTTTCTTAATTTGGGACTTACGATTCAGGAGCTGACAAAGCCAAAATAACAAACAAAACAACCTTAAATTTAAACCTCTTTCCTAAACCCTAACCCTAACCCCAAAAAAAAAAAAGAAAAGAAGATACAATCAATAAACCTATCTCCCTAACCAAAACCAGAGATTAAACAGTTACAATAAAGAAAATAATGGCGTTGAGCTCCCTACTTTCCCAAAAATCAGTCAGTATTTACAATATATACAGCCAGGCAAACAAACTGGAAAGGGCAGTCCAAATCAGTGTCGGTAAACAGGCAAAGTGTCAAATATACCAATGAGGATATTCAGATACAAACAGCTTTCAAACAGTACTCACAGTCTCAAAACTCTTAACATTCAAATCACAAACTTTCTCTTTCAAATCAAACAAACAAACAAACAAACGGCTACTCAGTCTCAAAACTCTTAACATTCAAATCACAAACTCTCTCTCTGCTCAAAACACAATATATCCTGACTTCATGTAAAGGAAGTGATGTCTCTTTTTAAAACAAGCTGCACCAATCAGGATCGAGCAGCAATCATCGTGCAGGAACAAATCAGATGAAGTTCCTAAACAGACACACTGAGAGACTGACAAAACAACAGAGATAGCAAGATACAAACCATAGGGTCGTAACACAGTGTATAAGGATTCCTGTGTCCTGCATGAATGCACTGGCCACATCTGTTGGTTATTAGGAAGGACCTCGTTGTTCGAATGGAGGAAGGGTCTTTTACTCCCTATCTTATACACTGAGAAAGGCCATTTCAGTGGAATAAGAGTGTGATGCAATACAAACTCTGTGTCAATGGATATTTTTGATATATTTCTTTCAAATGTATTCACTGTTGTTTGCACAAGTGAGGTCTTTTATACAAGATATTTTCATTTTCCATAATTATTGCAATAGTGTATCTGATGTGATATTATTAATAGTTTTTTTTATATTTTGCTACTTGTATGTATATTGTGAACTTTATCATTGGAAATGAGGTTGAAACTCGCTTCAGTCCGCGGGATTATGCCTCTGGATAAAGAACCGCAGATTTGACTCCAGTCTTTATTCAACATTGCACTACAACACAGAGGAGTAGCCGATTCGTACCGAGAGACACACACACACCCAAACCAGCTATGCAATAATGAAAAAAACATTTGTACTGAAATCCACTTGAAGCAACACTTCTCCGTGATTAAACACTCAGTCTGACAGATGAAGAGCTGTAACTATATACTTATATAATGAGGAGGAGGAGCTGATGATGTTTAGAGGAGGAGCTGTAACTATATATAATGAAGAGGAAGAGCTGATGATGTTTAGAGGAGGAGCTGTAACTATATATAATGAAGAGGAGGAGCTGATGATGTTTAGAGGAGGAGCTGTAACTATATATAATGAAGAGGAGGAGCTGATGATGTTTAAAGGAGGAGCTGTAACTATATATAATGAAGAGGAGGAGCTGATGATGTTTAGAGGAGGAGCTGTAACTATATATAATGAAGAGGAGGAGCTGATGATGTTTAAAGGAGGAGCTGTAACTATATATAATGAAGAGGAGGAGCTGATGATTTTTAGAGGAGGAGCTGTAACTATATATAATGAAGAGGAGGAGCTGATGATTTTTAGAGGAGGAGCTGTAACTATATATAATGAAGAGGAAGAGCTGATGATGTTTAGAGGAGGAGCTGTAACTATATATAATGAAGAGGAAGAGCTGATGATGTTTAGAGGAGGAGCTGTAACTATATATAATGAAGAGGAGGAGCTGATGATGTTTAAAGGAGGAGCTGTAACTATATATATAATGAAGAGGAGGAGCTGATGATGTTTAAAGGAGGAGCTGTAACTATATATAATGAAGAGGAGGAGCTGATGATGTTTAAAGGAGGAGCTGTAACTATATATAATGAAGAGGAAGAGCTGATGATGTTTAGAGGAGGAGCTGTAACTATATATAATGAAGAGGAAGAGCTGATGATGTTTAGAGGAGGAGCTGTAACTATATATAATGAAGAGGAGGAGCTGATGATTTTTAGAGGAGGAGCTGTAACTATATATAATGAAGAGGAAGAGCTGATGATGTTTAGAGGAGGAGCTGTAACTATATATAATGAAGAGGAAGAGCTGATGATGTTTAGAGGAGGAGCTGTAACTATATATAATGAAGAGGAGGAGCTGATGATGTTTAGAGGAGGAGCTGTAACTATATATAATGAAGAGGAAGACTGGCAGAAACAGAAATGGCTGATAAGTGTGATCTGTGTCTGCTGGGACTGATCGTTCTCTCTTCACTTCTCACAGGTAAAGAAATCTGTATTTTCTCTAAACACATTTAGTGGAATTAGTCTGGAAAGAGTTCATTTGAACATGCTCAGTTTATTCTTGCACACATTCACGTTGTGATCTCAGAGTTGTGTATTGATACACACAGATCATACTGTATTATTCCTGATACTGGACATAGTGTCACTCAAACATCTGATGATGAAGAATGATCTTAATATTAAGAGTGTGTCAGTGATTTGAACAGCTCTCTGATAAACACTAATAGTTTATTCTGGAGAGTGTGTTGTTTGCTTTAAGTGAGAATAAAGACTATGATTTAAAACTTCTGCTTTTAATGCTGGTATGTTTTATGTTTTCATTTATTAATATATATATATCATAATGATCACGGAGATATACTGTGTTTCAGGCACCAGTGGAGTGCATGTGTTCATCAGTTCTGGTGTAAATGTCTCTCTGTCCTGTAATAATGCTCTTTCTGACTGCAAATCAACATCATGGACCCACTATTACAGACATTCAGCAGGAGTTAAACTGATTACTGGAGGGATAAAGAATAAAGACACAGAGAGACATGAGAGACTGAGTCTGGAGTCTGACTGCTCTCTGAACATCAAGAACGTCACAGAAGAAGATTATGGATATTACATCTGCCAACAATATGTGAATGGACAACAACCAGGAACTAATGCACGTGTTTATCTGCATGTTCTTCATGGTGAGTTTATGATTATGTGGTCAATTTAAAAAGTGCAGATTCTCCCTTTAAACTCAGATGATGATTGAAGAGTCTGTGATTTGTGTCTTGTGTTCAGTTTCAGTGTCTTCATCATCATCATCTTCATCCTCACAGACTGAGATCAGTCCAGGCCGCTCTGTGACTCTCTCCTGTCAGTTGTATTCATATGCTGGATTCTCCTGTGATTATTGGGTCAGTTCTGTGGGATTTGAGCTGTTGTGGGTGAATCAGGCTGGTGTTGATCTGAAGACAGACTCCAGATATCAGATATTATCATCATCGGCTCGAGATCGCTGTATCCTCACTCTGACTACAACACTCCTGAATGAAGATGACAACAGAGAGTGGAGATGTCAGGTTACTCACAGAAAGCAACTCCAGACCTCAGTCAGATACACTGTCAAGTATTCAGGTGAGAAAACAGTCTCATGAATCAGTGTTAGAAGTTATCCTGTGTGTTAACTAGTTAAAATATAATGGTAATATTGTACAGTATGAATCATCTGAACAAACATTCATCTTTACAGCTCCAGTTGATTCAACGACAGCAGTGAGTCCTTCTACACACGGTACATGATGATGCTGATGCTCTTAAGCCACTGATGATGTTATTCACACAACAGCTTTGTCTAACATAATTCTATAGAAAATATGAATGAATTGCCATATAGACACTCTACCACGATATTTTTACGATCTTCTCCCAGTCTAGGGTTGGGAGAGGGAAACAAACTTAAATTAAATAAAAAACGTAAACGTAGAGAGTTCTCTTCAGTCCTCTGCCCCAGAAATGTGATGTAACTCTTGATGTAAAAGTAAAAAGATTTATTGTATTTAACAATGAAATTGGAAGTATTCCATCTTCAGGAGAAGGTCGGCGTAAAAAAAAAAAAGTCACGGTTATAAAAATACCAGTGTCCGTGTGGACAAGGCCTTATAGCGTAGCTCTGTAACTCTCCTTTCGAGCCTCAGGTGTGGATAATTCACCACAAGGCAATCAGAGTGAGGGAGAGACTGACAGGGCATTTAACAATAACAACAGTATTTAATAGAGTAAAATACATTAAAAAAATACTTTTGACATAATACATCCTCAGGACATAACAATATATATATAATAAAATGTAGAGTTGATGAAATATTACAGTCTTTTCCCTTTTGTTTCTTGAAAGAAGAGCAATAAACAGTAAATAAATCACAGGGCATTAATCTACAGTCGGAGGAAGATCAGAATAGTTTGAAATCTCATTCGGTGCCGATGGCTTTTGTCTTTGTCTATAATTGTCCCCAATCCTCCATTTCAGCTCAAGCTGATACAACAACACCAGACACAAACTCTCATCATTCAGTTACAAACACACAAGGTACATAATCACAGTCTTTAGTCTTTGTCTATAATTGTCCTCAATCTGCCCTGTCCGTCTCTGACTCTGAGCTCGATCTCTTCTTCAGTCATAGGGATTTCTGTCGCTGCAGTCGCTGTTCTCCTTCTTGCTCTTCTCTGGCTGATCTGCAGAAAAAGAGCTGGTGAGTTTTCACATTTACTCCTTTATAACAATTAAAAACCGTTCAGATGAGCAAACAAACACATCATGTTCAGACTGTAAGAATCACAGAAACATGTGGATTATATGAAATTCTCAAACACAAGTTTATTCCTGCTGAGAAATCCTGTAATGTCAATCTCAACGAGTTATCAAGTCAACAATCATTTTTATTATTCATTTTAATGCTTCAACACAATCTGATTGTTGAAAATTTTAACATTGTGTTTTTCCATAAATACACATTTCTACAGTCCTATTCATTGCATAAAAGTAATATACTGAAGAAAGAATGATACATATAGGCTACTTAGCCTAAATGAATAGACCTATTAATCAAAAGGAAAAATGCATGAAGAAAATATATAATTCATTATTTCATGATTTAGTAGTAGGCTACACAACTGTACAAATGTTTTCTTTTTTGTTTTGGTTGTACTGTGTTTTCATTTGATGCATAAGAACAAAGTATGAAGAAAACAACAAAATAAATGAAAACACGCCATGAGGTTTGTTTATATTCATGAGAAGGGCAAAATATGTGATAGGCTAAATAAATGCTTTGATCATGTTGTTTTTTTTATGTTTTTTTTAAGACAAAAAATAAGAGCACACATTTTTTGACCTGGTGGTGGCCAATCAAATGAAACGTGATGGCGAAACATCATGGCGATACCTTTTCACTCGACGAAAAATCTTGTCGCATTTTTTTCTCGCGAGATCTCGGGCACGACATCTAGTCACACCCCTACTCATTAATATTCATAAATTCATTACCATAGCTATCCTGTAAAATTTACATTTCTAGATATCTGTTATACTATTTTTACTAGTTAAAATATTATTTAAGAGATCAGTAATTCTATTTTCACTAGTTGCAAGGGCAATTTCAGATATCAACTTGCTTTGTTGATATCAATAATTACATTGTTACTACACTGTTAACAATCTATTGTAATTTTACAGGAAATTCCTGGCAAATAATTGCAGTAAATTTACAGCAAGTAATATGCAGGATTTTTACTGTTTACAATTACAATAAAGTACTGTATTTATACAGAAGTGCTACTGTGATTATTGTAGCATTATTACAGTTAGATGCTGTAATTTGTAATTACATGTATTACTAATAGTACAATTTAACATTGTAATTCAATATATTGTATATATCCTGAAATTAAGAGAATTAACAGAGGTTTAGATGTTGATGTTTTAAAATCACCATTTAAAAAATCTCCATTATGGTGAACAGTGTTGCCTTTAGTGGGACAATTTGACTCTTGACTACTTATGTGATTTTATGGTCTAAGTATCAATGTTTACCAAAACACATAATTTGTTGCAAAGAAAGCCAGACACAAAGGTTACCTGATGATAGGCCTATAGTTTACAACATTATAAAGTACAAAAATTGACCGAAAGTGTATATTTGTTAATAATACATTTTTTTCGACAACCTTAATTTCTTTATACAGACATCAAGCTGATTTTTTATTATTTTTTTTATATAGGGGATGTTACATTTGGACACACACAGACATCAAGAATCCACATATGAATCTCAACAATGGTGACATGTTTTAAACCGCAATAGTAGTAAATACCATGCTTTAAATGTACAAGGGAATTTTGTTTAATTTTTTATACTTGTACTAACCTGGTTAAGCACATTTATTGACTCCTCCCCCTTTGACGCGTCACTACGATGCGTGAGTGCAGGTGTTGATAATGAGGTAGGATTGTTTGGCACAGACAGGTTAGAGTTTGGAGAGCAACAGTTTCTTCAATCGCATGAAATGCATGTTACTGATAGTGTTTTCTTGGATGTCAATTTTTGTTTTTTGTTTGGAAAGTAAACCAGAGATTGCGATCAATAAATACGTTTTTTTGTTATGACCGCTTCTCCGTGCGTGCTTAATGGACATGTAGATAAGAAGATACTCCTCATCTAACCTCGAGAGGCTAAAATAATTAAGACATTAGGTATTTACAACAAGTTTATTCCTGCTGAGAAATCCTATAATGTCAATCTCAACGAGTTATCAAGTCAACAATCATTTTTATTATTCATTTTAATGCTTCAACACAATCTGATTGTTGAAAATTTTAACATTGTGTTTTTCTTTAAATACTCATATTTCACGAGGCACTTGTTTTCAGATAATAAAAGAGGGACTGGCGACTCTGCGGTGAGTTCAGTAATGCAGTGATTTAGATTTGATTAATGTCTTTAAAGGAGAACTCCGGTGCAAAATGAACCTCGGGTGTAATAACACATTGGTACAGACTAAATCGTTCCCTGAGATTTGTTTTCATGATAATCGAATGTAAAGAGTTTTATCTCTAAAAACAGTTTAGCTTATAATGCTAGTATATTGGCATAGAGTAAGCAAAAAGAGATCGCTAGTTAATACCACTAACAAGGCTCAAATTAGCCCCACACTAACACGGCAGCATAATGAGTGTCCTTACATGCAAACCGAAGCATTGAGAACTTTGTAAGTGTATAGACAGTTTAATAAGAAGATACTTTACACAGACAGTACAGTTAGCGCATACAGACAGGAGCCATCTTGGAAAACAGTCTCGACTAATCGAACCACGAGGGTGAGCGAACAGTACGTGTAGATATTGAAGATAAGAAAAATTTTTATTTATTTTTTTTTCTCTGTTGCGTTCAGTGCTTCTCTTATGCGCTCAGTGCTTTCTTCCGGAAACAACGGACCATATGAGATTCCAAGTCACAGTTCAGCTCACGTATCACCGTGTTCGTGGTTTGACTGATCGAGACTGTTTTCCAAGATGGCTCCTGTCTGTATGCGCTAACTGTACTGTCTGTGTAAAGTATCTTCTTATTATACTGTCTATACACTTACAAAGTTCTCAATGCTTCGGTTTGCATGTAGGGACCCTCATTATGCTGCCGTGTTAGTGTGGGGCTAATTTGAGCCTTGTTGTTGGTATTAACTAGCGATCTCTTTTTGCTTACACTATGCCCAATATACTAGCGTTATAAGCTAAACTGTTTTTAGAGATAAAACTCTTTACATTCGATTATCATGAAAACAAATCTCAGGGAACGATTTAGTCTGTACCAATGTGTTATTACACCCGAGGTTCATTTTGCGCCTGAGTTCTCCTTTAAAGCTCAATAAAGTGTCATTCATGCAGTTTAACTGTTTGTTCTGAAGGTCAAAGATGAGAATGAACATAAAGGGACGAATGAGACGATCAACATGTCCATTCCTCCCGCAGCAAGAGCCGATGTGAGTCACTAAATCATCAAACATGACGTTTACTGTCTGTTCACTGTCTGTTCTATATTATAGTGAGAGATGTGTGTGTTCTGTGTGTTAAACTTGATTCTCTGCATGTTTGCACTGATATTTAGGAGGAGACAGATGAAGACATTACATCTCTGAAGATCAGAGGATAAGAGGATTAAACAACTCCACAAACAGCATTACCAGCTTCACTTATTACTAACCAGACTGACTTTATTTCTGTCAAATGTCTATGAACAGAGGTTTAGATGTCGATGTTTTAAAATATTTGGTCACCATTATGGCGATCATTGTTTCCTTTAGTTGGGCAGTTTGACTCTTGGCTTTGTAAGTGCAATTTTGGTCTTTTTAACAGAGTTTACCAAAGCACATAATTTGTTACAAAATAAAACCAAAACAAGGTGTTATAGTTTTCATTATCAAAAAGTAGAATGATTCACTAATCTTATCCCTGAACTAAAGTTGTAACTTGTTATTAATAAATAACATTGACCTTTCTTGACATAAAGCAGACATTCTGAATTTTTATATACATTGCAATTAAAAAAAAAAAAAAAATCTCAACAATGGTGACATTTGTTAATAATAATTTTTTTCGAAAACCTTAATTTCTTTATACAGACATTTTTTTTTATATATAGGGGAAGTTATATTTGGACACACACAGACATCAAGAATCCATATATGAATCTCAACAATGGTGACATGCTTCATGCTACAATGCATGCTGGGAGCCAAGAGTTTGAAACTATGAACCTCCCAGAATGCATTGCGAGTAGTAAATACCATATACCACCAGTCAAAATGATTGATTGACAGGTGGGTGTGGCTATCCTTTGATCTTCCCCCGCCCCTTCCGGTTCCTCCCCTTCCTGTCCCGCCCCTTCCGGTTCCTCCCCTTCCTGTTACCTTTGACCTAGTTCCGCCCCTTCCGGTTACCTTTGACCTAGTTCCGCCCCTTCCTGTTAAACTTTCTGTCAAAATGATGGATGATGACAGTTTGTTTAATCGTTTGAAGTTAGTTTGAGATGTATTGGCCTTTGATGTTACAGTTACAAAGTGATGTGATAGTTATTTTTTCAGCGCATCCCCTCGCTATGCCTAAGCTTATCATAGCAGGTGTGTGTGTGTGTGTGAGAAAGTGATAAGAAAAAACTGTAAAAGTTTATCAGTCACAAGTATTCTGTTCTTTAAAAGAATATAAAATAAAATCTCACACAAAAAGTTTAAATAAAATGAAGCCACAAAAAAATTGCAAGCAGTTAAAAATGTATGAATGACCTTGCACTGTCTCAAAAAACATAGGGAGCACGTGTGTGTGTGTGTGTGTGTGTGTGTGTGTGTGTGTGTGCGTGCGTGTGTGTGTGTGTGTCAAAGCAGGAATTCCCCTCCCTCCGCATTGCTGGAAGTTTTATCTCACACAGAAGTTGAAAAAGCATGTTGTTCATTTAAATTTAAATGAAATGGTTATAAAATTTACATTTAGTCATTCGCAAATATTTGACACTGACTCAAGTTGAAAAACCATGCTGTTCAATTAAAAGTATATAAATTAAACAAAAATAAAATCATCTTACTGTTTCACCATGGTTGAAAAAAAACCACAAGTGTTTTCCCTTGAAGTCTTTTCTCTCTGTCACACCAGCGTGTGGCTGGGCTGGTATCTGTTTTTGTGAAACGTTCCTGAGCCCATTGAGAAATATCTTACACAACAGTTGAAAAGCATTGTGTTCCTTTAAAAGTGTATAAATTAAAATATATAAATAGTTTACTAATTTAACTAAAGTTGAAAAGCATGTTGTTCATTTAAAATCTTACTAAATTACTGAAGTTGAAAAGCATTCTGTTCATTTAAAATAAATATTTTACAAATTTACTGTACCAATTATGTTAGATTTAGATAAAAATAAAATCATCTTACATTTTCACCAGGGTTGAAGTAGCTCCTATCACATAGATGTCCATATTGACCATTTAAAGTTGAAAAGAACCCAGAGTATTTATCTCTTTCTCTCTCTCTCTCACACCAGTGTTTGACAGGTGTGTTCAGTGATCAGAATGAGACTGTGAATGTTTTGCTAAATTTATTTCATATTGTATAAGCATTAAAAGTTTGAAATGGATCTTTTTAAAAATATGAATTTAATTAAATTCATAAAAAACAAATATGCCATATCGATGGTCTCTGGGGAAAACTTGACTATATTTTTTGTTTTTATTTATCAGGGTGCATGTAAAGAACTTTGAAATTTGCGGCTCTCACAAGTTATCTCACACATTGTGTGAAATGTTGAATAATTCCTCAAGTAGTATCTGTGAGAAAATCCCCACATATGGCTATAGTGAGAGAGCTACAATGAAGACTTTTAGAATCTGTGATGCCTCAGGCCTAGCCCCATTGATAGCCTGCTTATAAGCTCCTTCCGATCACCAGCACATCTTCAGAGAAATACGTTACTTTACAATAATGTTAGCTTCAGGATATAGGGTGACAGAGCAGATGAGGCTCTGTGCATCATGTAATGTTAGTCTGCTAACGCCTTTCCAGAGCCAAAGTTTTGTTCGTACTAAATTTATTTCAAAGCATAATCGTAAAAGTTTAAATATGATCTTTTAAAAATGAAAAGATTGTTTAAATTAAATCTTTACAGTTTTAATACATTCATGTCTTTTAGAAGATTACTGTAATGATTTTGTTTAACGGTGACCTAAAGTATAATTGTTATTATTATAGCCATAATGATTTTTGTACTGCAACAGCATATTCTACCCCGTACACCTAAACACGACCATCACAGAAAACTGCATTTTTACATTGTTTTTTACATACTGAAAATCCCCACATAGGCCTATCTGTTGCACTGGTTCCATAAAATCAAATAAAGTATATAACTCAATGTATAATGACAAATGTATTCAAACAATTTAACCTTAGTTTTAGCTAAATTAATATATACAAATATAAAATATAAAAACTCCTTACATTTTCATAGAACTGAAGAAGTAGTAGAAACTAGATATATGCAATGATAAAAAAACAAAAACAAATAGTTTAAGATGTCATAAACAAAAACCCTCCCAGATCCTTCAGGGATAAACTACAGGGTGAGATGAAGCTTCACACCCTCACAGAGACGAGAGGAGTGACAGGCCAGATGAGGGGCACAATTATGTCACAGCGTATGCAATGCTTGTCACATGTCTGTCCTGTCGTGTGTTGCACATGGGTGGTTGTTATGTTGGGCCATGTGCCTCTGTCATTGTTTGATCCCTCCCGCTCGTTACCTGATTAGTGTTTGAGTTTCTCCACCTTTTCCCTCTTGATTTGTTCCCTTTATAAGTCTCCTCATGTTTGCAGTCTTTGTCGGTTCGTTGTCATTGTCAGATGTTTCTCTGTTCCTGGTTGGTGTTCCCTGTATTCTTGACCCAGTGTTCGTTTCATGTTCATTTATTATGTTTTCCCCCTCGTGGGTTTTTGATTTGTGTTTGTTTTGTTTTGTAAATAAACCTTCCTTGCTTTGCACTTGAGTTCTCCTTTTTCTAAGTGTGAACGTGACAGAACGAACCGACCATTTTTGAACTCAGCAGCAATAAGGTTTTTTTTTTTTTTTTTTTTTTTTTTTTTTTTTTTTTTTTTGAAGAAGCATGTATGACATGTATATGGACGACGATGATCTGGATTGCCCGGACTACGTCATCTCCACATTTGGAGCAACCCAGTTCCGTCCTATCGGCGGGGCCCGAAGGACTCGGCCCGGTAAGGAATCCGGAGGAATGAACATCTTCCAAGCGTTCGCTTTGATGGCTCAGCAAAGGGAGGAGTCGGAGCGCTTGGCCAGGGTTTCTGAGACCCGTGGAGGTCACAGGAGAGATTTTCGGGGGACCCGCCAGGTAATTTTTCGTGGGACCCGGGGAGGTTGTAAAGGAGGAGGAGGTGGTCGAGAGGAGGGTCAACATCACTCTCCATCCTGGCCTCCTTACGATCCTGTACCAGTGGAGGGCAGTTCAGAGCCGGCTTCTCACCGTCATGGACGGAGGAGAGGAAATCCATCTGCCCAGCGAGAGACTGCTCACGTCCCGTCTACCCAGCGTAGGACTGCTCACGTCCCCTCTGCCCAGCGGGAGACCGCTCATGTCCCGTCTGCACAGAGAGAGACTGCTCACGTCCCGTCTACCCAGCGGAGGACTCACGTCCCCTCTGCCCAGCGGGAGACCGCTCATGTCCCGTCTGCACAGCGAGAGACTGCTCACGTCCCGTCTACCCAGCGGAGGACTGCTCACGTCCCCTCTGCCCAGCGGGAGACCGCTCATGTCCCGTCTGCACAGCGAGAGACTATTCACGTCCCGTCTACCCAGCGGAGGACTTTTCGCGTCCCGTCTGTCCAGCGAGAGACTGTCCACGTCATGCCTGCCCAGCGAGAGACTGTCCCTGAGCCGGTGCCTGTCCCTGAGCCGGTGCCTGTCCCTGAGCCGGTGCCTGTCCCTGAGCCGGTGCCTGTCCCTGAGCCGGTGCCTGTCCCTGAGCCGGTACCTGTCCCTGAACCGGTGGTTCTCCCTGAACCGGTGCCTGTCCCTGAACCAGTATCTGTCCCTGAACAGTTATCTGTCCCTGAGCCGGTGCCTGTCTCAGAGCCTGTGTCCGGCCCTGAGCTGGAAGATATGTTTGTGTCTGTATTTGTTTCTGTTATGTTGACTGTTTCTGTTTTAGTATCTGTCCCTGAGCCAGTGTCTGTCCCTGTCCCTGAGCCTGTGTCGATCCCGGAGATTGTGTTTGCCCCTGAGCCGGAGTCTGTCCCTGAGCCGGAATCTATGTTTGTTTCTGTATTTGTTTCTGTTCTTATGACTGTGTCTGTGTTAATGTCTGTCCCTGAGCCAGTGTCTGTCCCTGTCCCTGTCCCGGAGCCTGTCCTTGACCCGGAGCCGGTGTCGGTCCCAGAGCCTGAGCCTGTGTCTATCCCAGAGTCTGAGCCTGTGCCTGTCCAAGAGCCTGAACCGAGGTCTACACCGCCCTGGCCGCCCGAGGGGTCTGCACCGCCCTGGCCACCTGAAAGGCCTGATCCGCCCTGGCCGCCCGAGGGGTCTGCACCGCCCTGGCCACCTGAAAGGCCTGATCCGCCCTGGCCGCCCGAGGGGTCTTCACCGCCCTGGCCACCCGAAGGGTCTTCACCGCCCTGGCCACCCGAAGGGTCTTCACCGCCCTGGCCACCCGAAGGGCCTTCACCGCCCTGGCCACCCGAAGGGCCTTCACCGCCCTGGCCACCCGAAGGGCCTTCACCGCCCTGGCCACCCGAAAGGTCTGATCCACCCTGGCCACCCGAAAGGTCTGATCCGCCCAGGCCGCCCGAGGGTTCTTCACCGCCATGGCCGCCCGAGGGTTCTTCGCCGCCCTGGGCACTCGAGGGTTCTTCGCCGCCCTGGCCGCCTGATGAACTCTGTCTCGCCCTGGCCGGTCGATGTCCCGTTCCGCCCTGGTCTGTTCCCCCTGTCCCGCCCTGGTCTGTCCCTCCCGTTCCGCCTGATGTTTCCTTCCTGCCCCGCTCTAGCCTCATGGAGCGTCTGGTAGCCGCTCCGTCGGGAGGGGGTTATGTCACATGTCTGTCCTGTCGTGTGTTGCACATGGGTGGTTGTTATGTTGGGCCATGTGCCTCTGTCATTGTTTGATCCCTCCCGCTCGTTACCTGATTAGTGTTTGAGTTTCTCCACCTGTTCCCTCTTGATTTGTTCCCTTTATAAGTCTCCTCATGTTTGCAGTCTTTGTCGGTTCGTTGTCATTGTCAGATGTTTCTCTGTTCCTGGTTGGTGTTCCCTGTATTCTTGACCCAGTGTTCGTTTCATGTTCATTTATTATGTTTTCCCCCTCGTGGGTTTTTGATTTGTGTTTGTTCTGTTTTGTAAATAAACCTTCCTTGCTTTGCACTTGAGTTCTCCTTTTTCTAAGTGTGAACGTGACAATGCTAGTCTGCTTTTCAGAGGTTTATTCATATTAAACTCGTTTAAAAGCATAATCTTAAAATTTTAAATGAGATCTTTTAAAATTAAAAGACCGTTTAAATCAAATCTGTAAAGTTTTATTAAAATCGTATCTTCTACTTCTGTATGATATAAATGATTTTCATACAAGGTATTATTTTTACTAAACATCGTATGTTCAAAAAATAAAAAATGTTATAAATCAAGAACTGTGCTTTGGCGTCTTAGATCTTATTTCAAACAGTATTTTTGTCCATGCGACATGAAACATGTTGTCACACTGTTTTTGTTGTTTTAAAAGATATCCCAGGACTCTACATTGCTCTTATTTAGATTAAGTTGTATCATTTAGAAAATCACCACACATGTTCAGAGACGCGATGTGCCTCTGTGCTCCATGACGCTGCATAAGTAAAGTTTGTCTTGAGCGAATATTTAATTTTACTCGTCTTAATTCAAAGCATGATCTTGCGGTAGCTATGATCTATTGTACGTATAAGATCATTTTTACTTTTCTTGTATCTCCCAAACTATCCTTATTCATTGTGGAAACACACAGGGTGAACCCCTTTACTGAGAGTATACTATCGGTTATCTACTCAAAATATATTTAGAATTTTAAAATGTTAGCCTTTGTTGATGCGACAGGCCACATGAACAGACTTTGGAGAGAGCTGATGATACTATGGCGGGAAGCATGCCCTTTGACCTCCTCGATTTTCTAGGCTTTTTGTCAAATACCCTACAACTTAGTCCTTAATGGTACGCTGTGTAGGAATTTCTCCCATCTAGCGGGGAAATTGTATTTTGCATTCAAACGCATAGTGCTCTCTAGCGTCTCACTTTTTCAAATGCGTAATGCAACTACGATAGCCGTTATGTGCCAAGAAGCTATAACAACACGTCTTCCAATTGCACTTCATCGAGTTTAACTATACATGTTCTACTGTTATGCTGCCTATATAATGAATTACAAAACCACGGAAAGAAAAAGATTGTTATTTAGACCGTAACATCGACTTACCTGTCGAGGAGAAAGCAGGACTTCAGTGTCCCTTTCAAAGTCTTTCTCCTTCATTAGCTCTATCCACCTGGGAAAAGCCACCCCCGATATTTACCCTCGTTTTGAATTTGCCGGTCGCGTTTCCTTTTAGATTAAATTTTTAAGCTTTATCATGGCTACGAGGATTGCATTATGAAGTGCCGTGCAATCTTTCAAATTTGCCGGAGGGAGTGACAAGCGCCTCTCACTGACCTCCTTGTGTCCGTTTCAGATGGTTTCAGTCAGCCGGCTCTGAACGAAAACGTGTTGTAGAAACACGTTGAGGTAGCCTAGTGCTTTTTGTCCCTCTCTGCTATTATAGTTTTTCAAGATGGCGGAAGCCTCCATGGACTTACCCGTCAGAACATCGGCAGAGCTAATTTTACACCATTGAGGTCATATTTATGAATAAAGCCTTTTTATATTTTATTATATTTAATTCCCCTTAAAACCAAAGATTAAGTTTAATGACACTAGTTTGCAATGTTCCCCCCAAAATCAAATACTCTATACGGTTTGTATTACACTTTTCAAAGGGTAATCTTACTTTAAAGTTTGAACAAAAATGTAAAAGCACTTCTTCATGTTTGCTGTGTTCTGACACAATGTCATTAATTGGTACTTTTTTCCTTTAATCTTCTTTTAAAATATACTTTTCTTATTTATACAAAGGTTCAATTTCAGTTCATTTCCTAGCAAGCATAAAGTAAAAAATATGATATATGATATGTGTGATGCAAAGTTTTTTGCAAAAGAAATATGTGCTGCAAAACACCAAACAGTTCAACTCAGACGTAGACTAAAAATTCCCTTGGCTAGAAAAAAAATCTCTACAAAAGATCGTTTCTTCCTATGGCAGTGATTATCTTAAATCGTGCAGTGTTTTAATTGAAACAATAGAGCGACTGGTAATATTTTTTAATTTTTCTTTTTTTTACAGTGTTTAACTATATTATTTTTTGTATTTGTGTTGTTGATATGTGATGTGTCTTATGTTACAGTGTCAAAGAAAAATGTTTCCGCTCTGTGAAAACAGTTTCCGCACTGTGAAAACAGACTGGACAAAAAAGTTCAATCAATCAATCGTAAGGTGGTTATAAATTTACTTTCTACAAATATCAGCCTGATAAATATGTACTTAATACACGATGAAACAGGATAATCATGCTACCAATTATGTCTGACACAATGTTTTTTAAGAAAAGTAGTGTTTTACAATGCAACTTAAACCAGATGATTTTTTCTTTTGACAAACCTACAGAAATGCATGTCGATTACTAAGTTTCAGGCATAGTGCAAACATGCAATGTTTGAGAAAGTGTAATCTTTGCTCGGTCTCACCCACAAACGCAAAACTTTGTGTTGGGTGATTCGGGCATAGCTTTTCACTAAAAGAAAATATTATGGAAGTCATTATCAAACCGTAATTATATTTTATTTATTAATTATAGGGCTTCGTGCTGATTTAAAGTTTTTGTTATTAACTAATACCTTTATTTTTTTTTACATCCAGCACAATTTTTTTTTTTAAATTGTTCTCTAACCCCAAATAAACAGATAATGGAATGTTCACAAGCTACAATTAGATATTATTCTGCTTAGTATGTGTGTAAATAGTTGTGCTTAAATGTCTGGATGTATTTTTACACGCCAACATATTTTGGTCACACCGTAGTGATGCAAAGTTCCACACTCTTGTAAAGACTATGGTCTAACTTTAAAACATAATCTTTATACATGAATTCAAAAAGACCAAATCACTAAGAAAATCACCGTTTATTATAATAATAAATACACAAAAGTTCACAAATGACGGTTTTATTACTATTACTATTCAGATAGCAGACGACACTGGTTCACATTTTGAATGTGTGTCTGTTTTAGATGAAGACTTTTCTTTGAGAGCCGTCAACATTCATTGTTTATAGGAATAAATGACCATTAATAATTTAAGTGTTTGTACTCTGAAGTATTTCTGTTTGAGAATGTTTGACTTAAATTGCAACTTTCACTCTATCTACGATGTGGAATCAGACAAAGTATTAACATGCTGTTAATATAAGCAAGTATTACTTAAGTTACTTACTAATAAGTAACTATTAACACGAAAAGCAAGTACATGCTGTTTTACACGTTACACTGTTATTACAACAGAATCACATATGACTATTGCACTGAGAGAGGCGTATTCATAAAGACTGTTAAACAAAGTTCGGTGTTTAAAATTAAAATGGCACAAAAGTAAATGCTAGTGATCAACTTGCTAAAACGTAAATACAACATGAGCCATACAGAAAAGCGATTCGTGAGCAGTTTTGAAAGTTTGTAATTTACATCATGTTTCAAAAACTATAGTCTACGAACGTGGTCAAACATATGAATTTATGAAAAACATGAACAGATATTTCTACATGAGATATTTATTTTAGAACATCTTTCAGCTATGTCTACGAAACATCGACATGAAAGATGAGTATTGCTGTTTTTCTGTTACCTATAAAACTATTATACTTCAAACTCGTCTAGCTATTGCCCATTTCACAGCACAGTCGGTTATTTTTTTCTACGTGGCTAAACAACGGTTAAGCTAATGAATTAACGTTGAAAGGCGGGATGATTCATTTTTTATTCCGTCTACACCGATACTTTGACACTAGAGTTTTAGTCAGGAGTCTTTTAGGCCTGATCCAGAAAACAGGCATTGTGTTTTATGTCTTAATAATTGTTCTTCTTTTTATGAAAAGTAAGCAGTTTTTTGGCCTCATCATCAAAAATGTTTTAACATATTGTAAATATCAATTGTTATATAAATTATATGTGAAACACGCTCAGTCGCATTAGAGTCGGATTCTTGTTTAAATTGAACATTGTTATTGAACCGCTAGTGTTCTTAAATTGTTTACCACGGTTTCATTTTTAACAACACTATCGTAACACTTTTCGTATTTTGTACGATGTTTTCTTTACACCCATGGATATCCGTTTCCTACGGTTAGCTGTAATGTTAGTGAACTCTAGGCCTTCTCTTTTTTCATATACGACAGTATTTGCATGAATCGGCTTGATTTAATAAAATGATGTTTTAAACCACATTATATTATTATACCATCCTAGTTTTTAAATATCTCTTAAATGTATATTTTTAACCCTTTATGCGAATGCGAATATAGAATATCGCACAAGGATCTCTGAAATATTTTTTTCGTGTAAAACATCTATGTAGATCTATCTATGTTTTTAAAAATACAAAGACATCTTTCTCTAAGTGACCCTCAAAATCTGGGGATACAACAAAACACAGTGCTTCCGTGTAGCTACGATGATTGATCAGAAAATTACTTTTGTCGCTTTGTTTGAAGAAACACTTTAATCAGCTTGTGCTGGATAATTATTAAACAACCCTAAATTCGGTAATGACGTGTTTTACGCGATATTGATATCGCGTTTTAATTTAAACTCAATGCGCTAAAGTTCTATAACTGGACTTAATATTTGGTAAAGTTAACTTAAAGCCTTATTTTCTAAATGCTACATCGATAAGAATGGAGAAGGGACAAAGGATTCCGTTTAAGCCATTTATTGCCACTGTTCACACATGAGGAGCAACGTGAGATGATGAGGCTTGACAGTTATGGTTTTTCTACAAAAATGATAAACAAGGAAACACAAGAATTACAATACAATAAACCAATATATAACATGACACTAAACATTTGTACACGAACCAAAAAGGGTGAAGGGTAGGCCTACCACTACAGAAATAATGAAATACTACATACCAAAGACATTCATTTAACAATTACATATAGTAATTCCATCATGGTCTCAATTAGGTTATACTGTTTTGTGCCTTTCCTATAGAACTACAATTAACAAACTATGTGCACTGCGCACTTACACACAATGTGATATCCGTAGTCTAAAGCAAACAATCAGTATGAGAGGAATATAGGATCTACTAGTATGTATACTAGTCAAGCATTCAATCCCATCAAATTTACAGATAACCATTAAGATACAGCAAATATGGAAAGCAATAACTCACTTTATCACGCACAACCATGGATAGTATCTGAATCACAGAGACTGAGGGTCCTCACATGTGGTTTGTGTTGCTGCCAGGCAGAACAAAGGAATGGGTGGGGCTTATAAAGTGAACCATTGATTAGGAGGAAGTGAGATCAGGTGAGATTGGGTGGGTCCTTGCCATGGAAACAAGCAGAGGGCTACTGAATAGTATGACTCTATTCTACAGCCGCCCCCAAATCCCATAGGGATTTGCTCTCCCAAGAGTCATACTAAGAGGAGTGATCTGGAGGATCATCGGGGATGGCAGGGAGTTTAATCAGTCGAGAAACTGGGCGGACATAAGATCTGTTCCCTACCATTACTTCCGCCGTCCGGACCTGACCATCCTTACTTGGAAAAACCTTTTTAATGCAACCAACAGTCCAAAGGGCCCTAGGCAATTGTGGGTCCATGATCATAACCACTGTATTAAGCTGCAAATTCTCTTTGTGTGTTTGCCACTTTTGTCTGCATTGAAGATGGGGGAGGTAGCGCTTAATAAAATGGGCCCAAAAGTGATCTGCCAACACCTGGCTATGACGCCACTGCCGGCGACTAAGGAGGTCAGAGATCGGATAGGAGACCAAAGGCAGGGAGGAATCTCGCCGCCCCATCAGAAGAAGATTTGGGGTAACTGGGTCAGGATCGGCAATGTCCGAGGATGCGTAGCCAAGAGGCTTAGAGTTAAGGATGTTTTCAACTTCTATCAACAAAGTGTGCAGGACTTCTACTGTCACCAGCTGGGCGCCTAGGGAGCTCTGCAGGGCCTATTTGACAGAACGAATCTCTCTTTCCCATATTCCTCCAAAATGAGGGGCATAGGGAGGGTTGAAATGGAATTGAATCCTTTGTTGATGGAGTTGGACTTGCAGGGATGGACTGAGTGCTATGAAGGCCTCCCTAAGTTCCCTCTCTCCTCCCTTAAAGATAGTACCCTGGTCCGACCAGATTTCGAAGGGAGTGCCCCTACGGGCTGTAAAACGGCGTAGGGCCAGGAGGAAAGAATCTGTATCGAGACTACAGAGGAGGTCCAAGTGCACACAGCGAGTCGTTAGACACTTAAATATAATGCCCCACCGCTTCTCGGTCCGACGTCCAAGCTTGACATTATAAGGTCCAAAGCAATCCATACCCGTTGAGTAGAAGGCAGGCTTGTACAACTGGAGACGAGCTATAGGAAGGTCTACCATCCTGGGGACAACGGGCCTTGCACGCCACCGTTGGCACTGGGCACAACCACGTTGATATTTCCGTATTGCCTCTCTCCCTCTCAAAATCCAGAACCGCCTGCGGAGCTCTGCAAATACTCTCTCTGGGCCAGGATGTTTCAGTCTTTCATCATATTCCTGGATGAGCAGCTTAGACACTGGATGCTTGGGATCGAGGACAATGGGATGAATGGCGTTAGGTTCCTGTTCAACCTGCCGTAACCTGCCTCCGACCCGAATAAGACCTGTGTCCGTACAAACTTCGGGTGCAAGGGTGAGTAGGCGACTAGTTGACAATAGGGGTTTTTTGGCCTTGATATAGGTGAGGTCTTCTCCAAAGCTATCCATCTGTGCCTGTCTCAGAATTTCTGTCTCTACCTGAAGATTATCTGCTGGAGTTGAGGTTACCTGAGCGTTTGGGGGGTGCTTCAACTGGACAGAAGCATCAAGGAGGGCTTGATAAGTTCCATAAAGGCTGAAGTCTGGGACCGACCTGATAGTGCCAACTGCTCCACAAAAGGAAGGTTTAATTTCAAGGTGATGTTGATCTCCATTGTTGGAGCCATCAGGGGGTTGAGGCCAGGTACCAGGGGGTTGAGAAAGGAAATGAGGGCCTTGGCTCCACCGGTTGGGCCGTTGGAGCTCTCCAAGGGCTTTACCCCTCGTAAGGTCATCAGCTGGATTATCGGCTGTATTGACGTACCTCCAGTCTTGGCAGTTAGTAAGTTCTTGTATCTCAGACACTCTAGTACCAACGAAGACCTTAAAGCGGCATGAATCGGTCCGCAACCAAGTAAGTACAGTGGTTGAATCTGACCAAAGGATGGTACGTCTGATAGGGAGAGTCAGTTCTGTTCTGAGAAAGTCACAAAGACGGGAACCAACTAATGCAGCACAGAGCTCTAATCTAGGAATGGACTGCTGTTTCTTTGGTGCCACACGAGATTTAGCAAGCAAGAAGGCTACTTGAACTTGGTTCCCACCCTCCGACCGAAGGTATGCCACTGCACCATAAGCAGATTCCGATGCATCGCAAAATATGTGAAGATCTTGTGTAGAGGGCAGTGGGGCACTGATAGACGTATAACATCGAGGCATGGTTACTGTCGGGAGAATTGACAGTTCATCACTCCAGGAGTTCCAAGCAGAAAGTAGGTCACAGGGTAATAAGGGATCATCCCAATCCCGTCGCTTGTCCCACAGCCGCTGGACTAGGACCTTTGCCCTGGTCGTATAAGGGATAAGGTACCCTAAGGGGTCATAGAGGCTGGCAAGGACATGGTAAATGTACCGCATTGTTATGGTGGATGATTCTGTTGCCTGGCCTCTGTAACCGAGACGATCTGTCTGGCAATTCCACAGCAGCCCAAGAGTACATTCCGTTGAGGGCATAGTATCTCTAGAGAGCCAGAACTCACTATTTTTAGATCTTGCTTCTGGTGGTAAGTGACTGATGACCATCGGGTCATTACTGGCCCACTGTCGAATGTTAAAGCCTCCAGTGGACAAAATTGACCTCAACTGATCGAGAGTCTGACGGGCCATAGCAACTGTGGGGTAGCTTTGAAGGCAGTTATCAACGTAGAATCCCCTCTCTACTGAATGGCGCACCGAATCATTCGGCTGAGTATGATTTTCGATGTGCCTTTGAAGGGCAAAGATAGCACAACAGGGGCTACAAGTAGTCCCAAAGGGAAGGACTTGCCATTCGTAGATGGTTGGAGGGGCATCCTTCCTCTTGTCCCGCCAAAGAAAACGAAGGAGGGGCTTGTCTTTGGTCAAAAGCTGGACTTGATGAAACATGCCCTGTATGTCGCCACTAATGGCGACAGCATGTTCTCGAAAACGGAGTAAGACTCCAAGGAGGGAAGGCCCCAGTGTAGGTCCAGGTAGTAAGATCTTGTTCAAGTTTTGGCCTCGGTAGTCAAACGAACAGTCAAAAACAAGGCGATTCTTATCATTATGTGTCACCATGTGATGGGGTATATACCAGGCCTCAGCTGAGCCTTCAGCTTCCTCTGTCGTAATCATTTTAACATGACCTGCCTGTTCAAGTTTGGAGACCTCAGTGTTATAGGCTGCTGCTTTCTTAGGATCCTTCGCCAACTTGGATTCAATGGCACGCAGTCGGGCCATGGTGGCCTGTGGAGGGGCCTTTAAGGGGGGCGCATCTGGGATCCTCAAGAGGGGTGTCGCATAGCGATAGACTCCATCCACTAGAACTCTCTTTGTGGCTACCTCAAGCAAATTCACTGCCTGGTTGTCCAGCTTGGACCGAGTGGCTGCCTTTTCATTTCGACTGGGAATTGTGTCCAATTGCCAGAGCCTTTCCACATTTTGATACAACTCATCACATCGAGAGGCAATGGAGGTATGGAAGCATGTAGCAACAGAGGGGAGAGATTCAGTCTCCCCGTTGGACCTTGCAATGTCCAGCCCAGACGAGTCTTAACAGCTGCTGGTGCTCCTGATGGACCGAATCGAACTGGGGCAATAGGTGAAATCAAGTGATTATGGTCTGAACCAATTAAAAGTAGTGGGGTGACCTTATGCATCGGTGTCAATGGCAGTCCAGATAAGTGTCTATATTTCCGTTGAAGGGAAAGAACAGGGTGTGTGTGCTCCGACAAGGCGATCAGCAGTAAAGGCATGGTTAATATCGAGTTCACCAGAACTTGAAACAGAGCTTACCTTGAAGGAAACGGTAGCCCCCTGGAGGATCTCCACTCCTTGTCTCACAGTTCTGAGCGCTAAATCCTCTGGTTCTCCATCAAGCTGTAGGCTGTGAGCTGCTGATTGCAAAAGGATAGTTCTCTCTGAACCATCATCCAGGAGGGCGAACGTCTCCATGGTGCGTCTGCCATTTCGCAAGATGACTTTAACCAGCTTCAAAAGGACTTGACCAGTATGACTTGGGCGATCTAGGTACAGGGTGTGAGCTGTGGAATTAACAAGGTAGGAATTTGTATCAGGTTTCTTGTTAATTTCGCAGAGTATTTGTAGATGTCTCCGCTTACATATATTACAGTCTCTGTTTAGTGTGCACTTAGCTGCAACATGTGGTCGGGCACAGCGCCAACACCTCCTATTTTCCTTGATCCATCCTATAACTTGTTGTTTGCTGAGGGCCTTAAAATCAGCACTGTGACTTATGTGATGACTTGAAGAGCTACAGTAGGCACACGAAGACCTTAAAGGCATTTGGGGATCCCCACGCTCACTGATGCCGTTTGCTCCATGGAGTATAGTTGTAGTTGCTTGAGTAGAAGCAAATGGTCGGTGTACTCGAGAGGGATTTGGACCTGTGTAATCCCGCCTGGGTTGACAACGGGACTCTACTTGCAGCCATTCAGAGAGGTCGATGAGGGCATAGTTGGCATCTACTTGGTTCCTGTGCATATGGCGTTTAAAGCGGCTAACCTGTTCGTTCGGGAGTTTCTCCAATAGCCTGTCTACATGTGAGCCACAGAGGAGTGCTTGGACTCGCAGGGCAAAGACATCTAGGGCATGACCATCTCTGGGGCGTACAGGAGGAAGGGCCATGATATTCCTCAGTTCTTTAAGTACCAACTGGCGTGGTTGGCCATAGCGTTCATCTAGTGCCCTTAAGGCTTCGGTGAATGGCTGGGGCGCATATGAATAGGCTAAAGCCAAACGTCTGGCCTGGTCCACCTTCAGATGGTCGAGAAGAATGTGATACTTAAATTCCTCAGTTTCATGTGGATCCAGTAGGTTGGTCAGTGCCATTCGCAACATTCTATATTGCACCTCATCCTCTCTGGTAAGGTCAGGAAACTTAGGAGGCTCAACTGGTCTGTAACGCCTATGCCTGTCAGCAGGGGGTGCTGCAGCTCCTCCGGCTCAAAGGACCACTTGTAAAATCTATCTAGCTTTGGTTCACAGGAGTTTGAGCATCACCATGGTACATCGATAAGAATGGAGAAGGGACAAAGGATTCCGTTTAAGCCATTTATTGCCACTGTTCACACATGAGGAGCAACGTGAGATGATGAGGCTTGACGGTTATGGTTTTTCTACAAAAATGATAAACAAGGAAACACAAGAATTACAATACAATAAACCAATATATAACATGACACTAAACATTTGTACACGAACCAAAAAGGGTGAAGGGTAGGCCTACCACTACAGAAATAATGAAATACTACATACCAAAGACATTCATTTAACAATTACATATAGTAATTCCATCATGGTCTCAATTAGGTTATACTGTTTTGTGCCTTTCCTATAGAACTACAATTAGCAAACTATGTGCACTGCGCACTTACACACAATGTGATATCTGTAGTCTAAAGCAAACAATCAGTATGAGAGGAATATAGGATCTACTAGTATGTATACTAGTCAAGCATTCAATCCCATCAAATTTACAGATAACCATTAAGATACAGCAAATATGGAAAGCAATAACTCACTTTATCACGCACAACCATGGATAGTATCTGAATCACAGAGACTGAGGGACCTCACATGTGGTTTGTGTTGCTGCCAGGCAGAACAAAGGAATGGGTGGGGCTTATAAAGTGAACCATTGATTAGGAGGAAGTGAGATCAGGTGAGATTGGGTGGGTCCTTGCCATGGAAACAAGCAGAGGGCTATTGAATAGTATGACTCTATTCTACAGTCAGGAAAACAATGTTTCCTACATTTAGTCGTGATGCTAGCAAGCTCTTGGTTTTCTCGGCATCTCTTTGCTCGTATACAACACTTGATATGCATTAAACCACGGTATTCATTTAAATAGTATCGTATCCTAGTTTATTACTATAATTATATTTTGGGGCGGTAAGTGGACATCGAATGTGGGGCGAGGGTCTTTGAAATATTTCAAATGCAATTTAGATGTAAGGTTTTAATGAGATCGGACATGACTATAAAATAAATTGTCACTTTTTTATTTCAACGTTATACTTTTGAGTATATATTATATATTTACAATCATATATATTGAAGTAGTGAAGAAAATGACAGACCAACATTACATCCTGTACATAATGTAAACAATAACGACATTTACAGGTGATCCAGCCAGAATATAAAGTCGCGGCACGCAATCATGTTTTGCTCTAGGGCATAGCTGACCAGACATTCAACTATTTCATCCACATCTGTTTTTACATTTTTTGACAACAGTGACACACAGAGATCTGTTACAACCGTATGACGCAGTGTCGGCGTGTGAGTGTGCCACGGGGAAAGAGTGTCGTTTAAGAGCTACGCTAGACTCTATGTTTAAAGATCATTTTAGAGGCCCGATGGTTAGCTTGATGCACAGGATCATCGAGGCTCCGTTTGATGAGAATAATGATTGTGCGAAGGAAACCAAACGTGTGAAAAATCTCAAAAAAGAAATGGATGTCATAAGAGGCTTGGTTGGATCCTGGACAGATGTTACGCCCATGTTTTTAAACGGCAAAGAGCCGATCAGCGTAAATCTCAGAAAAGTTCTGGATGTGATGCTTGAATCTCATGAGGAATTCGAAGTCGATGAACTACTCTGTATGTGTACGGTTGTAACAGATCTCTGTGTGTCACTGTTGTCAAAAAATGTAAAAACAGATGTGGATGAAATAGTTGAATGTCTGGTCAGCTATGCCCTAGAGCAAAACATGATTGCGTGCCGCGACTTTATATTCTGGCTGGATCACCTGTAAATGTCGTTATTGTTTACATTATGTACAGGATGTAATGCTGGTCTGTCATTTTCTTCACTACTTCAATATATATGATTGTATACTCAAAAGTATAACGTTGAAATAAAAAAGTGACAATTTATTTTATAGTCATGTCCGATCTCATTAAAACCTTACATCTAAATTGCATTTGAAATATTTCAAAGACCCTCGCCCCACATTCGATGTCCACTTACCGCCCCAAAATATAATTATAGTAATAAACTAGGATACGATACTATTTAAATGAATACCGTGGTTTAATGCATTTCAAGTGTTGTATACAAGCAAAGAGATGCCGAGAAAACCAAGAGCTTGCTAGCATCACGACTAAATGTAGGAAACATTGTTTTCCTGACAGAGACAAATATTGTCTCTTAATCCAGTAATGATATTTTCATTAAAGATTGAGAGGTTAAAGACGGGGATGAATTGTTTGCAACAAGTTCTGTAAAAAGCATTTAGAAAATAAGGCTTTAAGTTAACTTTACCAAATATTAAGTCCAGTTATAGAACTTTAGCGCATTGAGTTTAAATTAAAACGCGATATCAATATCGCGTAAAACACGTCATTACCGAATTGAGGGTTGTTTAATAATTATCAAGCACAAGCTGATTAAAGTGTTTCTTCAAACAAAGCGACAAAAGTAATTTTCTGATCAATCATCGTAGCTACACGGAAGCACTGTGTTTTGTTGTATCCCCAGATTTTGAGGGTCACTTAGAGAAAGATGTCTTTGTATTTTTAAAAACATAGATAGATCTACATAGATGTTTTACACGAAAAAAATATTTCAGAGATCCTTGTGCGATATTCTATATTCGCATTCACATAAAGGGTTAAAAATATACATTTAAGAGATATTTAAAAACTAGGATGGTATAATAATATAATGTTGTTTAAACCATCATTTTATTAAATCAAGCCGATTCATGCAAATACTGTCGTATATGAAAAAAGAGAAGGCCTAGAGTTCACTAACATTACAGCTAACCGTATGAAACGGATATCCATGGGTGTAAAGAAAACATCGTACAAAATACGAAAAGTGTTACGATAGTGTTGTTAAAAATGAAACCGTGGTAAACAATTTAAGAACACTAGCGGTTCAATAACAATGTTCAATTTAAACAAGAATCCGACTCTAATGCGACTGAGCGTGTTTCACATATAATTTATATAACAATTGATATTTACAATATGTTAAAACATTTTTGATGATGAGGCCAAAAAACTGCTTACTTTTCATAAAAAGAAGAACAATTATTAAAGGAACACTTCACCCATTTCAACATTAATCTTTATTGAAAGTGGGTCATATATGTAGTCGAAATGTAAAAGAAATTTTGAATTTGGTGCCCTCTTGACCGAGAAAAGACAGAAAATAACTTTAAGGCGCATTTGTTTGAAAGACAACAACTCCCACAATGCACCACATTGCACAGCTCCGCAAGCCACTCCCACTACTCCAGAACAGCGCAAACATCAGATAAATCACTCGTCTACAAGGCTAACGTTAGCTGCCACCAGAGTTAGAAATTCATTTCACACAAAATGTATAGTTAGTTGGCTGTGGCGAGCAGGACGAGGGACGTGAGAGCGGCGCGAGGCCGGTGGCGTGAGTGATAATGATCGACATCTGTAAGGCGCACCGGTCTCTCTCGCGTCTCTCACCGAGGAGCGGACGCATAAAACGAGGAGCGACGACAGTCCAGATCGAGAGAGGAACAGGCCTGATTTTATGGTGTGTTTTGTTTCTGTTGTGTGTGGCCAGCAGTGAGGGGCTGCTGGCTTATACTTTTGTATTTGTTTATTTTACTATTAAAATGTTTAAATGTTCGCCGATTCCTGTCTCATTCTTCCCACAACAACGAACCCCGTTACATTGGCAAACTCATTAGCGAATTACTCCTCGTTTGTATTTCTTTCTATATGGTGAATTATTGCATTTTACCTGGATGTTCAGTCAGAACATATGCGGTGCGACACTAGGATGGTTCACATCACAACACAAATGTCCGTGTGCTCGTCTGATCCAGAGATTTCGTCCAGGAGAAATTGCGATCGTTGAAATTCTCTGCAGCAGACGGAGTCTATCTGTGTCCGTAGCGCACAGCGAGAGCACACGCACCAGCAGTCCGCCTCAGCGCGAGCCAGTCCGGGCTCCTCGTCCGCTTCAGTCCGCCTCAGCGCGAGCCAGTTCGGGCTCCTCGTACGCGACAGGCAGCCGCCTCCTGTGCTCCTCCATCAGCCTCAGCTGCTCTTCACTATACTGCGGCTCGTAAAGATAGACACGAACACCGGATTCGAGCAGCAGAATTTCAAAATCCTCTTCTTCCATATCATGTTTAGTTTCTTCCGTCATTGTCGTAACTTCCTATCTCCACAGCGCTTGTTAGCTTAGCTTCCAAACAAGATGGCGGACATTGCTTTCTGTATCTGCAAGTGAAGTCCCACCCACTGATCTGTAATAGGTCTGTAGCGTGAGTGAGTCCCACACCCTGAATAAATGATGAGCTTGTGTTTGTAGTCTCTACACTTTTCAATGAAATGGGACTTCCTGCTTTTTATGACGCAAAATGATGATTTTTACGTCATAAAAAGCAGGAAGTAAAACACTTAAATCCTTATTTCTCCCATCTCAGGGAAAAATAAAGGAAAAATCCACGATCATTATAATATATGACTGGGTTTCTAACAATACAAAGCTTAATGCAAATGGGTGAAGTGTTACTTTAAGACATAAAACACAATGCCTGTTTTCTGGATCAGGCCTAAAAGACTCCTGACTAAAACTCTAGTGTCAAAGTATCGGTGTAGACGGAATAAAAAAATGAATCATCCCGCCTTTCAACGGTAATTCATTAGCTTAACCGTTGTTTAGCCACGTAGAAAAAAATAACCGACTGTGCTGTGAAATGGGCAATAGCTAGACGAGTTTGAAGTATAATAGTTTTATAGGTAACAGAAAAACAGCAATACTCATCTTTCATGTCGCTGTTTCGTAGACATAGCTGAAAGATGTTCTAAAATAAATATCTCATGTAGAAATATCTGTTCATGTTTTTCATAAATTCATATGTTTGACCACGTTCGTAGACTATAGTTTTTGAAACATGATGTCAATTACATCATTATCATTAACCCTAACATGCAACTTTCCACTTTAATAAACTTCCTAAAGTGTCACATTAAATCAGAAAAACAGGTCCAGAAGACTACTACCACCTTTCCATTAGGTGGATCTGGCAACACTGGATCTGGCACCCGCGCGCGCCCTCACTCACAACGCGCTCTCAAACCCCGTTCACTGCGCTAGCTTCTCGCAGCAACATGAATTGCAAACACTCATATGAGGTGGTTTAAACGGCTAATTAATCATTCAGAGAGCTTGACATTTTATTTTTGAATGTAAAAAAAGACCGAGTTCCGGACCTCGGCCACCTCATAGCTGGCTACGGCCATGGACTTGTAACATCGTTAGCACATACCGGGCATCACAAAAAAGTTTGTTACCTTCTGCAATTTTGCTAAAAACGTTTTGCTTTCCTCCCGCTTCCGTCTGTCACTCTGTAGCCTACACTGTCTGTCAATCACTTATTTTTCACCATCAGTTTTTTGGCGCATTACAGCCTTGTCACTTTCGCACGCAGAAAGTGAGATAATGGAATAGTCCAATGTAGTGAGGTGGGGGGCCCTCTCCTGTCTGCGACACTAATGATTTGATGCCTTTTTTCGCAAATGTTTTTTAGAAATATATAATTTGCAAAAAAAAAAAAAACTTAAGTATAATTTAATGGGGCATTTTGGGGGCCCCTAGGTAGCTCGGGGCCCAAGGCAATTGCCGACCTTTGCCTAATGGTTAAGTCCGCCCCTGGTCTTCATCTGTCTCCTCCTAAATATCAGTGCAAACATGCAGAGAATCAAGTTTAACACACAGAACACACACATATCTCACTATAATATGTAGAATAACACAATAGCTTTTAGTGAATCACATTATAGAACAGACAGTGAACGTCATGTTTGATGATTAAGTGACTCACATCGGCTCTTGCTGCGGGAGGAATGGACATGTTGATCGTCTCATTCGTCCCTTTATGTTCATTCTCATCTTTGACCTTCAGAACAAACAATTAAACTGCATGAATGACACTTTATTGAGCTTTAAAGACATTAATCAAATCTAAATCACTGCATTACTGAACTCACCGCAGAGTCGCCAGTCCCTCTTTTATTATCTGAAAACAAGTGCCTCGTGAAATATGAGTATTTAAAGAAAAACACAATGTTAAAATTTTCAACAATCAGATTGTGTTGAAGCATTAAAATGAATAATAAAAATGATTGTTGACTTGATAACTCGTTGAGATTGACATTATAGGATTTCTCAGCAGGAATAAACTTGTTGTAGAGGCTAATACCTAATGTCTTAATTATTTTAGCCTCTCGAGGTTAGATGAGGAGTATCTTCTTATCTACATGTCCATTAAGCACGCACGGAGAAGCGGTCATAACAAAAAAACGTATTTATTGATCGCAATCTCTGGTTTACTTTCCAAACAAAAAACAAAAATTGACATCCAAGAAAACACTATCAGTAACATGCATTTCATGCGATTGAAGAAACTGTTGCTCTCCAAACTCTAACCTGTCTGTGCCAAACAATCCTACCTCATTATCAACACCTGCACTCACGCATCGTAGTGACGCGTCAAAGGGGGAGGAGTCAATAAATGTGCTTAACCAGGTTAGTACAAGTATAAAAAATTAAACAAAATTCCCTTGTACATTTAAAGCATGGTATTTACTACTATTGCGGTTTAAAACATGTCACCATTGTTGAGATTCATATGTGGATTCTTGATGTCTGTGTGTGTCCAAATGTAACATCCCCTATATAAAAAAAATAATAAAAAATCAGCTTGATGTCTGTATAAAGAAATTAAGGTTGTCGAAAAAAATGTATTATTAACAAATATACACTTTCGGTCAATTTTTGTACTTTATAATGTTGTAAACTATAGGCCTATCATCAGGTAACCTTTGTGTCTGGCTTTCTTTGCAAAAAATTATGTGTTTTGGTAAACATTGATACTTAGACCATAAAATCACATAAGTAGTCAAGAGTCAAATTGTCCCACTAAAGGCAACACTGTTCACCATAATGGAGATTTTTTAAATGGTGATTTTAAAACATCAACATCTAAACCTCTGTTAATTCTCTTAATTTCAGGATATATACAATATATTGAATTACAATGTTAAATTGTACTATTAGTAATACATGTAATTACAAATTACAGCATCTAACTGTAATAATGCTACAATAATCACAGTAGCACTTCTGTATAAATACAGTACTTTATTGTAATTGTAAACAGTAAAAATCCTGCATATTACTTGCTGTAAATTTACTGCAATTATTTGCCAGGAATTTCCTGTAAAATTACAATAGATTGTTAACAGTGTAGTAACAATGTAATTATTGATATCAACAAAGCAAGTTGATATCTGAAATTGCCCTTGCAACTAGTGAAAATAGAATTACTGATCTCTTAAATAATATTTTAACTAGTAAAAATAGTATAACAGATATCTAGAAATGTAAATTTTACAGGATAGCTATGGTAATGAATTTATGAATATTAATGGGTAGGGGTGTGACTAGATGTCGTGCCCGAGATCTCGCGAGAAAAAAATGCGACAAGATTTTTCGTCGAGTGAAAAGGTATCGCCATGATGTTTCGCCATCACGTTTCATTTGATTGGCCACCACCAGGTCAAAAAATGTGTGCTCTTATTTTTTGTCTTAAAAAAAAAACATAAAAAAAACAACATGATCAAAGCATTTATTTAGCCTATCACATATTTTGCCCTTCTCATGAATATAAACAAACCTCATGGCGTGTTTTCATTTATTTTGTTGTTTTCTTCATACTTTGTTCTTATGCATCAAATGAAAACACAGTACAACCAAAACAAAAAAGCAAACATTTGTACAGTTGTGTAGCCTACTACTAAATCATGAAATAATGAATTATATATTTTCTTCATGCATTTTTCCTTTTGATTAATAGGTCTATTCATTTAGGCTAAGTAGCCTATATGTATCATTCTTTCTTCAGTATATTACTTTTATGCAATGAATAGGACTGTAGAAATGTACTTAACCAAGGTTTAAAATTGCTTTAAAATGCTAAATTCATTTTAAATATATGTCATGTTAATGTAGTAGGCTATAAACAACCTGTAGCCTATGTTACTTTAAAAAAAATATATAATAAAACATTGTTGTTCGCTTTCTCTGGCTCTTGGTGTTTTTGTAGATAAATCTCAGTGCAGTAATTTATTTTATTTATTTATACTGAATATAACACAATTCTGTATAATGTAAGGGTCTTTATTTAATAGGGCTTGGGCGTCGTGACGTCATTACTTGGCATGGCGGCCATGTTGATGGCCTCGCGAATGTAAACATACAGCACGTCGAACGAGGTGAAGCAGCAGAGTTGTGAGAAAGAAAAGAAAAAAGATGTTAAAATCCCTAAAAGGATGTGTAATTTACCGGGATACGTTAAATAGGGAAGCCAGGGACCGGTATGTGGACAAAATCAGCACTTTTAACGGTTTGGATCCATATGAAATTTCCAACAAAGAGCCGGCAAACAGTGGGAACACAGTAATCCGGACAAAGGTAAGCTGCGCTCCACCTGCTAGTTTAGTAACCGTTAGTGCTAACAATCATTCACACATGTACTTTTACTATGTGTTTCAAAAGTGTAGTTCAGTGTAGTTAAAGACATTTTTAGAATGAAAATGAAAATTCTACCCGAATGAAAATGCAGAGAACACACTCTCATCAACTCAGGAATGCGTTCTAAAATAATGTCCTTTCTTCTAATTGCAGCCACCCAAGATATCGGAGACATGCTCTCCTTCATGCTTTTTCTATGTAGGGAAACAAAAAAACTGTAACACATGGTTCCTACGGTACACTTTTTTAACACCTAACCATCTTCTTACTTTGAAAAGGAAACCAGTTTTGCCTCCAGGTCTGTTTGATCAAAAGGACCCGTACGTACGACGAAGGTGGAAACAGGCTCAGTATCTTTCAGATGTATTCTGGAAAAGGTGGACAAAAGAGTATCTTGTTACTCTATAGAAAAGACAAAAGTGGAACAAAACTAAACGTAATCTTACAGCAGGAGATACCGTTTTGGTTGCAGATGCTACAGCACCACGAAATCCTTGGATGATTGGAAGGATTATTAAATCCTTTCCAGACAAATCAGGCATAGTCAGATCTGTGCAAATCAAAACCAAAACAAACGTAATTGAAAGACCAGTGACAAAATTAGGCCTATTGGTAGAACAGTCAATGTAAAAGTAAACAAACACGCCAAAAGGGGTTTTATTTATTTGTTTGTTGTTTTTATTGTAAGATGTATTTTGTTGTATTAATGTCTCCATACATGTATATGTTTATAATTGTTATGTCTTGTGGTGCCATCAACAATTCGGGGCCGGTTGTGTTGGAGCCATTCTGTGTATTGGGATGGGTTGGTGCTGTGTTCTGCCACAAGTCTACTTAAGCCCAGGGTTCATTAGTGCAGGGGTGGCGCACAGCGAGGTGCAGGGCTTTTGACCGTGTAATCATGGAGACTGACTTGAGTTAAGTTTATTATTGAAGAAATGTTTTATTTTTCGTTATGTTCATAAATGGATTGGCATATCCGACTTTAGGTTCAGACTTTTGAAAGTTTATTTTACCTTAGGAAACAGCACGCCCGAAACACGCGTACAAAACAACTTAAATGTGCGCCAGCAAGATGTGTATAATTAGAAGTGATCTTGGAGATTTATACAGCTTTTTACAGCGGATGCCATTAAAAACACAGCAAGTCTCACAGCCTCGCTTTCATACCTGTCATGACGCCGCTTTGATTATATAATAATCTGTGTGTGTGTGTGTGTGTGTGTGTGTGTGTGTGTGTGTGTGTTCACTTGGATGGGTGAAATCACTGAAATGTAGAGCACACATTCATGGCCACATCACCTCATAACGACTCCTGAATGTTTTCATAAAAAAAAAAAAAAAAAAAATCACGCTTCGAACATAAAGTGTGCTTTCCAATCAGGATTCAGGAGACATTAAGATACATCTTCTGACCAAACACTCAGGGCCGGCCCTGACCAATTTGCTGCCCTAGGCAAGATTTTAACTGGTGCCCCATGCATTACAGCCCATTTCACCCCATCATTGTGTTGGGGATTATTTAGTCATATATATATATATATATATATAGCAAGAGCATTACATCTAGCATTCAAGTCAAGTCCCCTTTATTTTTATATAGCGCTTTTTAGCCTGCAATACAGATTATTTCAAGGCAGCTTTACAGTGATAACAGGAAAATAATGCAACAAAGTTTGCATTCTCCTTTACAGCAGATCTAGAAGAAAATAGTGTCATAATCAAGCTTAAGTATGTTCAGTGATGGTTTATTTTGTTGTAATTTTTTTTTTAATTTATCTAATTTATATATAGCCGCTTTGGATAAAAAAGTGATGTCATCGTCCAAATGTCATTCATGCACAAACTATTCATTGAGCACTAGCAAAAGTGTTTGTTTGGGAGTTGATGGCAGCAATCTTCCACTAAATTATGGCACGGTTCGTGTTTTCAACATGAATGAAACTGCGAAATGTCTTCTTTAATGTGAATTTTACATAAAACATAATAAACCTGTAGCCTATAAATATCGTTAATAATTTTGGCAAATAAATTAAAAAAAATGTCATATATCCCCCTTAAAACTGCACAACTGTATATTAAAACTTAAATAATAAAAGTGATAGTAACGTCTAAATAAGACTGACATGATTGTTACAAATCGCATTGTCTGGGGGCTCTGAAGAACTTAGAACTACTGTTAGCATAAAGTTATAAGGTAAAAATAACTGCCATTAAATTATAGTATCTTACTAGGCCTACTATGCAATTAGATAAACTGTTCATTCATTACATCAATTTACCTCTGTCTTTATCCCCTTGTTGTGTCCTCTTCTTTTTGGCACTGTATCTATCGCAGGCTATAATGCTAATTTAAATGTGTCATGAAAATTCGGCCATCCGTCACAATGAGGAAACTTTCACCGTGTCTCGAGCTGGCGCGAGCTGCCATGCCCGTTTCTAGTGCTTGAGTGTGTTAAGCGCCCTCAAACGAAAGCAATGCTGTCTACATTGGATGCGGTGAGGGGCGACGCTACACAACAAATGACCAAGAGTAAACTGATCGCGCGCGCACTTCAAGCACTCGCTGGGCGGGGGGAGATTGATGCGCCGGACCGGAGTCGGGGGACTTAGTTAAGCTTTTGTGGAGTTGTTTTGCTTTATTTTGTAGTATTTCGAATTAATGGTTTTAAAATAGTATTAGTAAAAAAAAAAAAAATAATTCACTCGTTCACTCATTTTGGCGCCCCTATTGAGTGGTGGCGCCCTTAGCATTTGCCTATACCGCCTATGCCACGGGCCGGCCCTGCAAACACTCTTAATCTTACATCTAAAATACTTTTTTTGTTGTTCCTAAAAACGTTTTAAATGATTGAACGTTGACTTTTTTGTTTTTTTTACGTTTTTTAAACTCTCTTTGTTATTTTTACATTTCTTCTGATAAAGTAGTAAAATGTATGAAAACTAAACATTTTGTATCTGGATCAATTTAAAGTTGTATGTGAAAGTGTTACATGACTGTGAAAACTGTTTACCACACAAAGCACCAGAACTAACTTGTTGACTCTGTGAATCTTCACACTGTAAAAAAACCCAAAAAAACATGAAATATATGGTAAAAAACCGGCAGCTGTGCTTGCCAGTATTTTACTGTAAGAAATCCGTAGAAATCTTACTTTAGACTTAAAATTACAGCAAAAAAATGAAATAAAAATACATCAGCAGGACTTAAATGTGTGGTAAAAAAACATCAGCTGTGGTTCCCAGTACTTTACCATAATAATACAGTAGTAACATTTTAGTTTTCACGGGACCAGTGTTGTTTTTGGCAGCCCTTTTAGTTTTAGTCTTAGTCTTAGTCTTTTGGACGAAAATGCTTTTTAGTTTTAGTCACATTTTAGTCACTTAAAAACTTCATAGTTTTAGTCAAGTTTTAGTCGACGAAAACAAAAAAAGGTTTTAGTCAAGTTTTAGTCGCCGAAAACGCAAAAAGGTTTTAATCAAGTTTTAGTCAATTTTAGTAAAAAATAAAAAGTCTTTAAAAAATAGAGAAAATAAAATGCGGCTGTGTCAAAATTGGTATCAAGTTCAAAAATAGAAAAGAAATAAAAGTGCCACTTTGCAATCTGTTAAAAAAAGAAAAGAATAGAAATCCATTAGGCAAGACAGGTCTATTTATCCCTGCATTAGTGGCTGCAATGAGCCTGTTTTGAATTGCACAATTTCTCAAAAGTCAAGCTCAATGTTCAGCTGAGATCTGTACTTTTTTTTAGTGAAACTGAAACAGCTGAAAAGCCCATCTCACAGAGATATGATGTGGCAAAGGGAAGAAGAAAGCACACAGCTCTCTGCCTTTAGCCTATACTTAAAAACGTGATATATATATATATAGCCTATATATATATATATATATATATATATATATATATATATATTAATAGATAAAATAGACATAACATACTGTGTTTGATATGGGATTAAAATGATGGGTAGTGTATGGGCAGTGTATAAGATATGAACTAATGATTCATTACTTTAATATTCCTTTGTTCCGATCAGAGCATGTGAGCGGAGAGCGCATTTATGAATATTCCTCCGCTCGCTCATTCAGCTCAGGGTCGCGCGCTCAACACAGAATGGCCTGCTGGTTCGAGAATATGTGGAATAAGAGCTGCCTCCTACTAAAGTTTTTATTCTAGTCGACTAGTAGTTCTTCATTTAAGCCATTAGTGGACAAATCGGCCCTTTATATTAATTTAATTACTTAAATAGGCTATACGGGATATTGAGCGTTATAGCCGCACTCAAGCGCACGACCGCACGCATAAAGCTTGCCACAAAGAACCGGCAAAAGTAGTGATTATGTATGTTTAAAAAAATAGCAAGGAGACATTTAATTGTTTATTAATAAACTGGTGTTTTCGGTGTCACTGCAAAGAACGAATAAAGATAAAAAGGCATAAAACGGAAAATTTCCTCCCGTTTTGGAGGAGACCTGTCACGGCAGTGGGGCGCGCCCCACACTTTGAGAACCGCTGGATTATACTGAAACTGAAAGTATGTCCATAAATCATCTCGTCGTTTCCGACCACCAAGCCCGTTTATTGGCTTCGCCGCCATGGTCCTTCGAAGATGTGTGGTGAGTGACTAGCCGCAGCCGCAGAACTATTCGCTATGAAGCTGTGTTGTTGTGTGGAATCTGGTGCGCGCGCGGCATGGGTACCCAAAACAATGATAGGAAGCGGCAGCATTGCTGATACTTTTTTAGCTGAAGACAGATTTCACGCAAAATAGGCAGAAATGACATGCATTGTGAACGTCAGACTTATAGTCATTTTCGTTCCGTCTCGTCTTGTCAACGAAAACTCGAAAACGTCTCGTCATGTTTTAGTCACCTTAGAGCCATTTTTAGCTAGTCATCGTCGCGTTATCGTCATAAAAAATAAGTGCGTCAACGAAATCATTTCGTTATCGTCATCATTGACGAAAACAACATTGCACGGGACAACCCTTACATTTCATTAACCAATAGAAACCGTTATCATTCAATTTCACTAAAGTATTAAAATCTGCTTTATACCTTTGTAATATACTGATAACCAGCATAATAATACAGTTGGTAAAAAGAAAACCACATGATGATTCAAAGGTCAACACCATTCATTTTCCTTAGGCTGAGGCACATATTAATATAGAGAATGTGCACAGTGTCATACACACACATACAAAACACCATGGTGCCATAAAACCCAAAATATTACAAGCATATTTTTTTACGGTAAAGCACTTGCAACCAGCTGCCAGTTTTTTACCATAAACTTTAGTTCAGTGCCGTAAAAACTAAAATGTTTCTACCGTATTTTTACGGTAAACTACTGGCAACCACAGCTGCCAGTTTTTTCCCGTAATCTTTAGATCACAGCCGTAAAACCTAAAATATTACTACCATATTTCTTACGGTAAATCGCTTGCAATCATCTGCCAGCTTTTGACCGTAAACTTTAGTTCAATGCCGTAAAACATAAACATTGCTACCGTATTTTTTAAGGCAAGGAACGGTCAATGCAACGGTAAGGTTTTTTTTACAGTGTGCTTCCAAAATCCGTACATTTAACAGTATTTTTGTCACAAACACACACAGGACGAGGGAAAATCCAAGTGCAGTAATTATTTAATAAGAGCGTTCCAAACTCATAGTCATCCAGGCAGGGGTCAAATCCAATAAGGCAATCCAAAACAAGAAACAAAAACAAGAAACGGGCAGAACAGACCAGAAAGTGTGATGACATAAAACAACGACTCCGTACACATACTAACACAGACAGGGAATATATACACATATCTAACAAGACTAACACAGAACAGCTGGGAACAATGATTGGGGGGAACAGCTGAGTGTAATGAACTGATGAGTAACAGTGACAGACAGAATGCTGGGAATTGAAGTCAAATGTGAAGGACACCGTGAGAACGAGGACCTCTAGTGATAAACAAGGGAACACAACCAGAAACTGTGACATAACCCCCCCTCTACGGAGCGGCTACCAGACGCTCCACGACAACACTAAAACACGACACAAGAGTTCAGAAGGGAGGTGGAACGGTGGAGGATCAGGGGGAGGGATGGTGGCCCAGGTCCGTGAAGGGAGACAGGAACAAGGGGTGAGGGCTTAACCGGGGACCAGGGCAAAACAGAGAGTCCATCGGGCAGCCAGGGCGGTGACGACCCTTCTGGCGGCCAGGGCGGTGACGACCCCTCGGGCGGCCAGGGCGGTGACGACCCCTCGGGCGGCCAGGGCGGTGAAGACCCCTCGGGCGGCCAGGGCAGTGACTCAGGCTCAGGAACAGCAGACACCGGCTCAGGAACAGCAGACACCGGCTCAGGAACAGCAGACACCGGCTCAGGAACAGCAGACACTCAGGAACAGGAACAGCAGACACCTCAGGAACAGGAATCATGTCATATTTTATAATTATATTCTGGCCATGGATGCATTAATCATCGCATCTTTCTTTCAAAGATGTCAGGTAAAAAGCAATTTAGCAGCTCATTCGCCCTGAGAGGAAAGCCCCCTAAAAAGGCCAGGTTAGAGGATGCTGGCCCAGAGAGGGTGGCGAAAAGGGTAGACCCATTAGACAAAGGAGTCCAAAAAGGCAACAAACAACACAAGTCATAATCTCTCTCTCTCTCTCTCTCTCTCTCTCTCTCTCTCTCTCACACACACTTACACATGTGGAAATTGAATAAATACTTTGTATTTGGTTGAATTGTCAGTGACGTGTCAAAGTCTGAGCAATTATTAATAACAACATAAACACTAATAATAATATTATTAATGACACACCCCCATTTCCGCGGCCTGCCAACCCGCCCCCTCTTTGACCCCTTGGGTGGGGTGTCACTCTAGCCTGTCTTCAAAACTTGAGAGCCCTGTGACCCTGAACTATGATAAGACAGTCTCTATGTGCTTTTCAATGAAAAGAAAGGTCAATGAAAATTTCAGAATAAAGATTGATGAGAAGGAGATAGATGAGGTACATGAATTTAAATTTTTAGGAGTTACTTTAGATTCTCATCTTAAGTTTGATAGTCATGTAAAGAGACTGTGCAGAACTGTCAAGACAAATATAAACTGCTTCCGATTAAAGGGACACCAGGCAAGCCTGAGTGTTTTTTCTCTACGAAGTTCCCCCTAGCTCCCCCTGGTGCTGTTAGAAAATGCTTTCAAACACACTGTCGTAAAAATGAACTGTTGTTCCTCCCCCCTCGCCACGAGCATCCCAGCTGATCAGCTGTCAACCCAGCTGAGCAGGAACAGGCTATTTCAATACAATCAATACAATACAGAATGCGATCGGTGAGCCATCGGCCTCTACACTATGTAGCACATTGCAAAAAAACTACACCAGTGCCAAATAAAAGCAAAGAAGGGCAGTATCCATCTAGCTAGATCAAGCCAAAATCTCTGCTAGCCATTTAGACGCGGGTAGGATGCACCGGTGTCTTGATTTGAAGAATTTGATATCTATTTATTTGCGAACTAAGTTACACAAATAAAACCGTTAGAGGAACGGCCAAACAACTACAGAAATCAAACGTGTTTGCTAATGACAATGCTAACATCAATGTTATAGTAACTAGCGTACTAGTAAGCCCGTAACAGACAGCGATCATAATAAAACCTTTACAGACAAGAGCAAACATCCTGAGGTCACAATTACTTGAAATTTAAATATTAAACACAGTTTATTCCAAAAATAAAATAAATTTTTTTATTCCAAAAAAATTAGTACAGATCGACAAACAAATATCCCCTTAAAACATCAGACACATTCACATTATACTCTATAGAAACGCAAGGCCAGCGTAATAGATGGAATTTAAACAATAGAACGTATTACAGAATATGAGAAATAAAGATAGAATACATCTGTTCAAAAACATAATCCACATATACACTCACCTAAAGGATTATTAGGAACACCATACTAATACTGTGTTTGACCCCCTTTCGCCTTCAGAACTGCCTTAATTCTACGTGGCATTGATTCAACAAGGTGCTGAAAGCATTCTTTAGAAATGTTGGCCCATATTGATAGGATAGCATCTTGCAGTTGATGGAGATTTGTGGGATGCACATCCAGGGCACGAAGCTCCCGTTCCACCACATCCCAAAGATGCTCTATTGGGTTGAGATCTGGTGACTGTGGGGGCCATTTTAGTACAGTGAACTCATTGTCATGTTCAAGAAACCAATTTGAAATGATTCGAGCTTTGTGACATGGTGCATTATCCTGCTGGAAGTAGCCATCAGAGGATGGGTACATGGTGGCCATAAAGGGATGGACATGGTCAGAAACAATGCTTAGGTAGGCCGTGGCATTTAAACGATGCCCAATTGGCACTAAGGGGCCTAAAGTGTGCCAAGAAAACATCCCCCACACCATTACACCACCACCACCAGCCTGCACAGTGGTAACAAGGCATGATGGGTCCATGTTCTCATTCTGTTTACGCCAAATTCTGACTCTACCATCTGAATGTCTCAACAGAAATCGAGACTCATCAGACCAGTGTAGCGATTGTACGCACGTATAAATATAATTAATTATTATTCATAACGGATTATGATCAATAATTAATAATTGAATTATTTTCAGAATTTACTGTAGCAAAATCAATAGTATGATCAGTTTATCAGTTCATCCAATGAACGGAAAGCATAAAAAATTATTAATTCTAGGAAATATAATATCTTCTTGGCCAAGAAAGACTAATTCCCAGCTAACAGCTAAATTAAGAAATAAATCAAGGGTCAAAGCATAGATAACTTAGATCGAAGTTCAAGACAATAAATCGGTAAGCACATATCACAAGTAATGCTTCTCTTTTCAAATACAAACAATACTTTATTGATTATAAGCCTATGACTAACACACAAAACAAATATCTAACACAAACACACGCACACGCATTCATACAAGTTGAAGAAAGAAAGAGAGTGAGGAAGAATGAGTTTTAGGAGTTAGATGGTGAGATCCCAAGTTTCTATATGCACTTAAAAGACATGACCTGAACGAACCATCAATAATTAATTTCACCCTTTTATCGTTTCTTAGGCGGGTAGTTCAATTTGATATTAAAATGCACCTGCAAGTTGAGCTAAAAGTCTGGAGGTACTTGCTTGTCCTTGCTTTGGGGTTCTCTTTTGTCGTGAAGGGGGTTCCCCGGTCCGTTGCTTGGCTGATCTTCTCGTGTGCCTGGATAGATCTTGAACCGCCAGTCACGTGGTGTGTTGGCGCGGATGAATGAAAGTCTTTGAAGTTGAAAGCTGGTTTTGCAGTTGAAACGTTAAAACGAAACTTTGCAGCAACACTTAACTTAGAACCGAGACTTTTAACGGAAAAGAAACAAACTAAGAAAAGAAAGGAAAGTGAGACGAGATGGCTTCAATTAAATCTGTTTTAACCCATATCTTGATTTGGGTCATTTGTCTCTGCGTCTACATGGTTACTATAACCATCGTCGGGCATCACAAGAGAGAGTCCCCAGAGAGCAAGAGCGCATCACAAGAGAGAGGATCACAAGAGAGTTCAGAGAGAGAGTTTCTGTGTTCGGGTCTAAGGTTTTAAAGTCCAATGTTTTGTCCCGCCTCCTGGAGGAATTGGGAATTCGGACAATAAGACACTATTATGATTATTTGAGAAGGGGGTCTTTTCTATCCCCCCCCCCCCCCCCCTTCTCTCATCGCGAATCATGTGCTCTCTGTGGTCTGCTTGCTCATCAGCTTGAACATAGGATTCAGTTTAGACATAATTTCCATTTAAAGAACATAAACATTTTTACACAGATTTCAATCAAGCCATCTTTTGAATTAAACACAGACGAGCATAATGATAGGAAACACGACACTTTCGTTCCAGTATCTCTAATATTTAAAACAATTACATGACTTAGATGTGATCTAAGCAGAATAGACACATACAGGGGTTGTAAACACGATATATAATTGTTATGTTACATGATTTTGACTCTGGGTCAGTCAAGAATTGTTCTGGGATGAGTCCTATGGATTTTGATATGTAAGAAAGTCCTTATGTGTGTGTGTGTGTGGGCATCCCCATGGTCCGCATCTGTCACATCCGTGGTGTGTACCACGTGAGAGTTTAGTTCGCATATCATGAGACCTTGGTCCTTAAAGAAAGGCTTCTTGTTTCACCATTTCTGAACAGATCTGTTCTTGCCAAATTATAAAACATTGACAACGTTCTTCCTTTAGTTAAGCAACAAAAGGTCTTCTTGGCTCATAGCCTCAGGGATAATTTGGAATATGCAGCCCCTTGTGTTTGATTATGTACGAACGCTTCCCTCGTGTGGGTTGCATTCTCGTTGTTGCTACATATCCCCCCTTCGTTCGATGATGGGTTGAGGAGAAGACATCAGTGAACGCTGGAGAAACGGGTAGAGGAGGCAAACACACACAGCAAACAACAAGACAACACCTCCATGACTGGTCACTTTACTGGTGCAGGGCATTAGATTACCTAGGCCTAAACAGGTTCACTCTCTCAATATAGTCAATCACGTTGAATAAAGTTTAGTTCAATTTTAAGACCGTTATTCTATTTTGTTTTGGTACGGTGATTGATCAACTTTGTGACTAAATTTGATTTGTTTGTTTTATTCTCTTCTAAATTGTTCTAGGTTTAGACCAATTTACCTTTCAATTTGTGATACGAATGATGCAGGGAGTTCTCTGGCTCACATTCGTTTTAAGGTGACTTACAAATATAGGAGTGGTGTGTCAATCCTATTATTGTGACCTTGACCCTTATGGGGTGGACAGGCATTTTACCTAATAAAAGAAGAAGGAAAGGAAGGAAGAAGTAAACCAAAACAAAGCAGTTGAGTGTTCCTGATATGACTTATAACTACGGTTGCGCAGCTAAGGTGTCAGGTATCATGATGTAATGAGAGGTGTTCTCAGGTGTACTTGTTGGATGGGTAGTTACCATGTTTCCTATGGTAAGTGTAGCTAAGTTGTTAAGCTAGTTTCTGAAGTTAGTTTCTACCTATGGGGAAAAACATATTTGTTGAATGTTTTGCACGGTAGAGGTGGTTAACTTCTGTATGTAAGTGGGTATGTTAGGGGTGTCGTGTAGTGCATGTATGTATGTATGTATGGTCAGATCTGTCTCAGTCTGTTTTGCTCCCCCCCCTTTTGCTTGATGGCTTAGCTTTGATGAGCTTGTTGCATCTTTGCCTTGGAAAAGGGCTCTTCTGTGAGCTGCTGGGGGTCAATCCAGTAAGGCAGGAAGTTCTCTGGCAGACATTGGGAGGTAGTTTGGCACGGATGTGTGAAGATGTAGTGCGAAACTTGGTCTCCGTTGTTGCATTCCTCCGATGATGCCTTCTGGTTGTGACAGACTTTCTGACCTTCTGTGCATACTGTTGTTGCTGTAGCACACACGTGGTTCTTGAGTTTGGAGCTCGTTTGGTGGTTTCTTTATGAGTGATGGGTAGCCAGGATGGTGTTTTCTGGTACCTCTGGGTGTTTGTCAGTGGTTGACTGTGAGAGGCCACTTTGTTCTGTGTTGTTGTAGAACTAGTGGTCTTCATGTTCATTATGAAGGTGTATCAGATGAAACGGTGGTCTTCCGTTCCATCGCCATCCTGTTCGTCATCCGTTTACCTCATTTCCGATGAACACTTTCAGTTGCCTCATTAGTTGCTCCATGTCTTCTTAGGGTAAACTGTCTGGTTCTTGGGCATACTCAGTGCTGTGTTTAACTGCGTGGTGCCAAGGTGGGTTTCGTTGTTGAGTACCCACATGGAGTGCTTTTGGATGCCTTGGTTGATGGCCTTTGGATGTCCAGTTAGGTTTCCAGTGGTTTCCTTCTTGTGGGTTACTTAAGAAGCATGGCTGGTCCCATGGCATTTCCATGCGGTTAGTGTGGTAGGTGTCATCGGCATGGGAGTCACGTTCTCTGTGCTCCTTACGAAGGACTGTGGTATTGTCATGCCACTGGGTGTCTTCCAGTGCAAGGCTTGTGTCTTGGCTGATGGAGTTTGAAACTGTGGATGTTTTCAAACCTTTCTTTGAGTTCATATTTTGTTTGATGTAGGCCTTGTGTGTCAGGTCACGTAGCTGTTGAATTGTCATTGTGCCTGGGCAGGCCATGATGCCAAGATGATGACTCAATCCGGGGTGCAGGTTTCTCAGGAAGAGGGTTTTGAAGTTCACATCCTCTTCAAGTTCAGGTTTGTTATGTGCACCTAAGTAGGCTTGTCGAAAGCGGTAGTAGTAGGCTTGGGGAGTCTCTTGTCGACCTTGTTTGGTTTCCATAGCGATTAACACACCGTGTTCCGACTCTGGGCCTGTGAATTCTTTAATCAGTGTCTCACATAGCAGCTGGTAGTTTGACTTGACATGAGCAGGTTGTCTGTCTAGGAAGCTTCGTACCTCTGGACTGGATGTGGATCTGAGGAGGTAGAATCTGTCTCTGTCAGTCATATGTGGTCTCACCTCTAGGTGGAAGTTGATATCTCTGATGTAGGTCTGGATGTCGGGACCCTCTGTGGAGTTCGGGTTGAACTGAGTGATATTCTTCACCAGCTGGTTGAGATCTTTAAATGTCATCCCCTGTGCAGCTTTGGAGTCTGCCTGGATGAGCTCTCTTCGTTTGTTAGCAGGGAAGGGTTCTGTGGTGAAGGCTGGTGACGTTTTGGGTTGTGGCCATTCACTTCTTTCACTGTATGCCAGTTCTTGGATGGAGGACTCTGTTCTGCTCAGCAGGGGTGATGCTGAGGGAGGTCTCTCCCTTCTTGGCTCTGGTTTCTGTTGGAAAATGTGCTGGAGTTCATCTCTGACCGCGTAGAGCTCGTCGTTGGCGTCATCTCGCTGTTGGGTCAGATGGTCCATTTCAGCGCTGCACCTTTCCAGGTGGTCTTTCAGAGCATTAATTTCAGAGTTCTTATCTTTAATGTCAGCTTTGGCTTTCTCTAGCTGATGTTCAGCAGACTGGAGTTGGTTTACAAGGTGCTTTTGGACAGTCTTTAATTCTAGTTTGTCACGTTCAGTGACTGCAAGGGCTTCTTGGAGCTTGTCAAGTTGTTTCTTTGTTTCTTGCTCCACTTCATCAGGCACTTTGAGCTTGTCTTGAGCTTTTGCTTTGAGCTGGTCTGTGCAGTGTTGAGTGTGCATCAGCTCTCTCAGGAACTCAGTGGTCTGACACTTGAAGTCGTCCTGGACTTTCACTTCCAGCTTGTCTATGCGGCTCTGGGCACGTGTCAGCTCCTCCTGAAGGTGGGTGATGTGCTTGTCGCTTAGTTTCAGCTGGGCTGTGAAGGCATTGCTTAAGGAACAGGTTATTTTGGTTAGTTACATGTGGTTGTGGTTCTGGCTTGAATCATGTGTCAGGAATCTTCTCAGAATTATGATTATTATTAAAAATAATAACAGTTCAATTGTCTTTGGTGTGAGGCAGTCTGTAATGCCTCTGAGCCAGGCGTCCACGTCGTCCCTTTGGGCACTGGGGTTCGTCGTCCACGACATGTTGGTACGCTGGGGTGAAGAGACTGACACAGACCTGTGTGGAATGTAGGCCTATATGTGGTTGAACACTAAGTGTCGTTTCAGTGACGATACACTAATAGTGAAATGTTGTAATGTCTACGTGTTGGTCTCAGTGTAGGCAGGTAGGCTAGTGATGGGGAAACTTCGTCACTCAACTGAGTGAGGGAAAGAGAGAGAAAAAGGTTAAAACAAATCTCAATTTGTAAAGGGTTTTTTTTTTTCAATGGGAGAAATATTTTTTATAAATATTTTCTATCAATGAAAAGCTGGTTTCAGCTCGTGATGTGAGGACTACGTCACTCAACTGAGTAAGGGAAAAAGAGAGAAAGAGGTTAAAAACCAATTAAAAAAAAAAGAAAAACAAGAAAGAAAATTCTCAACTAGGAGAGATATTATTTTTCTCGTAAATGCTTCCTATTAAAGAGAATCTGTTTCCAGAAAGTTAAACAATATTATTGTTTACGTTTACAACGAAAAATAATACAATAATAATGCTGATACCTCTTTTCTGAGTTTGACAGGATTAACACCACACACCGTCAGTTGGACCGCTTACAGCAGGGATGCTTTGAAGGCGACGGTTGCTCAGCACTTGTCTCTGTTAATTGATCTTGGATGAGATGTCAAATTGTAAATTGCGTACACAGATGCAGGGAGAGTGAGGAGAACAGAGAGGGTTTGATTAAAAAATCAAATACCTAATGATTTCTTTGGAAAGATTGTCTTTCTCTTTCTTTTGAATCGATTGATGGTTCTCTCAGGTGTGTTCCCTACAAGTGCGAAGAATGGGATGGAATAAAGCAGGACAGCACCGGAAAGATGTGAGAAGGGAAAGGAGGGAAGGAGATTGGATCCACAAATGGCTGGAGCCTTTGTCAAACTACGAGTATAGAATTGACAGTTGCCAAACAACTAAACATTCACAAATAAACTTTTGTAAGAGAGGGTTATCTCTGATTTATTTGAAACTCGTAGTGAGATACCGATGTCTCCTATTGAGGCTCAGGTGTGTCACTTCCAAGCAAAAAGGAAGAGGTAATGAAGATGAAAGAAAGTAATAATGATAGTGGACAAAATAAGAAAGGGAAATTACATAAAGGGGTAAATGAATAAGTAAAATAGAATGGTTAAGTTTATAACCACAACTGAAATAAATGAGAAAAGGAGGATACAACGCAATAACAATAAGAAGCAAGTATGAGTCTAACAATATTTTGTAATAGGGGAAATGTTGGTGGAATAAGTTCTTAACTTTCAAAGTTTAAGACTTATTCGCCTGTGATTAGATCTAAAAGAGAAATTTAGAAATTATGAAATTAGATTTATTAAAAATAAATCGAGAAATCATTAGAAATTACCTGTTAAGAAAAATAGGATTTAAATTTTAATTTAATAATTCCTTAAAAAAAAAAATCAAATTCGAACTTGACAATTAATAATCATAAACCAGCATTTTCTTTTTCCAAGTAAAATGCAGGTAAAGGAATTAACAATTGCAAACGACTTCCTTTTCACGGAAAATATGGGTTAAGTAAGATATGGGAAAGGTAAATAAGACAGAAGAGAAGACCAACAGGTGTAAAGTTGTTAAATCACTTTAACGTTGTTCAAACAGACACTGTATTTAACCATTGATGTTAATACTACTGATGGAAATAATGTTTAAGGCTTTAGCAGGCTTCACTGTAACAACTGCTTTGGTTATCTTAGCAAGGGGTTAGCTGGCTTAGCTAGCCACCAAAGGGTTTGTTTACACTCTGTGACTCAAGCCTGAGAGGTCAGAGTTCCCCGGAAGCGTTGGTAAAGACTTCCGTGTCACGATCGTAACTATAGCGACCAAACAAATTCTAGTGGGCAACCATGTGAATTGCAACAGTTTGTTACATGAAATGATCGGCGCATTTCAACAATGTTTATAGAATATGCATGTACAGTAACAGTCGATCATATTACGGGAAATGTCGGCGCATTTCAAACTGTACAAAAATACACCACTCGTAGCTTTAGCTGGTTTTATGATGTGGGGCTTCACTCAATTTATTAGGAGTGATATTAACTTTAAGCAAGCGACAGCTTTGCGTTATAATAGATGGAACGATGACGACCTCGGCAGATCGTCTCTGTGCAAGTTTATCTGAGCACACGAACAACAGGGTTCATCACTGTTGGTTAGTTTCAACGTCAAGCTTTACTTGAACACAATAAAAATAACTCTTATTCAACTACACTCGGACACACGCAGTGTTTACACGAGAATTCATTGAACAGACACCAACATACAAGCAAACATAGACAAACAGCTGTTTATTACTGGGATTGCAATGGGACACGCATTGACAATCAGATAAATATAACTGCTTCTATGTTTATCACGGATCGCAGTGGGACACGCACTGTGAATCGGATAAAAAAAAAAACGTTAGATGAGGAACACGCTCATCGCTCTGTGAGGAGAATATTCGTTCTTATATAGTTATTTTATTTACTGCAGTATAATTTTGTTAAGCTCTCTGGCTGATACACACACATGTATAGCTTTGACAGACGCTGGAACACGCAGACGTCAGTAAGCTATAATCAAGGTATTTCAGAAATTGAGGAACACGCTCAATTCTCACCTTATTGTTGTGTGATATTTTATATCTTGGGTTATTTTACTGCAGTTGAAAAAATAACATATATGGAGGCAGAAAGACTAGATTAACAGCTCTCTCAGGGGTGCGTCTCTCAAGCAGCAGATTCATTCAAACAGGACGCGCGCTGCGCGCTCTCCATCCGTCACACACAGACTTTCGCAGGTTCGGATCTCTCATCCGCACAATATGAAAAGATAAATTACTTGGTATATGCTTACAATTTAGGTTAAACTGCCCGCATTCTCCACCATAAATAATGTAGCGATTGTACGCACGTATAAATATAATTAATTATTATTCATAACGGATTATGATCAATAATTAATAATTGAATTATTTTCAGAATTTACTGTAGCAAAATCAATAGTATGATCAGTTTATCAGTTCATCCAATGAACGGAAAGCATAAAAAATTATTAATTCTAGGAAATATAATATCTTCTTGGCCAAGAAAGACTAATTCCCAGCTAACAGCTAAATTAAGAAATAAATCAAGGGTCAAAGCATAGGTAACTTAGATCGAAGTTCAAGACAATAAATCGGTAAGCACATATCACAAGTAATGCTTCTCTTTTCAAATACAAACAATACTTTATTGATTATAAGCCTATGACTAACACACAAAACAAATATCTAACACAAACACACGCACACGCATTCATACAAGTTGAAGAAAGAAAGAGAGTGAGGAAGAATGAGTTTTAGGAGTTAGATGGTGAGATCCCAAGTTTCTATATGCACTTAAAAGACATGACCTGAACGAACCATCAATAATTAATTTCACCCTTTTATCGTTTCTTAGGCGGGTAGTTCAATTTGATATTAAAATGCACCTGCAAGTTGAGCTAAAAGTCTGGAGGTACTTGCTTGTCCTTGCTTTGGGGTTCTCTTTTGTCATGAAGGGGGTTCCCCGGTCCGTTGCTTGGCTGATCTTCTCGTGTGCCTGGATAGATCTTGAACCGCCAGTCACGTGGTGTGTTGGCGCGGATGAATGAAAGTCTTTGAAGTTGAAAGCTGGTTTTGCAGTTGAAACGTTAAAACGAAACTTTGCAGCAACACTTAACTTAGAACCGAGACTTTTAACGGAAAAGAAACAAACTAAGAAAAGAAAGGAAAGTGAGACGAGATGGCTTCAATTAAATCTGTTTTAACCCATATCTTGATTTGGGTCATTTGTCTCTGCGTCTACATGGTTACTATAACCATCGTCGGGCATCACAAGAGAGAGTCCCCAGAGAGCAAGAGCGCATCACAAGAGAGAGGATCACAAGAGAGTTCAGAGAGAGAGTTTCTGTGTTCGGGTCTAAGGTTTTAAAGTCCAATGTTTTGTCCCGCCTCCTGGAGGAATTGGGAATTCGGACAATAAGACACTATTATGATTATTTGAGAAGGGGGTCTTTTCTACCCCCCCCCCCCCCCCCCCCCCCCCCCCCCTTCTCTCATTGCGAATCATGTGCTCTCTGTGGTCTGCTTACTCATCAGCTTGAACATAGGATTCAGTTTAGACATAATTTCCATTTAAAGAACATAAACATTTTTACACAGATTTCAATCAAGCCATCTTTTGAATTAAACACATACGAGCATAATGATAGGAAACACGACACTTTCATTCCAGTATCTCTAATATTTAAAACAATTACATGACTTAGATGTGATCTAAGCAGAATAGACACATACAGGGGTTGTAAACACAATATATAATTGTTATGTTACATGATTTTGACTCTGGGTCAGTCAAGAATTGTTCTGGGATGAGTCCTATGGATTTTGATATGTAAGAAAGTCCTTATGTGTGTGTGTGTGTGGGCATCCCCATGGTCCGCATCTGTCACATCCGTGGTGTGTACCACGTGAGAGTTTAGTTCGCATATCATGAGACCTTGGTCCTTAAAGAAAGGCTTCTTGTTTCACCATTTCTGAACAGATCTGTTCTTGCCAAATTATAAAACATTGACAACGTTCTTCCTTTAGTTAAGCAACAAAAGGTCTTCTTGGCTCATAGCCTCAGGGATAATTTGGAATATGCAGCCCCTTGTGTTTGATTATGTACGAACGCTTCCCTCGTGTGGGTTGCATTCTCGTTGTTGCTACACCAGGCAACATTTTTCCAGTCTTCAACTGTCCAATTTTGGTGAGCTCTTGCAAATTGTAGCCTCTTTTTCCTATTTGTAGTGGAGATGAGTGGTACCCGGTGGGGTCTTCTGCTGTTGTAGCCCATCCGCCTCAAGGTTGTGCGTGTTGTGGCTTCACAAATGCTTTGCTGCATACCTTGGTTGTAACGAGTGGTTATTTCAGTCAAAGTTGCTCTTCTATCAGCTTGAATCAGTCGGCCCATTCTCCTCTGACCTCTAGCATCAACAAGGCATTTTCGCCCACAGGACTGCCGCATACTGGATGTTTTTCCCTTTTCACACCATTCTTTGTAAACCCTAGAAATGGTTGTGCGTGAAAATCCCAGTAACTGAGCAGATTGTGAAATACTCAGACCGGCCGGTCTAATAATCCTTTAGGTGAGTGTACATTATAGACCCACATTACATAAATTCGATCACGTTATACTGGTTAAATTGAAGAACTGTGCGAAAACAAGTGCGTCTTGCCTCGCCAGCGTCCATTTGCGATCTGAGGCTGACGTAACTCACGCACTCTCTAATAGCGCGCAACACTGATAAGTGTCCCACTTAACGACACACCTTAATTGATAGTTCCTAACAACAATAACATTGCATGACTCGCTGAACAAGTATTTAAGACAAAATGAACCCGAAAGTCTTTTAGCTTCATAGAAAAATTGTTTTGGGAAGTTCATCATATATACAAATAAAATGCAATTAATATTTCTCTCTTCCCAACCTCCTACATTAGCATCCGTTTTGCAGGCTTCGGTTTCTCTCAGTTTTTCCCCATTCTGAAAAAGCCGGTCCGATATTTCGTTCCTAGCTTTCTGCTTCTTTTTTACAGGCTCAGCCATAACTCAATCTATCCTTGCCCTTTGCTTATAGCTAGCCGGTGCTTAAATGGGGCGTGTACGTGTGCAGTGCCGTCAAGCAATTCGTTACATCGCGAGACCTGATATCACGCGATACTTCCTGATGGCGAGGCCGGCGACCCAAAGTTGCAAGTGAGTTTTTACCGCTCTCGGGCACCAGGGGGGTGCGAAACCACCACCATTCAACCCCAAATAAGTAATATAACCATTCCACTGACTGCAAAGCTGTTCAGTTAAGGTAAAAAAGTTACTTAGATCTCCTTTAATAAGACAATATATACCCCGTAAGGCAGCACAGCAGTTTATGCATTCTATGATATTATCTCATTTATCATATTGCAGAACTGTTTGGGGTCAGGCCAACCAAACAACAATTACACCCATTAGGTCATTATATAAACAGGCACTAAAAGTAATGGACCACAAACCTGTAAGATGGCATCATTGTCTCATTCTACGGAAGCATAATGTATTGAGTTTTGACAGTTTTGTAAATTTTTCATTTCTAAAACTAATTTTTAAGTGTGTGAACAACCTTGCACCAGAAATATTCCTTCAACTAGTAGAGAAACAAAAGAGCGGAATAAGAACTAGAGGCACAATAAGTGGAAACTGTATAGCCGCAAAACGTAGAACAACATTTGGTCAGACATCATTTTCAGTAAGAGGCGTACAATTGTGGAACGCTTTACCATCCGAAATTAAAACATTGACAGAACTCAAGGTTTTTAATACACATTTAAAGCAATGGCTGAAACTGAAACAACTCTGTGAACACTGACTGTACAGGATACAACACAATGCATACGAACATAATGTTGCATATGTTAGCACACACAGACATATGCACACTTTTGTGTTCTTGTATTGTTAAATGTGTCTAGACTGTTTTATAGTGATTTCTACATCCACTTAAATCCATATCTTATTTCATGTATGGGATGTATTTATTGTATGTGTTGTAATAGTTATAAATTTTAAACTCAATACTCTGTAATTTCTGTTTTAATTTTAAAAGCCTAACCAGGGACAGGGGTTGCAAATTAGCCATGGCTAGAAACCTGTATGCATGGCATCTACTTTGTATTCTTTATAAAGCAATGTTCTATGCATTTGTCCCTGTCAAATAAACATTAAATAAAATAAAAAAATAAAGAAATTCAGCAGCCACACCTTTATCTCTCTCTCAGTTTCAGACTCAGGAGGACTTGGCTGGAAGGAACATTTTCTTACAGCCTCTGAAAGGCAAAAAGGCATGAAACAACACTGTCTGTGGGAAGTAATTGTTAGAAGTTTTAGTATAACTGTCTTAAGTCTCAGCATAGTCCACGGCATACAGTGTGTTACACCCTGTCTAGGGGGAAAGGGCAACATGAAAGAGTCAACGAAATGCGAGGAATTGGAACAAAAAGTTATTTATTTTTCTTAAATTGGGACTTACGATTCAGGAGCTGACAAAGCCAAAATAACAAACAAAACAACCTTAAATTTAAACCTCTTTCCTAAACCCTAACCCTAACCCTAACCCAAAAAAAAAAAAAAGATACAATCAATAAACCTATCTCCCTAACCAAAACCAGAGATTAAACAGTTACAATAAAGAAAATAATGGCGTCGAGCTCCCTACTTTCCCAAAAATCAGTCAGTATTTACAATATATACAGCCAGGCAAACAAACTGAAAAGGGCAGTCCAAATCAGTGTCGGTAAACAGGCAAAGGGTCAAATATACCAATGAGGATATTCAGATACAAACAGCTTTCAAAACAAATAAACAAACAGTACTCACGGTCTCAAAACTCTTAACATTCAAATCACAAACTCTCTCTTTCAAATCAAACAAACAAACAAAAGGCTACTCAGTCTCAAAACTCTTAACATTCAAATCACAAACTCTCTCTCTGCTCAAAACACAATATATCCTGACTTCCTGTAAAGGAAGTGATGTCTCTTTTTAAAACAAGCTGCACCAATCAGGATCGAGCAGCAATCATCCTGCAGGAACCAATCAGATGAAGTTCCTAAACAGACACACTGAGAGACTGACAAAACAACAGAGATAGCAAGATACAAACCATAGGGTCGTAACACAGTGTATAAGGATTCCTGTGTCCTGCATGAATGCACTGGCCACATCTGTTGGTTATTAGGAAGGACCTCTTTGTTCGAATGGAGGAAGGGTCTTTTACTCCCTATCTTATACACTGAGAAAGGCCATTTCATTGGAATAAGAGTGTGATGCAATACAAACTCTGTGTCAATGGATATTTTTGATATATTTCTTTCAAATGTATTCACTGTTGTTTGCACAAGTGAGGTCTTTTATACAAGATATTTTCATTTTCCATAATTATTGCAATAGTGTATCTGATGTGATATTATTAATAGTTTTTTTTATATATTGCTACTTGTATGTATATTGTGAACTTTATCATTGGAAATGAGATTGAAACTCGCTTCAGTCCGCGGGATTATGCCTCTGGATAAAGAACCGCAGATTTGACTCCAGTCTTTATTCAACATCGCACAACAACACAGAGGAGTAGCCGATTCGTACCGAGACACACACACACACCCAAACCAGCTATGCAATAATGAAAAAAACATTTGTACTGAAATCCACTTGAAGCAACACTTCTCCGTGATTAAACACTCAGTCTGACATATGAAGAGCTGTAACTATATACTTATATAATGAAGAGGAGGAGCTGATGATGTTTAAAGGAGGAGCTGTAACTATATATAATGAAGAGGAAGAGCTGATGATGTTTAGAGGAGGAGCTGTAACTATATATAATGAAGAGGAGGAGCTGATGATGTTTAGAGGAGGAGCTGTAACTATATATAATGAAGAGGAGGAGCTGATGATGTTTAGAGGAGGAGCTGTAACTATATATATAATGAAGAGGAAGAGCTGATGATGTTTAGAGGAGGAGCTGTAACTATATATAATGAAGAGGAAGAGCTGATGATGTTTAAAGGAGGAGCTGTAACTATATGTAATGAAGAGGAAGAGCTGATGATGTTTAGAGGAGGAGCTGTAACTATATATAATGAAGAGGAGGAGCTGATGATGTTTAGAGGAGGAGCTGTAACTATATATAATGAAGAGGAAGAGATGATGATGTTTAAAGGAGGAGCTGTAACTATATATAATGAAGAGGAGGAGCTGATGATGTTTAAAGGAGGAGCTGTAACTATATATAATGAAGAGGAGGAGCTGTAACTATATAAAATGAAGAGGAAGAGCTGATGATGTTTAGAGGAGGAGCTGTAACTATATATAATGAAGAGGAAGAGCTGATGATGTTTAAAGGAGGAGCTGTAACTATATATAATGAAGAGGAGGAGCTGTAACTATATATAATGAAGAGGAAGAGCTGATGATGTTTAAAGGAGGAGCTGTAACTATATATAATGAAGAGGAGGAGCTGATGATGTTTAAAGGAGGAGCTGTAACTATATATAATGAAGAGGAGGAGCTGTAACTATATATAATGAAGAGGAAGAGCTGATGATGTTTAAAGGAGGAGCTGTAACTATATATAATGAAGAGGAGGAGCTGATGATGTTTAAAGGAGGAGCTGTAACTATATATAATGAAGAGGAGGAGCTGATGATGTTTAAAGGAGGAGCTGTAACTATATATAATGAAGAGGAAGACGGCCAGAAACAGAAATGTCTGATAAGTGTGATCTGTGTCTGCTGGGACTGATCGTTCTCTCTTCACTTCTCACAGGTAAAGAAATCTGTATTTTCTCTAAACACATTTAGTGGAGTTAGTCTGGAAAGAGTTCATTTGAACATGCTCAGTTTATTCTTGCACACATTCACGTTGTGATCTCAGAGTTGTGTATTGATACACACAGATCATACTGTATTATTCCTGATACTGGACATAGTGTCACTCAAACATCTGATGATGAAGAATGATCTTCATATTAAGAGTGTGTCAGTGATTTGAACAGCTCTCTGATAAACACTAATAGTTTATTCTGGAGAGTGTGTTGTTTGCTTTAAGTGAGAATAAAGACTATGATTTAAAACTTCTGCTTTTTATGCTGGTATGTTTTCATTTATTAATATATATATCATAATGATGACTGAGATATACTGTGTTTCAGGCACCAGTGGAGTGCATGTGTTCATCAGTTCTGGTGTAAATGTCTCTCTGTCCTGTAATAATGATCTTTCTGACTGCAAATCAACATCATGGATGTACTATAACAGACATTCAGCAGGAGTTAAACTGATTACTGGAGGAATAAAGAATAAAGACACAGAGAGACATGAGAGACTGAGTCTGGAGTCTGACTGCTCTCTGAACATCAAGAACGTCACAGGAGAAGATTATGGATTTTACACCTGCCAACAATATGTGAATGGAGAACAACAAGTAACTGGTGCACATCTGCATGTTCTTCATAGTAAGTTTATGATTATGTGGTCAATTTAAAAAGGGCAGATTCTCTCTTTAAACTCAGATGATGATTGAAGAGTCTGTGATTTGTGTCTTGTGTTCAGTTTCAGTGTCTCCATCATCATCATCATCATCATCATCATCATCTTCATCATCATCTTCATCCTCACAGACTGAGATCAGTCCAGGCCGCTCTGTGACTCTCTCCTGTCAGCTGTATGCTGTATACTCCTGTGATGATTGGGTCAGTTCTGCGGGATTTGAGCTGTTGTGGGTGAATCAGGCTGGTGTTGATCTGAAGACAGACTCCAGATATCAGATATTATCATCATCAGATCAACATCGCTGTATCCTCACTCTGACTACAACACTCCTGAATGAAGATGACAACAGAGAGTGGAGATGTCAGCTTACTCAGGGAAAGCAACTCCAGACCGTCAGATACACTGTCAAGTATTCAGGTGAGAAAACAGTCTCATGAATCAGTGTTAGAAGTTATCCTGTATTAACTAGTTAAAATATAATGGTAATATTGTACAGTATGAATCATCTGAACAAACATTCATCTTCACAGCTCCAGCTGGTTCAACGACAGCAGTGAGTCCTTCTACACACGGTACATGATGATGCTGATGCTCTAAAGCCACTGATGATGTTATTCACACAACAGCTTTGTCTAACATAATTCTATGGAAAATATGAATGAATTACCATATAGACACTCTACCACGATATTTTTACAATCTTCTCCCAGTCTAGGGACATAACGATATGTATAATAAAATGTAGAGTTGATGAAATATTACAGTCTTTTCCCTATTGTTTCTTGAGAGAAGAGCAATAAACAGTAAATAAATCACAGGGCATTAATCTACAGTCAGAGGAAGATCAGAATAGTTTGAAATCTCATTCAGTGCCGATGGCTTTTGTCTTTGTCTATAATTGTCCCCAATCCTCCATTTCAGCTCAAGCTGATACAACAACACCAGACACAAACTCTCATCATTCAGTTACAAACACACAAGGTTCATAATCACAGTCTTTAGTCTTTGTCTATAATTGTCCTGAATCTGCCCTGTCCGTCTCTGACTCTGAGCTCGATCTCTTCTTCAGTCATAGGGATTTCTGTCGCTGCAGTCGCTGTTCTCCTTCTTGCTCTTCTCTGGCTGATCTGCAGAAAAAGAGCTGGTGAGTTTTCACATTTACTCCTTTATAACAATTAAAAACAGTTCAGATGAGCAAACAAACACATCATGTTCAGACTGTAAGAATCACAGAAACATGTGGATTATATGAAATTCTCAAACACAAGTTTATTCCTGCTGAGAAATCCTATAATGTCAATCTCAACGAGATATCAAGTCAACAATCATTTTTATTATTCATTTTAATGCTTCAACACAATCTGATTGTTGAAAATTTTAACATTGTGTTTTTCCATAAAAACTCATATTTCACGAGGCACTTGTTTTCAGATAATAAAAGAGGGACTGGCGACTCTGCGGTGAGTTCAGTAATGCAGTAATTTAGATTTGATTAATGTCTTTAAAGCTCAATAAAGTGTAATTTATGCAGTTTAACTGTTTGTTCTGAAGGTCAAAGATGAGAATGAACATAAAGGGACGTATGAGACGATCAACATGTCCATTCCTCCTGCAAGAGCCGATGTGAGTCACTAAATCATCAAACATAACGTTCACTGTCTGTTCAATAATGTGATTCACTAAAAGCTATTGTGTTATTCTACATATTATAGTGAGAGATGTGTGTGTTCTGTGTGTTAAACTTGATTCTCTGCATGTTTGCACTGATATTTAGGAGGAGACAGATGAAGACATTACATCTCTGAAGATCAGAGGATAAGAGGATTAAACAACTCCACAAACAGCATTACCAGCTTCACTTATCACTAACCAGACTGACTTTATTTCTGTCAAATGTCTATGAACAGAGGTTTAGATGTCGATGTTTTAAAATATTTGGTCACCATTATTGATTGATTGATGAATGTTTATTTCGAGCAAAATAAAATAAAATAATATATACATATATATTAACACACATACACACAAATAAAAATAAAAATAACATAGCACAGCACAGCTTATCTTCCATATACATAGATATAAATAATAATAGTTGCTCGAAAGGGAGTGGAAAGAAGTGTATAACTTATTTGCTCCCACCCCCAATTCCTTCCCATATATTACCCCATACATCCGCTGCCATTAACAGTCACATAAGTAATAATTAATTTTTTTTAATAGTATTTATTTGGTATTTATAGTTTCTTACAATTACATTATGCTGTCTCAATAATAACTAATGCTATATGATAATCCTCATTATCGTAAACATTCAAATATGTCCCGATATCTATAATAATCACATCAAATATAAAGTATAACCATATCCTAGCATATTGTTTAAACATTGTTTTACAATAACAGTAATATCAATAATAATTAATAATAATCATTATCATTATTTACTCAGCTGTACATATCCCACTCTATTGTAATTGTGTCACCATTTACAATCTCAAGATAAATAAATAGGAACCGTTTATAATCCTAAATACTTCCGTTTTATTTTACAATTACCAATCACAAACACAAGAGCACCCAGATCCCTCACTCAGCCTCATATTTTGTCAACACCATTTCTTTAAATTTTCATTTGAATTGGTGAATATTTGGGCATTGCTTGAACTGTATTCCCAACCCATTCCAAAGTCTGACACCACACACAGACACACACAAGCTTTTCCTGGTGGTTCTCACCGCCTGGACTTTAAAGTTTTCACATCCCCTTAGGTTATAGCCCCCTTCTCTTCCTAAAAAGAACTTTTGAATATTACCCGGCAGATCATTTTTGTTGGCTTTATACAAGAATTGAGCAGTATAAAAATCAACTAAATCAAAACTTAAAATTTTAGATTGCAAAAATAATATGTTTGTATGATCAAAATATCCCACCTTGTGTATGATTCTAACTGCTCGTTTTTGGAGTAAGAAGAGGGTATGTAGTGAACTTTTATAATTATTACCCCAAATTTCTATACAATAAGTTAAATAGGGCAGAACCAATGAACAATACAATATATATAGTGCATTATATTCCAAGACATATTTAACTTTGTTAATTATAGAAATACTTTTAGATACTTTGCCTTGTATGTATCTGATGTGTGGTTTCCAGCTTAATTTACTATCAATAGTTATTCCCAAGAATTTAATTTCTGACACTATTTCTAATGCAACACCATCAATACTTAATAATATTTCTGCGTTTTCTTTATAATTACCAAACATCATTACCTTCTTTTTATTTAAATTCAAAGATAATTTATTAATATCCATCCAAGTTTTTAGTTTTACTAATTCTTCATTTACAATTTTTATAAGTGTATTATAATTATCACAAGAAAAAAATATATTGGTATCATCAGCAAATAATATAAATTTCAGTAATTTAGATACACAAAATATGTCATTTATATATAAATTAAATGACATATATAAATGTCATATATGTCATATGACATTTATTATGGTGATCATTGTTTCCTTTAGTTGGGCAGTTTGACTCTTGGCTTTGTAAGTGGAATTTTGGTTTACAGAGTTTACCAAAGCACATAATTTGTTACAAAATAAACCAAAAACAAGGTGTTATAGTTTTCATTATCAAAAAGTAGAATGATTCACTAATCTTATCCCTGACCTAAAGTTGTAACTTGTTAATAATAAATAACATTGACCTTTCTTGACATTAAGCAGACATTCTGATTTTTTTTATACATTGAAATAAAAAAAAAAAAATCTCAACAATGGTGACATTTGTTAATAATAGATTTTTTTCGTCAACCTTAATTTCTTTATACATACTTTTTTTTATTTTATATATATATAGGGGAAGTTATATTTGGACACACACAGATATCAAGAATCCATATATGAATCTCAACAATGGTGACATGCTTCATGCTACAATGCATGCTGGGAGCCAAAAGTTTGAAACTATTGACCTCCCAGAATGCATTGCGGTTTAAAGCATGTCACCATTGTTGAGATTCATATGTGGATTCTTGATGTCTGTGTGTGTCCAAATATAACATCCCCTATATAAAAAATAATAATAAAAAATCAGCTTGATGTCTGTATAAAGAAATTAAGGTTGTCGAAAAAAATCTATTATTAACAAATAAACACTTTGGGTCAAATTTTGTACCTTATTATGTTGTAAACTATTGGCCTATCATCAGACCACCTTTGTGTCTGGCTTTCTTTGTTTTGGTAAACATTGATACTTAGACCATAAAATCACATAAGTAGTCAAGAGTCTAATTGTCCCACTAAAGGCAACACTGTTCACCATAATGGAGATTTTTTAAATGGTGATTTTAAAACATCAACATCTAAATTTTTCATTTCTAAAACTAATTTTTAAGTCTGTGAACAACCTTGCACCAGAAATATTCCTTCAACTAGTAGAGAAACAAAAGAGCTGAATAAGAACTAGAGGCACAATAAGTGGAAACTGTATAGCTGCAAAACGTAGAACAACATTTGGTCAGACATCATTTTCAGTAAGAGGTGTACAATTGTGGAACGCTTTACCATCCGAAATTAAAACATTGACAGAACTCAAGGTTTTTAATACACATTTAAAGCAATGGCTGAAACTGAAACAACTCTGTGAACACTGACTGTACAGGATACAACACAATGCATACAAACATAAGTGTGCATATGTTAGCACACACAGACATATGCACACTTTTGTGTTCTTGTATTGTTAAATGTGTCTAGACTCTGTTTTATAGTGATTTCTACATCCACTTAAGTCCATATCTTATTTCATGTATGGGATGTATTTATTGTATGTGTTTTAATAGTTATACATTTTAAACTCAATACTCTGTAATTTCTGTTTTAATTTTAAAAGCCTAACCAGGGACAGGGGTTGCAAATTAGCCATGGCTAGAAACCTGTATGCATGGCATCTACTTTGTATTCTTTATAAAGCAATGTTCTATGCATTTGTCCCTGTCAAATAAACATTAAATAAAAATAAAAAATAAAAAATAAAGAAATTCAGCAGCCACACCTTTATCTCTCTCTCAGTTTCAGACACAGGAGGACTTGGCTGGAAGGAACATTTTCTTACAGCCTCTGAAAGGCAAAAAGGCATGAAACAACACTGTGTGTGGGAAGTAATTGTTAGAAGTTTTAGTATAACTGTCTTAAGTCTCAGCATAGTCCACGGCATACAGTGTGTTACACCCTGTCTAGGGGGAAAGGGCGACACGAAAGAGTCAACGAAATGCGAGGAATTGGAACAAAAAGTTATTTATTTTTCTTAATTTGGGACTTACGATTCAGGAGCTGACACAGCCAAAATAACAAACAAAACAACCTTAAATTTAAACCTCTTTCCTAAACCCTAACCCTAACCCCCCCCCCCCCCCCCCCCCCCCCCAAAAAAAAAAAAAGAAGATACAATCAATAAACCTATCTCCCTAACCAAAACCAGAGATTAAACAGTTACAATAAAGAAAATAATGGCGTAGAGCTCCCTACTTTCCCAAAAATCAGTCAGTATTTACAATATATACAGCCAGGCAAACAAACTGAAAAGAGCAGTCCAAATCAGTGTCGGTAAACAGGCAAAGGGTCAAATATACCAATGAGGATATTCAGATACAAACAGCTTTCAAACAGTACTCACAGTCTCAAAACTCTTAACATTCAAATCACAAACTTTCTCTTTCAAATCAAACAAACAAACAAACAAACAAACAAACAAACAAACAAACGGCTACTCAGTCTCAAAACTCTTAACATTCAAATCACAAACTCTCTCTCTGCTCAAAACACAATATATCCTGACTTCATGTAAAGGAAGTGATGTCTCTTTTTAAAACAAGCTGCACCAATCAGGATCGAGCAGCAATCATCCTGCAGGAACCAATCAGATGACGTTCCTAAACAGACACACTGAGAGACTGACAAAACAACAGAGATAGCAAGATACAAACCATAGGGTCGTAACACAGTGTATCAGGATTCCTGTGTCCTGCATGAATGCACTGGCCACATCTGTTGGTTATTAGGAAGGACCTCTTTGTTCGAATGGAGGAAGGGTCTTTTACTCCCTATCTTATACACTGAGAAAGGCCATTTCATTGGAATAAGAGTGTGATGCAATACAAACTCTGTGTCAATGGATATTTTTGATATATTTCATTCAAATGTATTCACTGTTGTTTGCACAAGTGAGGTCTTTTATACAAGATATTTTCATTTTCCATAATTATTGCAATAGTGTATCTGATGTGATATTATTAATAGTTTTTATATATATATATATTGCTACTTGTATGTATATTGTGAACTTTATCATTGGAAATGAGATTGAAACTCGCTTCAGTCCGCGGGATTATGCCTCTGGATAAAGAACCGCAGATTTGACTCCAGTCTTTATTCAACATCGCACAACAACACAGAGGAGTAGCCGATTCGTACCGAGAGACACACACACACCCAAACCAGCTATGCAATAATGAAAAAAACATTTGTACTGAAATCCACTTGAAGCAACACTTCTCCGTGATTAAACACTCAGTCTGACAGATCAGAGAAGTTTACAACAAGAGGAAGAGCTGATAGTGTAAACGAAGAGCTGTAACTATATACTTATCTGATGAAGAGGAAGACGGACAGAAACAGAAATGGCTGATAAGTGTGATCTGTGTCTGCTGGGACTGATCGTTCTCTCTTCACTTCTCACAGGTAAAGAAATCTGTATTTTCTCTAAACACATTTAGTGGAGTTAGTCTGGAAAGAGTTCATTTGAACATGCTCAGTTTATTCTTGCACACATTCACGTTGTGATCTCAGAGTTGTGTATTGATACACACAGATCATACTGTATTATTCCTGATACTGGACATAGTGTCACTCAAACATCTGATGATGAAGAATGATCTTCATATTAAGAGTGTGTCAGTGATTTGAACAGCTCTCTGATAAACACTAATAGTTTATTCTGGAGAGTGTGTTGTTTGCTTTAAGTGAGAATAAAGACTATGATTTAAAACTTCTGCTTTTTATGCTGGTATGTTTTCATTTATTAATATATATATCGTAATGATGACTGAGATATACTGTGTTTCAGGCAACAGTGGAGTGCATGTGTTCATCAGTTCTGGTGTAAATGTCTCTCTGTCCTGTAATAATGATCTTTCTGACTGCAAATCAACATCATGGATGTACTATAACAGACATTCAGCAGGAGTTAAACTGATTACTGGAGGGATAAAGAATAAAGACACAGAGAGACATGAGAGACTGAGTCTGGAGTCTGACTGCTCTCTGAACATCAAGAACGTCACAGGAGAAGAAGATTATGGATTTTACACCTGCCAACAATATGTGAATGGAGAACAACAAGTAACTGGTGCACATCTGCATGTTCTTCATAGTAAGTTTATGATTATGTGGTCAATTTAAAAAGGGCAGATTCTCCCTTTAAACTCAGATGATGATTGAAGAGTCTGTGATTTGTGTCTTGTGTTCAGTTTCAGTGTCTCCATCATCATCATCATCATCATCATCATCATCATCATCATCATCTTCATCATCATCTTCATCCTCACAGACTGAGATCAGTCCAGGCCGCTCTGTGACTCTCTCCTGTCAGCTGTATTCTGTATACACCTGTGATGATTGGGTCAGTTCTGAGGGAATTGAGCTGTTGTGGGTGAATCAGGCTGGTGTTGATCTGAAGACAGACTCCAGATATCAGATATTATCATCATCAGATCAACATCGCTGTATCTTCACTCTGACTACAACACTCCTGAATGAAGATGACAACAGAGAGTGGAGATGTCAGGTTACTCAGGGAAAGCAACTCCAGACCGTCAGATACACTGTCAAGTATTCAGGTGAGAAAACAGTCTCATGAATCAGTGTTAGAAGTTATCCTGTATTAACTAGTTAAAATATAATGGTAATATTGTACAGTATGAATCATCTGAACAAACATTCATCTTCACAGCTCCAGCTGGTTCAACGACAGCAGTGAGTCCTTCTACACACGGTACATGATGATGCTGATGCTCTAAAGCCACTGATGATGTTATTCACACAACAGCTTTGTCTAACATAATTCTATGGAAAATATGAATGAATTACCATATAGACACTCTACCACGATATTTTTACGATCTTCTCCCAGTCTAGGGACATAACGATATGTATAATAAAATGTAGAGTTGATGAAATATTACAGTCTTTTCCCTTTTGTTTCTTGAGAGAAGAGCAATAAACAGTAAATAAATCACAGGGCATTAATCTACAGTCAGAGGAAGATCAGAATAGTTTGAAATCTCATTCGGTGCCGATGGCTTTTGTCTTTGTCTATAATTGTCCCCAATCCTCCATTTCAGCTCAAGCTGATACAACAACACCAGACACAAACTCTCATCATTCAGTTACAAACACACAAGGTTCATAATCACAGTCTTTAGTCTTTGTCTATAATTGTCCTGAATCTGCCCTGTCCGTCTCTGACTCTGAGCTCGATCTCTTCTTCAGTCATAGGGATTTCTGTCGCTGCAGTCGCTGTTCTCCTTCTTGCTCTTCTCTGGCTGATCTGCAGAAAAAGAGCTGGTGAGTTTTCACATTTACTCCTTTATAACAATTAAAAACAGTTCAGATGAGCAAACACATCATGTTCAGACTGTAAGTATCACAGAAACATGTGGATTATATGAAATTCTCAAACACAAGTTTATTCCTGCTGAGAAATCCTGTAATGTCAATCTCAACGAGATATCAAGTCAACAATCATTTGTATTATTCATTTTAATGCTTCAACACAATTTGATTGTTGAAAATTTTAACATTGTGTTTTTCCATAAAAACGTATATTTCACGAGGCACTTGTTTTCAGATAATAAAAGAGGGACTGGCGACTCTGCGGTGAGTTCAGTAATGCAGTGATTTCGATTTTATTACTGTTTTTAAAGCTCAATAAAGTGTCATTCATGCAGTTTAACTGTTTGTTCTGAAGGTCAAAGATGAGAATGAACAGAAAAGGACGAATGAGACGATCAACATGTCCATTCCTTCTGCAAGAGCCGATGTGAGTCACTAAATCATCAAACATAATGTTCACTGTCTGTTCAATAATGTGATTCACTAAAAGCTATTGTGTTATTCTACATATTATAGTGAGAGATGTGTGTGTTCTGTGTGTTAAACTTGATTCTCTGCATGTTTGCACTGATATTTAGGAGGAGACAGATGAAGACATTACATCTCTGAAGATCAGAGGATAAGAGGATTAAACAACTCCACAAACAGCATTACCAGCTTCACTTATTACTAACCAGACTGACTTTATTTCTGTCAAATGTCTATGAACAGAGGTTTAGATGTCGATGTTTTAAAATATTTGGTCACCATTATGGTGATCATTGTTTCCTTTAGTTGGGCAGTTTGACTCTTGGCTTTGTAAGTGCAATTTTGGTCTTTTTAACAGAGTTTACCAAAGCACATAATTTGTTACAAAATAAAACAAAAACAAGGTGTTATAGTTTTCATTATCAAAAAGTAGAATGATTCACTAATCTTATCCCTGAACTAAAGTTGTAACTTGTTATTAATAAATAACATTGACCTTTCTTCACATAAAGCAGACATTCTGAATTTTTATATACATTGCAATTAAAAAAAAAAAAATCTCAACAATGGTGACATTTGTTAATAGATTTTTTTCGACAACCTTAATTTCTTTATACAGACTTTTTTTATATATAGGGGAAGTTATATTTGGACACACACAGACATCAAGAATCCATATATGAATCTCAACAATGGTGACATGCTTCATGCTACAATGCATGCTGGGAGCCAAGAGTTTGAAACTATGAACCTCCCAGAATGCATTGCGGTTTAAAGCATGTCACCATTGTTGAGATTCATATGTGGATTCTTGATGTCTGTGTGTGTCCAAATGTAACATCCCCTATATAAATTTTTTTTTTTAAAAATCAGCTTGATGTCTGTATAAAGTAATTAAGGTTGTCGAAAAAATCTATTATTAACAAATATACACTTTCGGTCAATTTTTGTTCTCTATAATGTTGTAAACTATAGGCCTATCATCAGGTCACCTTTGTGTCTGGCTTTCTTTGCAACAAATTATGTGTTTTGGTAAACATTGATACTTAGACCATAAAATCACATAAGTAGTCAAGAGTCTAATTGTCTCACTAAAGGCAACACTGTTCACCATAATGGAGATTTTTTAAATGGTGATTTTAAAACATCAACATCTAAACCTCTGTTAATTCTCTTAATTTCAGGATATATACAATATATTGAATTACAATGTTAAATTGTACTATTAGTATTACATGTAATTACAAATTACAGCATCTAACTGTAATAATGCTACAATAATCACAGTAGCACTTCCGTATAAATACAGTACTTTATTGTAATTGTAAACAGTAAAAATCCTGTATATTACTTGCTGTAAATTTACTGCAATTATTTGCCAGGAATTTCCTGTAAAATTACAATAGATTGTTAACAGTGTAGTAACAATGTAATTATTGATATCAACAAAGCAAGTTGATATCTGAAATTGCCCTTGCAACTAGTGAAAATAGAATTACTGATATCTTAAATAATATTTTAACTAGTAAAAATAGTATAACAGATATCTAGAAATGTAAATTTTACAGGATAGCTATGGTAATGAATTTATGAATATTAATGAGTAGGGGTGTGACTAGATGTCGTGCCCGAGATCTCGCGAGAAAAAAATGTGACAAGATTTTTCGTCGAGTGAAAAGCTATCGCCATGATGTTTCGCCATCACATTTCATTTGATTGGCCACCACCAGGTCAAAAAATGTGTGCTCTTATTTTTTGTCTTAAAAAAAAAAAAAAACAACATGATCAAAGCATTTATTTAGCCTATCACATATTTTGCCCTTCTCATGAATATAAACAAACCTCATGGCGTGTTTTAATTTATTTTGTTGTTTTCTTCACACTTTGTTCTTATGCATTAAATGAAAACACAGTACAACCAAAACAAAAAAGAAAGTATTTGTACAGTTGTGTAGCCTACTACTAAATCATGAAATAATGAATTATATATTTTCTTCATGCATTTTTCCTTTTGATTAATAGGTCTATTCATTTTGGCTAAGTAGCCTATACGTATCATTCTTTCTTCAGTATATTACTTTTATGCAATGAATAGGACTGTAGAAATGTACTTAAAATTGCTTTAAAATGCTAAATTCATTTTAAATATATGTCATGTTAATGTAGTGGGCTATAAACAACCTGTAGCCTATGTTACTTTAAAAAAAAATTATAATAAAACATTGTTGTTCGCTTTCTCTGGCTCTTGGTGTTTTTGTAGATAAATCTCAGTGCAGTAATTTATTTTATTTATTTATACTGAATATAACACAACTCTGTATAATGTAAGGGTCTTTATTTAATAGGGCTTGGGCGTCGTGACGTCATTACTTGGCGTGGCGGATGTAAACATACAGCAAGTCGAACGAGGAGAAGCAGCAGAGTTGCGAGAAAGAAAAGAAAAAAGATGTTAAAATCCCTAAAACGATGTGGAATTTACCGGGATACGTTAAATAGGGAAGCCAGGGACCGGTATGTGGACAAAATCGGCACTTTTAACGGTTTGGATCCATATGAAATTTTCAACAAAGAGCCGGCAAACAGTGGGAACACAGTAATCCGGAAAAAGGTAAGCTGCGCTCCACCTGCTAGTTTAGTAACCGTTAGTGCTAACAATCATTCACACATGTACTTTTACTATGTGTTTCAAAAGTGTAGTTCAGTGTAGTTAAAGACATTTTTAGAATGAAAATGAAAATTCTACCCGAATGAAAATGCAGAGAACACACTCTCATCAACTCAGAAATGCGTTCGAAAAGAATGTCCTTTCTTCTAATTGCAGCCACCCAAGATATCGGAGACATGCTCTCCTTCATGCTTTTTCTATGTAGGGAAACGAAAAAACTGTAACACATGGTTCCTACGGTACACTTTTTTAACACCTAACCATCTTCTTACTTTGAAAAGGAAACCAGTTTTGCCTCCAGGTCTGTTTGATCAAAAGGACCCGTACGTACGACGAAGGTGGAAACAGGCTCAGTATCTTTCAGATGTATTCTGGAAAAGGTGGACAAAAGAGTATCTTGTTACTCTACAGAAAAGACAAAAGTGGAACAAAACTAAACGTAATCTTACAGCAGGAGATATCGTTTTGGTTGCAGATGCTACAGCACCACGAAATCCTTGGATGATTGGAAGGATTATTAAATCCTTTCCAGACAAATCAGGCATAGTCAGATCTGTGCAAATCAAAACCAAAACAAACGTAATTGAAAGACCAGTGACAAAATTAGGCCTATTGGTAGAACAGTCAATGTAAAAGTAAACAAACACGCCAAAAAGGGGTTTTGTTTGTTTGTTTGTTGTTTTTATTGTGTTGTTTTGTTGTGTATTGGAACCCCACACCTCCTGCCCCAGGGGAGCAGGGGGGTAATTTAGGTTGCAAATGAAGACCCTTTTGACTTCAAGAACAAAGGACAATTTGACCTGCCTGGGAAGGAGGGGTTTACCATGCAAAAGACTGTATATAATGTGCTGGCTGTGAAGAACAAGCAGGTCACTCCTTTCACAAACTGGGTAGCTGCGGTTTGTAAAAGGGGTCCTCAGAAGAAATAAACCTTTACTCTTTTGACGGAAAGTGCACAAAACCCCGGAAGCAACGTCCGGCCTTATACCCCGACGGTTTGAGATAAAACTCAACAAAGTTGAGGGAGAGAGAGACAATTCCCGCACTCAGGACCAGAGGAAGAAATCTCACTAGGATAAAAAGAATCCGTGGCAATTACAGAAAAGAAAAAGCATCTCTGGGTAAGAAACTGCAAATTGTTTTATTGATGTTAAGTGTAAATTGATAATTGTGAGTAAATTGTGATAATTGTGAGTGTAAGTTGTGGGTTACTTAAGAAGCATGGCTGGTCCCATGGCATTTCCATGCGGTTAGTGTGGTAGGTGTCATCGGCATGGGAGTCACGTTCTCTGTGCTCCTTACGAAGGACTGTGGTATTGTCATGCCACTGGGTGTCTTCCAGTGCAAGGCTTGTGTCTTGGCTGATGGAGTTTGAAACTGTGGATGTTTTCAAACCTTTCTTTGAGTTCATATTTTGTTTGATGTAGGCCTTGTGTGTCAGGTCACGTAGCTGTTGAATTGTCATTGTGCCTGGGCAGGCCATGATGCCAAGATGATGACTCAATCCGGGGTGCAGGTTTCTCAGGAAGAGGGTTTTGAAGTTCACATCCTCTTCAAGTTCAGGTTTGTTATGTGCACCTAAGTAGGCTTGTCGAAAGCGGTAGTAGTAGGCTTGGGGAGTCTCTTGTCGACCTTGTTTGGTTTCCATAGCGATTAACACACCGTGTTCCGACTCTGGGCCTGTGAATTCTTTAATCAGTGTCTCACATAGCAGCTGGTAGTTTGACTTGACATGAGCAGGTTGTCTGTCTAGGAAGCTTCGTACCTCTGGACTGGATGTGGATCTGAGGAGGTAGAATCTGTCTCTGTCAGTCATATGTGGTCTCACCTCTAGGTGGAAGTTGATATCTCTGATGTAGGTCTGGATGTCGGGACCCTCTGTGGAGTTCGGGTTGAACTGAGTGATATTCTTCACCAGCTGGTTGAGATCTTTAAATGTCATCCCCTGTGCAGCTTTGGAGTCTGCCTGGATGAGCTCTCTTCGTTTGTTAGCAGGGAAGGGTTCTGTGGTGAAGGCTGGTGACGTTTTGGGTTGTGGCCATTCACTTCTTTCACTGTATGCCAGTTCTTGGATGGAGGACTCTGTTCTGCTCAGCAGGGGTGATGCTGAGGGAGGTCTCTCCCTTCTTGGCTCTGGTTTCTGTTGGAAAATGTGCTGGAGTTCATCTCTGACCGCGTAGAGCTCGTCGTTGGCGTCATCTCGCTGTTGGGTCAGATGGTCCATTTCAGCGCTGCACCTTTCCAGGTGGTCTTTCAGAGCATTAATTTCAGAGTTCTTATCTTTAATGTCAGCTTTGGCTTTCTCTAGCTGATGTTCAGCAGACTGGAGTTGGTTTACAAGGTGCTTTTGGACAGTCTTTAATTCTAGTTTGTCACGTTCAGTGACTGCAAGGGCTTCTTGGAGCTTGTCAAGTTGTTTCTTTGTTTCTTGCTCCACTTCATCAGGCACTTTGAGCTTGTCTTGAGCTTTTGCTTTGAGCTGGTCTGTGCAGTGTTGAGTGTGCATCAGCTCTCTCAGGAACTCAGTGGTCTGACACTTGAAGTCGTCCTGGACTTTCACTTCCAGCTTGTCTATGCGGCTCTGGGCACGTGTCAGCTCCTCCTGAAGGTGGGTGATGTGCTTGTCGCTTAGTTTCAGCTGGGCTGTGAAGGCATTGCTTAAGGAACAGGTTATTTTGGTTAGTTACATGTGGTTGTGGTTCTGGCTTGAATCATGTGTCAGGAATCTTCTCAGAATTATGATTATTATTAAAAATAATAACAGTTCAATTGTCTTTGGTGTGAGGCAGTCTGTAATGCCTCTGAGCCAGGCGTCCACGTCGTCCCTTTGGGCACTGGGGTTCGTCGTCCACGACATGTTGGTACGCTGGGGTGAAGAGACTGACACAGACCTGTGTGGAATGTAGGCCTATATGTGGTTGAACACTAAGTGTCGTTTCAGTGACGATACACTAATAGTGAAATGTTGTAATGTCTACGTGTTGGTCTCAGTGTAGGCAGGTAGGCTAGTGATGGGGAAACTTCGTCACTCAACTGAGTGAGGGAAAGAGAGAGAAAAAGGTTAAAACAAATCTCAATTTGTAAAGGGTTTTTTTTTTTCAATGGGAGAAATATTTTTTATAAATATTTTCTATCAATGAAAAGCTGGTTTCAGCTCGTGATGTGAGGACTACGTCACTCAACTGAGTAAGGGAAAAAGAGAGAAAGAGGTTAAAAACCAATTAAAAAAAAAAGAAAAACAAGAAAGAAAATTCTCAACTAGGAGAGATATTATTTTTCTCGTAAATGCTTCCTATTAAAGAGAATCTGTTTCCAGAAAGTTAAACAATATTATTGTTTACGTTTACAACGAAAAATAATACAATAATAATGCTGATACCTCTTTTCTGAGTTTGACAGGATTAACACCACACACCGTCAGTTGGACCGCTTACAGCAGGGATGCTTTGAAGGCGACGGTTGCTCAGCACTTGTCTCTGTTAATTGATCTTGGATGAGATGTCAAATTGTAAATTGCGTACACAGATGCAGGGAGAGTGAGGAGAACAGAGAGGGTTTGATTAAAAAATCAAATACCTAATGATTTCTTTGGAAAGATTGTCTTTCTCTTTCTTTTGAATCGATTGATGGTTCTCTCAGGTGTGTTCCCTACAAGTGCGAAGAATGGGATGGAATAAAGCAGGACAGCACCGGAAAGATGTGAGAAGGGAAAGGAGGGAAGGAGATTGGATCCACAAATGGCTGGAGCCTTTGTCAAACTACGAGTATAGAATTGACAGTTGCCAAACAACTAAACATTCACAAATAAACTTTTGTAAGAGAGGGTTATCTCTGATTTATTTGAAACTCGTAGTGAGATACCGATGTCTCCTATTGAGGCTCAGGTGTGTCACTTCCAAGCAAAAAGGAAGAGGTAATGAAGATGAAAGAAAGTAATAATGATAGTGGACAAAATAAGAAAGGGAAATTACATAAAGGGGTAAATGAATAAGTAAAATAGAATGGTTAAGTTTATAACCACAACTGAAATAAATGAGAAAAGGAGGATACAACGCAATAACAATAAGAAGCAAGTATGAGTCTAACAATATTTTGTAATAGGGGAAATGTTGGTGGAATAAGTTCTTAACTTTCAAAGTTTAAGACTTATTCGCCTGTGATTAGATCTAAAAGAGAAATTTAGAAATTATGAAATTAGATTTATTAAAAATAAATCGAGAAATCATTAGAAATTACCTGTTAAGAAAAATAGGATTTAAATTTTAATTTAATAATTCCTTAAAAAAAAAAATCAAATTCGAACTTGACAATTAATAATCATAAACCAGCATTTTCTTTTTCCAAGTAAAATGCAGGTAAAGGAATTAACAATTGCAAACGACTTCCTTTTCACGGAAAATATGGGTTAAGTAAGATATGGGAAAGGTAAATAAGACAGAAGAGAAGACCAACAGGTGTAAAGTTGTTAAATCACTTTAACGTTGTTCAAACAGACACTGTATTTAACCATTGATGTTAATACTACTGATGGAAATAATGTTTAAGGCTTTAGCAGGCTTCACTGTAACAACTGCTTTGGTTATCTTAGCAAGGGGTTAGCTGGCTTAGCTAGCCACCAAAGGGTTTGTTTACACTCTGTGACTCAAGCCTGAGAGGTCAGAGTTCCCCGGAAGCGTTGGTAAAGACTTCCGTGTCACGATCGTAACTATAGCGACCAAACAAATTCTAGTGGGCAACCATGTGAATTGCAACAGTTTGTTACATGAAATGATCGGCGCATTTCAACAATGTTTATAGAATATGCATGTACAGTAACAGTCGATCATATTACGGGAAATGTCGGCGCATTTCAAACTGTACAAAAATACACCACTCGTAGCTTTAGCTGGTTTTATGATGTGGGGCTTCACTCAATTTATTAGGAGTGATATTAACTTTAAGCAAGCGACAGCTTTGCGTTATAATAGATGGAACGATGACGACCTCGGCAGATCGTCTCTGTGCAAGTTTATCTGAGCACACGAACAACAGGGTTCATCACTGTTGGTTAGTTTCAACGTCAAGCTTTACTTGAACACAATAAAAATAACTCTTATTCAACTACACTCGGACACACGCAGTGTTTACACGAGAATTCATTGAACAGACACCAACATACAAGCAAACATAGACAAACAGCTGTTTATTACTGGGATTGCAATGGGACACGCATTGACAATCAGATAAATATAACTGCTTCTATGTTTATCACGGATCGCAGTGGGACACGCACTGTGAATCGGATAAAAAAAAAAACGTTAGATGAGGAACACGCTCATCGCTCTGTGAGGAGAATATTCGTTCTTATATAGTTATTTTATTTACTGCAGTATAATTTTGTTAAGCTCTCTGGCTGATACACACACATGTATAGCTTTGACAGACGCTGGAACACGCAGACGTCAGTAAGCTATAATCAAGGTATTTCAGAAATTGAGGAACACGCTCAATTCTCACCTTATTGTTGTGTGATATTTTATATCTTGGGTTATTTTACTGCAGTTGAAAAAATAACATATATGGAGGCAGAAAGACTAGATTAACAGCTCTCTCAGGGGTGCGTCTCTCAAGCAGCAGATTCATTCAAACAGGACGCGCGCTGCGCGCTCTCCATCCGTCACACACAGACTTTCGCAGGTTCGGATCTCTCATCCGCACAATATGAAAAGATAAATTACTTGGTATATGCTTACAATTTAGGTTAAACTGCCCGCATTCTCCACCATAAATAATGTAGCGATTGTACGCACGTATAAATATAATTAATTATTATTCATAACGGATTATGATCAATAATTAATAATTGAATTATTTTCAGAATTTACTGTAGCAAAATCAATAGTATGATCAGTTTATCAGTTCATCCAATGAACGGAAAGCATAAAAAATTATTAATTCTAGGAAATATAATATCTTCTTGGCCAAGAAAGACTAATTCCCAGCTAACAGCTAAATTAAGAAATAAATCAAGGGTCAAAGCATAGGTAACTTAGATCGAAGTTCAAGACAATAAATCGGTAAGCACATATCACAAGTAATGCTTCTCTTTTCAAATACAAACAATACTTTATTGATTATAAGCCTATGACTAACACACAAAACAAATATCTAACACAAACACACGCACACGCATTCATACAAGTTGAAGAAAGAAAGAGAGTGAGGAAGAATGAGTTTTAGGAGTTAGATGGTGAGATCCCAAGTTTCTATATGCACTTAAAAGACATGACCTGAACGAACCATCAATAATTAATTTCACCCTTTTATCGTTTCTTAGGCGGGTAGTTCAATTTGATATTAAAATGCACCTGCAAGTTGAGCTAAAAGTCTGGAGGTACTTGCTTGTCCTTGCTTTGGGGTTCTCTTTTGTCATGAAGGGGGTTCCCCGGTCCGTTGCTTGGCTGATCTTCTCGTGTGCCTGGATAGATCTTGAACCGCCAGTCACGTGGTGTGTTGGCGCGGATGAATGAAAGTCTTTGAAGTTGAAAGCTGGTTTTGCAGTTGAAACGTTAAAATGAAACTTTGCAGCAACACTTAACTTAGAACCGAGACTTTTAACGGAAAAGAAACAAACTAAGAAAAGAAAGGAAAGTGAGACGAGATGGCTTCAATTAAATCTGTTTTAACCCATATCTTGATTTGGGTCATTTGTCTCTGCGTCTACATGGTTACTATAACCATCGTCGGGCATCACAAGAGAGAGTCCCCAGAGAGCAAGAGCGCATCACAAGAGAGAGGATCACAAGAGAGTTCAGAGAGAGAGTTTCTGTGTTCGGGTCTAAGGTTTTAAAGTCCAATGTTTTGTCCCGCCTCCTGGAGGAATTGGGAATTCGGACAATAAGACACTATTATGATTATTTGAGAAGGGGGTCTTTTCTACCCCCCCCCCCCCCCCCCCCCCTTCTCTCATTGCGAATCATGTGCTCTCTGTGGTCTGCTTACTCATCAGCTTGAACATAGGATTCAGTTTAGACATAATTTCCATTTAAAGAACATAAACATTTTTACACAGATTTCAATCAAGCCATCTTTTGAATTAAACACATACGAGCATAATGATAGGAAACACGACACTTTCATTCCAGTATCTCTAATATTTAAAACAATTACATGACTTAGATGTGATCTAAGCAGAATAGACACATACAGGGGTTGTAAACACAATATATAATTGTTATGTTACATGATTTTGACTCTGGGTCAGTCAAGAATTGTTCTGGGATGAGTCCTATGGATTTTGATATGTAAGAAAGTCCTTATGTGTGTGTGTGTGTGGGCATCCCCATGGTCCGCATCTGTCACATCCGTGGTGTGTACCACGTGAGAGTTTAGTTCGCATATCATGAGACCTTGGTCCTTAAAGAAAGGCTTCTTGTTTCACCATTTCTGAACAGATCTGTTCTTGCCAAATTATAAAACATTGACAACGTTCTTCCTTTAGTTAAGCAACAAAAGGTCTTCTTGGCTCATAGCCTCAGGGATAATTTGGAATATGCAGCCCCTTGTGTTTGATTATGTACGAACGCTTCCCTCGTGTGGGTTGCATTCTCGTTGTTGCTACACCAGGCAACATTTTTCCAGTCTTCAACTGTCCAATTTTGGTGAGCTCTTGCAAATTGTAGCCTCTTTTTCCTATTTGTAGTGGAGATGAGTGGTACCCGGTGGGGTCTTCTGCTGTTGTAGCCCATCCGCCTCAAGGTTGTGCGTGTTGTGGCTTCACAAATGCTTTGCTGCATACCTTGGTTGTAACGAGTGGTTATTTCAGTCAAAGTTGCTCTTCTATCAGCTTGAATCAGTCGGCCCATTCTCCTCTGACCTCTAGCATCAACAAGGCATTTTCGCCCACAGGACTGCCGCATACTGGATGTTTTTCCCTTTTCACACCATTCTTTGTAAACCCTAGAAATGGTTGTGCGTGAAAATCCCAGTAACTGAGCAGATTGTGAAATACTCAGACCGGCCGGTCTAATAATCCTTTAGGTGAGTGTACATTATAGACCCACATTACATAAATTCGATCACGTTATACTGGTTAAATTGAAGAACTGTGCGAAAACAAGTGCGTCTTGCCTCGCCAGCGTCCATTTGCGATCTGAGGCTGACGTAACTCACGCACTCTCTAATAGCGCGCAACACTGATAAGTGTCCCACTTAACGACACACCTTAATTGATAGTTCCTAACAACAATAACATTGCATGACTCGCTGAACAAGTATTTAAGACAAAATGAACCCGAAAGTCTTTTAGCTTCATAGAAAAATTGTTTTGGGAAGTTCATCATATATACAAATAAAATGCAATTAATATTTCTCTCTTCCCAACCTCCTACATTAGCATCCGTTTTGCAGGCTTCGGTTTCTCTCAGTTTTTCCCCATTCTGAAAAAGCCGGTCCGATATTTCGTTCCTAGCTTTCTGCTTCTTTTTTACAGGCTCAGCCATAACTCAATCTATCCTTGCCCTTTGCTTATAGCTAGCCGGTGCTTAAATGGGGCGTGTACGTGTGCAGTGCCGTCAAGCAATTCGTTACATCGCGAGACCTGATATCACGCGATACTTCCTGATGGCGAGGCCGGCGACCCAAAGTTGCAAGTGAGTTTTTACCGCTCTCGGGCACCAGGGGGGTGCGAAACCACCACCATTCAACCCCAAATAAGTAATATAACCATTCCACTGACTGCAAAGCTGTTCAGTTAAGGTAAAAAAGTTACTTAGATCTCCTTTAATAAGACAATATATACCCCGTAAGGCAGCACAGCAGTTTATGCATTCTATGATATTATCTCATTTATCATATTGCAGAACTGTTTGGGGTCAGGCCAACCAAACAACAATTACACCCATTAGGTCATTATATAAACAGGCACTAAAAGTAATGGACCACAAACCTGTAAGATGGCATCATTGTCTCATTCTACGGAAGCATAATGTATTGAGTTTTGACAGTTTTGTAAATTTTTCATTTCTAAAACTAATTTTTAAGTGTGTGAACAACCTTGCACCAGAAATATTCCTTCAACTAGTAGAGAAACAAAAGAGCGGAATAAGAACTAGAGGCACAATAAGTGGAAACTGTATAGCCGCAAAACGTAGAACAACATTTGGTCAGACATCATTTTCAGTAAGAGGCGTACAATTGTGGAACGCTTTACCATCCGAAATTAAAACATTGACAGAACTCAAGGTTTTTAATACACATTTAAAGCAATGGCTGAAACTGAAACAACTCTGTGAACACTGACTGTACAGGATACAACACAATGCATACGAACATAATGTTGCATATGTTAGCACACACAGACATATGCACACTTTTGTGTTCTTGTATTGTTAAATGTGTCTAGACTGTTTTATAGTGATTTCTACATCCACTTAAATCCATATCTTATTTCATGTATGGGATGTATTTATTGTATGTGTTGTAATAGTTATAAATTTTAAACTCAATACTCTGTAATTTCTGTTTTAATTTTAAAAGCCTAACCAGGGACAGGGGTTGCAAATTAGCCATGGCTAGAAACCTGTATGCATGGCATCTACTTTGTATTCTTTATAAAGCAATGTTCTATGCATTTGTCCCTGTCAAATAAACATTAAATAAAATAAAAAAATAAAGAAATTCAGCAGCCACACCTTTATCTCTCTCTCAGTTTCAGACTCAGGAGGACTTGGCTGGAAGGAACATTTTCTTACAGCCTCTGAAAGGCAAAAAGGCATGAAACAACACTGTCTGTGGGAAGTAATTGTTAGAAGTTTTAGTATAACTGTCTTAAGTCTCAGCATAGTCCACGGCATACAGTGTGTTACACCCTGTCTAGGGGGAAAGGGCAACATGAAAGAGTCAACGAAATGCGAGGAATTGGAACAAAAAGTTATTTATTTTTCTTAAATTGGGACTTACGATTCAGGAGCTGACAAAGCCAAAATAACAAACAAAACAACCTTAAATTTAAACCTCTTTCCTAAACCCTAACCCTAACCCTAACCCAAAAAAAAAAAAAAGATACAATCAATAAACCTATCTCCCTAACCAAAACCAGAGATTAAACAGTTACAATAAAGAAAATAATGGCGTCGAGCTCCCTACTTTCCCAAAAATCAGTCAGTATTTACAATATATACAGCCAGGCAAACAAACTGAAAAGGGCAGTCCAAATCAGTGTCGGTAAACAGGCAAAGGGTCAAATATACCAATGAGGATATTCAGATACAAACAGCTTTCAAAACAAATAAACAAACAGTACTCACGGTCTCAAAACTCTTAACATTCAAATCACAAACTCTCTCTTTCAAATCAAACAAACAAACAAAAGGCTACTCAGTCTCAAAACTCTTAACATTCAAATCACAAACTCTCTCTCTGCTCAAAACACAATATATCCTGACTTCCTGTAAAGGAAGTGATGTCTCTTTTTAAAACAAGCTGCACCAATCAGGATCGAGCAGCAATCATCCTGCAGGAACCAATCAGATGAAGTTCCTAAACAGACACACTGAGAGACTGACAAAACAACAGAGATAGCAAGATACAAACCATAGGGTCGTAACACAGTGTATAAGGATTCCTGTGTCCTGCATGAATGCACTGGCCACATCTGTTGGTTATTAGGAAGGACCTCTTTGTTCGAATGGAGGAAGGGTCTTTTACTCCCTATCTTATACACTGAGAAAGGCCATTTCATTGGAATAAGAGTGTGATGCAATACAAACTCTGTGTCAATGGATATTTTTGATATATTTCTTTCAAATGTATTCACTGTTGTTTGCACAAGTGAGGTCTTTTATACAAGATATTTTCATTTTCCATAATTATTGCAATAGTGTATCTGATGTGATATTATTAATAGTTTTTTTTATATATTGCTACTTGTATGTATATTGTGAACTTTATCATTGGAAATGAGATTGAAACTCGCTTCAGTCCGCGGGATTATGCCTCTGGATAAAGAACCGCAGATTTGACTCCAGTCTTTATTCAACATCGCACAACAACACAGAGGAGTAGCCGATTCGTACCGAGACACACACACACACCCAAACCAGCTATGCAATAATGAAAAAAACATTTGTACTGAAATCCACTTGAAGCAACACTTCTCCGTGATTAAACACTCAGTCTGACATATGAAGAGCTGTAACTATATACTTATATAATGAAGAGGAGGAGCTGATGATGTTTAAAGGAGGAGCTGTAACTATATATAATGAAGAGGAAGAGCTGATGATGTTTAGAGGAGGAGCTGTAACTATATATAATGAAGAGGAGGAGCTGATGATGTTTAGAGGAGGAGCTGTAACTATATATAATGAAGAGGAGGAGCTGATGATGTTTAGAGGAGGAGCTGTAACTATATATATAATGAAGAGGAAGAGCTGATGATGTTTAGAGGAGGAGCTGTAACTATATATAATGAAGAGGAAGAGCTGATGATGTTTAAAGGAGGAGCTGTAACTATATGTAATGAAGAGGAAGAGCTGATGATGTTTAGAGGAGGAGCTGTAACTATATATAATGAAGAGGAGGAGCTGATGATGTTTAGAGGAGGAGCTGTAACTATATATAATGAAGAGGAAGAGATGATGATGTTTAAAGGAGGAGCTGTAACTATATATAATGAAGAGGAGGAGCTGATGATGTTTAAAGGAGGAGCTGTAACTATATATAATGAAGAGGAGGAGCTGTAACTATATAAAATGAAGAGGAAGAGCTGATGATGTTTAGAGGAGGAGCTGTAACTATATATAATGAAGAGGAAGAGCTGATGATGTTTAAAGGAGGAGCTGTAACTATATATAATGAAGAGGAGGAGCTGTAACTATATATAATGAAGAGGAAGAGCTGATGATGTTTAAAGGAGGAGCTGTAACTATATATAATGAAGAGGAGGAGCTGATGATGTTTAAAGGAGGAGCTGTAACTATATATAATGAAGAGGAGGAGCTGTAACTATATATAATGAAGAGGAAGAGCTGATGATGTTTAAAGGAGGAGCTGTAACTATATATAATGAAGAGGAGGAGCTGATGATGTTTAAAGGAGGAGCTGTAACTATATATAATGAAGAGGAGGAGCTGATGATGTTTAAAGGAGGAGCTGTAACTATATATAATGAAGAGGAAGACGGCCAGAAACAGAAATGTCTGATAAGTGTGATCTGTGTCTGCTGGGACTGATCGTTCTCTCTTCACTTCTCACAGGTAAAGAAATCTGTATTTTCTCTAAACACATTTAGTGGAGTTAGTCTGGAAAGAGTTCATTTGAACATGCTCAGTTTATTCTTGCACACATTCACGTTGTGATCTCAGAGTTGTGTATTGATACACACAGATCATACTGTATTATTCCTGATACTGGACATAGTGTCACTCAAACATCTGATGATGAAGAATGATCTTCATATTAAGAGTGTGTCAGTGATTTGAACAGCTCTCTGATAAACACTAATAGTTTATTCTGGAGAGTGTGTTGTTTGCTTTAAGTGAGAATAAAGACTATGATTTAAAACTTCTGCTTTTTATGCTGGTATGTTTTCATTTATTAATATATATATCATAATGATGACTGAGATATACTGTGTTTCAGGCACCAGTGGAGTGCATGTGTTCATCAGTTCTGGTGTAAATGTCTCTCTGTCCTGTAATAATGATCTTTCTGACTGCAAATCAACATCATGGATGTACTATAACAGACATTCAGCAGGAGTTAAACTGATTACTGGAGGAATAAAGAATAAAGACACAGAGAGACATGAGAGACTGAGTCTGGAGTCTGACTGCTCTCTGAACATCAAGAACGTCACAGGAGAAGATTATGGATTTTACACCTGCCAACAATATGTGAATGGAGAACAACAAGTAACTGGTGCACATCTGCATGTTCTTCATAGTAAGTTTATGATTATGTGGTCAATTTAAAAAGGGCAGATTCTCTCTTTAAACTCAGATGATGATTGAAGAGTCTGTGATTTGTGTCTTGTGTTCAGTTTCAGTGTCTCCATCATCATCATCATCATCATCATCATCATCTTCATCATCATCTTCATCCTCACAGACTGAGATCAGTCCAGGCCGCTCTGTGACTCTCTCCTGTCAGCTGTATGCTGTATACTCCTGTGATGATTGGGTCAGTTCTGCGGGATTTGAGCTGTTGTGGGTGAATCAGGCTGGTGTTGATCTGAAGACAGACTCCAGATATCAGATATTATCATCATCAGATCAACATCGCTGTATCCTCACTCTGACTACAACACTCCTGAATGAAGATGACAACAGAGAGTGGAGATGTCAGCTTACTCAGGGAAAGCAACTCCAGACCGTCAGATACACTGTCAAGTATTCAGGTGAGAAAACAGTCTCATGAATCAGTGTTAGAAGTTATCCTGTATTAACTAGTTAAAATATAATGGTAATATTGTACAGTATGAATCATCTGAACAAACATTCATCTTCACAGCTCCAGCTGGTTCAACGACAGCAGTGAGTCCTTCTACACACGGTACATGATGATGCTGATGCTCTAAAGCCACTGATGATGTTATTCACACAACAGCTTTGTCTAACATAATTCTATGGAAAATATGAATGAATTACCATATAGACACTCTACCACGATATTTTTACAATCTTCTCCCAGTCTAGGGACATAACGATATGTATAATAAAATGTAGAGTTGATGAAATATTACAGTCTTTTCCCTATTGTTTCTTGAGAGAAGAGCAATAAACAGTAAATAAATCACAGGGCATTAATCTACAGTCAGAGGAAGATCAGAATAGTTTGAAATCTCATTCAGTGCCGATGGCTTTTGTCTTTGTCTATAATTGTCCCCAATCCTCCATTTCAGCTCAAGCTGATACAACAACACCAGACACAAACTCTCATCATTCAGTTACAAACACACAAGGTTCATAATCACAGTCTTTAGTCTTTGTCTATAATTGTCCTGAATCTGCCCTGTCCGTCTCTGACTCTGAGCTCGATCTCTTCTTCAGTCATAGGGATTTCTGTCGCTGCAGTCGCTGTTCTCCTTCTTGCTCTTCTCTGGCTGATCTGCAGAAAAAGAGCTGGTGAGTTTTCACATTTACTCCTTTATAACAATTAAAAACAGTTCAGATGAGCAAACAAACACATCATGTTCAGACTGTAAGAATCACAGAAACATGTGGATTATATGAAATTCTCAAACACAAGTTTATTCCTGCTGAGAAATCCTATAATGTCAATCTCAACGAGATATCAAGTCAACAATCATTTTTATTATTCATTTTAATGCTTCAACACAATCTGATTGTTGAAAATTTTAACATTGTGTTTTTCCATAAAAACTCATATTTCACGAGGCACTTGTTTTCAGATAATAAAAGAGGGACTGGCGACTCTGCGGTGAGTTCAGTAATGCAGTAATTTAGATTTGATTAATGTCTTTAAAGCTCAATAAAGTGTAATTTATGCAGTTTAACTGTTTGTTCTGAAGGTCAAAGATGAGAATGAACATAAAGGGACGTATGAGACGATCAACATGTCCATTCCTCCTGCAAGAGCCGATGTGAGTCACTAAATCATCAAACATAACGTTCACTGTCTGTTCAATAATGTGATTCACTAAAAGCTATTGTGTTATTCTACATATTATAGTGAGAGATGTGTGTGTTCTGTGTGTTAAACTTGATTCTCTGCATGTTTGCACTGATATTTAGGAGGAGACAGATGAAGACATTACATCTCTGAAGATCAGAGGATAAGAGGATTAAACAACTCCACAAACAGCATTACCAGCTTCACTTATCACTAACCAGACTGACTTTATTTCTGTCAAATGTCTATGAACAGAGGTTTAGATGTCGATGTTTTAAAATATTTGGTCACCATTATTGATTGATTGATGAATGTTTATTTCGAGCAAAATAAAATAAAATAATATATACATATATATTAACACACATACACACAAATAAAAATAAAAATAACATAGCACAGCACAGCTTATCTTCCATATACATAGATATAAATAATAATAGTTGCTCGAAAGGGAGTGGAAAGAAGTGTATAACTTATTTGCTCCCACCCCCAATTCCTTCCCATATATTACCCCATACATCCGCTGCCATTAACAGTCACATAAGTAATAATTAATTTTTTTTAATAGTATTTATTTGGTATTTATAGTTTCTTACAATTACATTATGCTGTCTCAATAATAACTAATGCTATATGATAATCCTCATTATCGTAAACATTCAAATATGTCCCGATATCTATAATAATCACATCAAATATAAAGTATAACCATATCCTAGCATATTGTTTAAACATTGTTTTACAATAACAGTAATATCAATAATAATTAATAATAATCATTATCATTATTTACTCAGCTGTACATATCCCACTCTATTGTAATTGTGTCACCATTTACAATCTCAAGATAAATAAATAGGAACCGTTTATAATCCTAAATACTTCCGTTTTATTTTACAATTACCAATCACAAACACAAGAGCACCCAGATCCCTCACTCAGCCTCATATTTTGTCAACACCATTTCTTTAAATTTTCATTTGAATTGGTGAATATTTGGGCATTGCTTGAACTGTATTCCCAACCCATTCCAAAGTCTGACACCACACACAGACACACACAAGCTTTTCCTGGTGGTTCTCACCGCCTGGACTTTAAAGTTTTCACATCCCCTTAGGTTATAGCCCCCTTCTCTTCCTAAAAAGAACTTTTGAATATTACCCGGCAGATCATTTTTGTTGGCTTTATACAAGAATTGAGCAGTATAAAAATCAACTAAATCAAAACTTAAAATTTTAGATTGCAAAAATAATATGTTTGTATGATCAAAATATCCCACCTTGTGTATGATTCTAACTGCTCGTTTTTGGAGTAAGAAGAGGGTATGTAGTGAACTTTTATAATTATTACCCCAAATTTCTATACAATAAGTTAAATAGGGCAGAACCAATGAACAATACAATATATATAGTGCATTATATTCCAAGACATATTTAACTTTGTTAATTATAGAAATACTTTTAGATACTTTGCCTTGTATGTATCTGATGTGTGGTTTCCAGCTTAATTTACTATCAATAGTTATTCCCAAGAATTTAATTTCTGACACTATTTCTAATGCAACACCATCAATACTTAATAATATTTCTGCGTTTTCTTTATAATTACCAAACATCATTACCTTCTTTTTATTTAAATTCAAAGATAATTTATTAATATCCATCCAAGTTTTTAGTTTTACTAATTCTTCATTTACAATTTTTATAAGTGTATTATAATTATCACAAGAAAAAAATATATTGGTATCATCAGCAAATAATATAAATTTCAGTAATTTAGATACACAAAATATGTCATTTATATATAAATTAAATGACATATATAAATGTCATATATGTCATATGACATTTATTATGGTGATCATTGTTTCCTTTAGTTGGGCAGTTTGACTCTTGGCTTTGTAAGTGGAATTTTGGTTTACAGAGTTTACCAAAGCACATAATTTGTTACAAAATAAACCAAAAACAAGGTGTTATAGTTTTCATTATCAAAAAGTAGAATGATTCACTAATCTTATCCCTGACCTAAAGTTGTAACTTGTTAATAATAAATAACATTGACCTTTCTTGACATTAAGCAGACATTCTGATTTTTTTTATACATTGAAATAAAAAAAAAAAAATCTCAACAATGGTGACATTTGTTAATAATAGATTTTTTTCGTCAACCTTAATTTCTTTATACATACTTTTTTTTATTTTATATATATATAGGGGAAGTTATATTTGGACACACACAGATATCAAGAATCCATATATGAATCTCAACAATGGTGACATGCTTCATGCTACAATGCATGCTGGGAGCCAAAAGTTTGAAACTATTGACCTCCCAGAATGCATTGCGGTTTAAAGCATGTCACCATTGTTGAGATTCATATGTGGATTCTTGATGTCTGTGTGTGTCCAAATATAACATCCCCTATATAAAAAATAATAATAAAAAATCAGCTTGATGTCTGTATAAAGAAATTAAGGTTGTCGAAAAAAATCTATTATTAACAAATAAACACTTTGGGTCAAATTTTGTACCTTATTATGTTGTAAACTATTGGCCTATCATCAGACCACCTTTGTGTCTGGCTTTCTTTGTTTTGGTAAACATTGATACTTAGACCATAAAATCACATAAGTAGTCAAGAGTCTAATTGTCCCACTAAAGGCAACACTGTTCACCATAATGGAGATTTTTTAAATGGTGATTTTAAAACATCAACATCTAAATTTTTCATTTCTAAAACTAATTTTTAAGTCTGTGAACAACCTTGCACCAGAAATATTCCTTCAACTAGTAGAGAAACAAAAGAGCTGAATAAGAACTAGAGGCACAATAAGTGGAAACTGTATAGCTGCAAAACGTAGAACAACATTTGGTCAGACATCATTTTCAGTAAGAGGTGTACAATTGTGGAACGCTTTACCATCCGAAATTAAAACATTGACAGAACTCAAGGTTTTTAATACACATTTAAAGCAATGGCTGAAACTGAAACAACTCTGTGAACACTGACTGTACAGGATACAACACAATGCATACAAACATAAGTGTGCATATGTTAGCACACACAGACATATGCACACTTTTGTGTTCTTGTATTGTTAAATGTGTCTAGACTCTGTTTTATAGTGATTTCTACATCCACTTAAGTCCATATCTTATTTCATGTATGGGATGTATTTATTGTATGTGTTTTAATAGTTATACATTTTAAACTCAATACTCTGTAATTTCTGTTTTAATTTTAAAAGCCTAACCAGGGACAGGGGTTGCAAATTAGCCATGGCTAGAAACCTGTATGCATGGCATCTACTTTGTATTCTTTATAAAGCAATGTTCTATGCATTTGTCCCTGTCAAATAAACATTAAATAAAAATAAAAAATAAAAAATAAAGAAATTCAGCAGCCACACCTTTATCTCTCTCTCAGTTTCAGACACAGGAGGACTTGGCTGGAAGGAACATTTTCTTACAGCCTCTGAAAGGCAAAAAGGCATGAAACAACACTGTGTGTGGGAAGTAATTGTTAGAAGTTTTAGTATAACTGTCTTAAGTCTCAGCATAGTCCACGGCATACAGTGTGTTACACCCTGTCTAGGGGGAAAGGGCGACACGAAAGAGTCAACGAAATGCGAGGAATTGGAACAAAAAGTTATTTATTTTTCTTAATTTGGGACTTACGATTCAGGAGCTGACACAGCCAAAATAACAAACAAAACAACCTTAAATTTAAACCTCTTTCCTAAACCCTAACCCTAACCCCCCCCCCCCCCCCCCCCCCCCCCAAAAAAAAAAAAAGAAGATACAATCAATAAACCTATCTCCCTAACCAAAACCAGAGATTAAACAGTTACAATAAAGAAAATAATGGCGTAGAGCTCCCTACTTTCCCAAAAATCAGTCAGTATTTACAATATATACAGCCAGGCAAACAAACTGAAAAGAGCAGTCCAAATCAGTGTCGGTAAACAGGCAAAGGGTCAAATATACCAATGAGGATATTCAGATACAAACAGCTTTCAAACAGTACTCACAGTCTCAAAACTCTTAACATTCAAATCACAAACTTTCTCTTTCAAATCAAACAAACAAACAAACAAACAAACAAACAAACAAACAAACGGCTACTCAGTCTCAAAACTCTTAACATTCAAATCACAAACTCTCTCTCTGCTCAAAACACAATATATCCTGACTTCATGTAAAGGAAGTGATGTCTCTTTTTAAAACAAGCTGCACCAATCAGGATCGAGCAGCAATCATCCTGCAGGAACCAATCAGATGACGTTCCTAAACAGACACACTGAGAGACTGACAAAACAACAGAGATAGCAAGATACAAACCATAGGGTCGTAACACAGTGTATCAGGATTCCTGTGTCCTGCATGAATGCACTGGCCACATCTGTTGGTTATTAGGAAGGACCTCTTTGTTCGAATGGAGGAAGGGTCTTTTACTCCCTATCTTATACACTGAGAAAGGCCATTTCATTGGAATAAGAGTGTGATGCAATACAAACTCTGTGTCAATGGATATTTTTGATATATTTCATTCAAATGTATTCACTGTTGTTTGCACAAGTGAGGTCTTTTATACAAGATATTTTCATTTTCCATAATTATTGCAATAGTGTATCTGATGTGATATTATTAATAGTTTTTATATATATATATATTGCTACTTGTATGTATATTGTGAACTTTATCATTGGAAATGAGATTGAAACTCGCTTCAGTCCGCGGGATTATGCCTCTGGATAAAGAACCGCAGATTTGACTCCAGTCTTTATTCAACATCGCACAACAACACAGAGGAGTAGCCGATTCGTACCGAGAGACACACACACACCCAAACCAGCTATGCAATAATGAAAAAAACATTTGTACTGAAATCCACTTGAAGCAACACTTCTCCGTGATTAAACACTCAGTCTGACAGATCAGAGAAGTTTACAACAAGAGGAAGAGCTGATAGTGTAAACGAAGAGCTGTAACTATATACTTATCTGATGAAGAGGAAGACGGACAGAAACAGAAATGGCTGATAAGTGTGATCTGTGTCTGCTGGGACTGATCGTTCTCTCTTCACTTCTCACAGGTAAAGAAATCTGTATTTTCTCTAAACACATTTAGTGGAGTTAGTCTGGAAAGAGTTCATTTGAACATGCTCAGTTTATTCTTGCACACATTCACGTTGTGATCTCAGAGTTGTGTATTGATACACACAGATCATACTGTATTATTCCTGATACTGGACATAGTGTCACTCAAACATCTGATGATGAAGAATGATCTTCATATTAAGAGTGTGTCAGTGATTTGAACAGCTCTCTGATAAACACTAATAGTTTATTCTGGAGAGTGTGTTGTTTGCTTTAAGTGAGAATAAAGACTATGATTTAAAACTTCTGCTTTTTATGCTGGTATGTTTTCATTTATTAATATATATATCGTAATGATGACTGAGATATACTGTGTTTCAGGCAACAGTGGAGTGCATGTGTTCATCAGTTCTGGTGTAAATGTCTCTCTGTCCTGTAATAATGATCTTTCTGACTGCAAATCAACATCATGGATGTACTATAACAGACATTCAGCAGGAGTTAAACTGATTACTGGAGGGATAAAGAATAAAGACACAGAGAGACATGAGAGACTGAGTCTGGAGTCTGACTGCTCTCTGAACATCAAGAACGTCACAGGAGAAGAAGATTATGGATTTTACACCTGCCAACAATATGTGAATGGAGAACAACAAGTAACTGGTGCACATCTGCATGTTCTTCATAGTAAGTTTATGATTATGTGGTCAATTTAAAAAGGGCAGATTCTCCCTTTAAACTCAGATGATGATTGAAGAGTCTGTGATTTGTGTCTTGTGTTCAGTTTCAGTGTCTCCATCATCATCATCATCATCATCATCATCATCATCATCATCATCTTCATCATCATCTTCATCCTCACAGACTGAGATCAGTCCAGGCCGCTCTGTGACTCTCTCCTGTCAGCTGTATTCTGTATACACCTGTGATGATTGGGTCAGTTCTGAGGGAATTGAGCTGTTGTGGGTGAATCAGGCTGGTGTTGATCTGAAGACAGACTCCAGATATCAGATATTATCATCATCAGATCAACATCGCTGTATCTTCACTCTGACTACAACACTCCTGAATGAAGATGACAACAGAGAGTGGAGATGTCAGGTTACTCAGGGAAAGCAACTCCAGACCGTCAGATACACTGTCAAGTATTCAGGTGAGAAAACAGTCTCATGAATCAGTGTTAGAAGTTATCCTGTATTAACTAGTTAAAATATAATGGTAATATTGTACAGTATGAATCATCTGAACAAACATTCATCTTCACAGCTCCAGCTGGTTCAACGACAGCAGTGAGTCCTTCTACACACGGTACATGATGATGCTGATGCTCTAAAGCCACTGATGATGTTATTCACACAACAGCTTTGTCTAACATAATTCTATGGAAAATATGAATGAATTACCATATAGACACTCTACCACGATATTTTTACGATCTTCTCCCAGTCTAGGGACATAACGATATGTATAATAAAATGTAGAGTTGATGAAATATTACAGTCTTTTCCCTTTTGTTTCTTGAGAGAAGAGCAATAAACAGTAAATAAATCACAGGGCATTAATCTACAGTCAGAGGAAGATCAGAATAGTTTGAAATCTCATTCGGTGCCGATGGCTTTTGTCTTTGTCTATAATTGTCCCCAATCCTCCATTTCAGCTCAAGCTGATACAACAACACCAGACACAAACTCTCATCATTCAGTTACAAACACACAAGGTTCATAATCACAGTCTTTAGTCTTTGTCTATAATTGTCCTGAATCTGCCCTGTCCGTCTCTGACTCTGAGCTCGATCTCTTCTTCAGTCATAGGGATTTCTGTCGCTGCAGTCGCTGTTCTCCTTCTTGCTCTTCTCTGGCTGATCTGCAGAAAAAGAGCTGGTGAGTTTTCACATTTACTCCTTTATAACAATTAAAAACAGTTCAGATGAGCAAACACATCATGTTCAGACTGTAAGTATCACAGAAACATGTGGATTATATGAAATTCTCAAACACAAGTTTATTCCTGCTGAGAAATCCTGTAATGTCAATCTCAACGAGATATCAAGTCAACAATCATTTGTATTATTCATTTTAATGCTTCAACACAATTTGATTGTTGAAAATTTTAACATTGTGTTTTTCCATAAAAACGTATATTTCACGAGGCACTTGTTTTCAGATAATAAAAGAGGGACTGGCGACTCTGCGGTGAGTTCAGTAATGCAGTGATTTCGATTTTATTACTGTTTTTAAAGCTCAATAAAGTGTCATTCATGCAGTTTAACTGTTTGTTCTGAAGGTCAAAGATGAGAATGAACAGAAAAGGACGAATGAGACGATCAACATGTCCATTCCTTCTGCAAGAGCCGATGTGAGTCACTAAATCATCAAACATAATGTTCACTGTCTGTTCAATAATGTGATTCACTAAAAGCTATTGTGTTATTCTACATATTATAGTGAGAGATGTGTGTGTTCTGTGTGTTAAACTTGATTCTCTGCATGTTTGCACTGATATTTAGGAGGAGACAGATGAAGACATTACATCTCTGAAGATCAGAGGATAAGAGGATTAAACAACTCCACAAACAGCATTACCAGCTTCACTTATTACTAACCAGACTGACTTTATTTCTGTCAAATGTCTATGAACAGAGGTTTAGATGTCGATGTTTTAAAATATTTGGTCACCATTATGGTGATCATTGTTTCCTTTAGTTGGGCAGTTTGACTCTTGGCTTTGTAAGTGCAATTTTGGTCTTTTTAACAGAGTTTACCAAAGCACATAATTTGTTACAAAATAAAACAAAAACAAGGTGTTATAGTTTTCATTATCAAAAAGTAGAATGATTCACTAATCTTATCCCTGAACTAAAGTTGTAACTTGTTATTAATAAATAACATTGACCTTTCTTCACATAAAGCAGACATTCTGAATTTTTATATACATTGCAATTAAAAAAAAAAAAATCTCAACAATGGTGACATTTGTTAATAGATTTTTTTCGACAACCTTAATTTCTTTATACAGACTTTTTTTATATATAGGGGAAGTTATATTTGGACACACACAGACATCAAGAATCCATATATGAATCTCAACAATGGTGACATGCTTCATGCTACAATGCATGCTGGGAGCCAAGAGTTTGAAACTATGAACCTCCCAGAATGCATTGCGGTTTAAAGCATGTCACCATTGTTGAGATTCATATGTGGATTCTTGATGTCTGTGTGTGTCCAAATGTAACATCCCCTATATAAATTTTTTTTTTTAAAAATCAGCTTGATGTCTGTATAAAGTAATTAAGGTTGTCGAAAAAATCTATTATTAACAAATATACACTTTCGGTCAATTTTTGTTCTCTATAATGTTGTAAACTATAGGCCTATCATCAGGTCACCTTTGTGTCTGGCTTTCTTTGCAACAAATTATGTGTTTTGGTAAACATTGATACTTAGACCATAAAATCACATAAGTAGTCAAGAGTCTAATTGTCTCACTAAAGGCAACACTGTTCACCATAATGGAGATTTTTTAAATGGTGATTTTAAAACATCAACATCTAAACCTCTGTTAATTCTCTTAATTTCAGGATATATACAATATATTGAATTACAATGTTAAATTGTACTATTAGTATTACATGTAATTACAAATTACAGCATCTAACTGTAATAATGCTACAATAATCACAGTAGCACTTCCGTATAAATACAGTACTTTATTGTAATTGTAAACAGTAAAAATCCTGTATATTACTTGCTGTAAATTTACTGCAATTATTTGCCAGGAATTTCCTGTAAAATTACAATAGATTGTTAACAGTGTAGTAACAATGTAATTATTGATATCAACAAAGCAAGTTGATATCTGAAATTGCCCTTGCAACTAGTGAAAATAGAATTACTGATATCTTAAATAATATTTTAACTAGTAAAAATAGTATAACAGATATCTAGAAATGTAAATTTTACAGGATAGCTATGGTAATGAATTTATGAATATTAATGAGTAGGGGTGTGACTAGATGTCGTGCCCGAGATCTCGCGAGAAAAAAATGTGACAAGATTTTTCGTCGAGTGAAAAGCTATCGCCATGATGTTTCGCCATCACATTTCATTTGATTGGCCACCACCAGGTCAAAAAATGTGTGCTCTTATTTTTTGTCTTAAAAAAAAAAAAAAACAACATGATCAAAGCATTTATTTAGCCTATCACATATTTTGCCCTTCTCATGAATATAAACAAACCTCATGGCGTGTTTTAATTTATTTTGTTGTTTTCTTCACACTTTGTTCTTATGCATTAAATGAAAACACAGTACAACCAAAACAAAAAAGAAAGTATTTGTACAGTTGTGTAGCCTACTACTAAATCATGAAATAATGAATTATATATTTTCTTCATGCATTTTTCCTTTTGATTAATAGGTCTATTCATTTTGGCTAAGTAGCCTATACGTATCATTCTTTCTTCAGTATATTACTTTTATGCAATGAATAGGACTGTAGAAATGTACTTAAAATTGCTTTAAAATGCTAAATTCATTTTAAATATATGTCATGTTAATGTAGTGGGCTATAAACAACCTGTAGCCTATGTTACTTTAAAAAAAAATTATAATAAAACATTGTTGTTCGCTTTCTCTGGCTCTTGGTGTTTTTGTAGATAAATCTCAGTGCAGTAATTTATTTTATTTATTTATACTGAATATAACACAACTCTGTATAATGTAAGGGTCTTTATTTAATAGGGCTTGGGCGTCGTGACGTCATTACTTGGCGTGGCGGATGTAAACATACAGCAAGTCGAACGAGGAGAAGCAGCAGAGTTGCGAGAAAGAAAAGAAAAAAGATGTTAAAATCCCTAAAACGATGTGGAATTTACCGGGATACGTTAAATAGGGAAGCCAGGGACCGGTATGTGGACAAAATCGGCACTTTTAACGGTTTGGATCCATATGAAATTTTCAACAAAGAGCCGGCAAACAGTGGGAACACAGTAATCCGGAAAAAGGTAAGCTGCGCTCCACCTGCTAGTTTAGTAACCGTTAGTGCTAACAATCATTCACACATGTACTTTTACTATGTGTTTCAAAAGTGTAGTTCAGTGTAGTTAAAGACATTTTTAGAATGAAAATGAAAATTCTACCCGAATGAAAATGCAGAGAACACACTCTCATCAACTCAGAAATGCGTTCGAAAAGAATGTCCTTTCTTCTAATTGCAGCCACCCAAGATATCGGAGACATGCTCTCCTTCATGCTTTTTCTATGTAGGGAAACGAAAAAACTGTAACACATGGTTCCTACGGTACACTTTTTTAACACCTAACCATCTTCTTACTTTGAAAAGGAAACCAGTTTTGCCTCCAGGTCTGTTTGATCAAAAGGACCCGTACGTACGACGAAGGTGGAAACAGGCTCAGTATCTTTCAGATGTATTCTGGAAAAGGTGGACAAAAGAGTATCTTGTTACTCTACAGAAAAGACAAAAGTGGAACAAAACTAAACGTAATCTTACAGCAGGAGATATCGTTTTGGTTGCAGATGCTACAGCACCACGAAATCCTTGGATGATTGGAAGGATTATTAAATCCTTTCCAGACAAATCAGGCATAGTCAGATCTGTGCAAATCAAAACCAAAACAAACGTAATTGAAAGACCAGTGACAAAATTAGGCCTATTGGTAGAACAGTCAATGTAAAAGTAAACAAACACGCCAAAAAGGGGTTTTGTTTGTTTGTTTGTTGTTTTTATTGTGTTGTTTTGTTGTGTATTGGAACCCCACACCTCCTGCCCCAGGGGAGCAGGGGGGTAATTTAGGTTGCAAATGAAGACCCTTTTGACTTCAAGAACAAAGGACAATTTGACCTGCCTGGGAAGGAGGGGTTTACCATGCAAAAGACTGTATATAATGTGCTGGCTGTGAAGAACAAGCAGGTCACTCCTTTCACAAACTGGGTAGCTGCGGTTTGTAAAAGGGGTCCTCAGAAGAAATAAACCTTTACTCTTTTGACGGAAAGTGCACAAAACCCCGGAAGCAACGTCCGGCCTTATACCCCGACGGTTTGAGATAAAACTCAACAAAGTTGAGGGAGAGAGAGACAATTCCCGCACTCAGGACCAGAGGAAGAAATCTCACTAGGATAAAAAGAATCCGTGGCAATTACAGAAAAGAAAAAGCATCTCTGGGTAAGAAACTGCAAATTGTTTTATTGATGTTAAGTGTAAATTGATAATTGTGAGTAAACATGAACCATGTTGGCTGAGTTTGTCTCTTTGGTACGAGCAGAGTAAGTTTTGAGAGAGAGATTGATCTGACAGAATCAGACCGGTCTCTACAAAAGGCTAAGCTCCTGTAGGTGGGAACGGAAGTACCATAATTGCTCGTAGGTGTACTGGAAGAGACACCCAGTGTCCGGAAGAGACACGACTGAAGTACTGGTTTACAAAAAATCTTTGATTGTAACTTAATTAATTCTAGTAAAAGCGCTTGAGTTAATTCTAGTAAAACAGCGGGCGGAAGAACCGCGCTTGAAATTAATTCTTGTGTACGCTTGATTTATTGGGTGCGCGGAAAGATTGAGTAAACCGTGATTACAGAGCATATTTGCTAAACCTGGCCGATTTCGGGTGAAAAAGTCGGATCTGTCGAAGACGTTTGACAGATTGTGGGACGCGCGTCAAAAGAAAAAGATCCAAAAGAGAAGATTCAGCCAAAAATGGAGTCATAACAGTTAAACTAGGTAATTTTTACAAACCAGTTTTCGATCAAATGAAAAAGAATTATGGTTGCAAAAGTGTGTTTGTGTTTTCCAAAATGTAACCGAGATTGTGTCGGCGGAGCTGAAAACCCGGAAACTGGACCACGATCTGTCCTGCTCTCCGGTCCAAAGACGCACAGGAAGCAGAGCGATTGGGAGCGCGAGCAGCGGCAGAAGTAGCAAAACTGATGAGCCGTGATGAGCATTGAGCAGATGACAGTGTGTTGATCGCGAGAATGAAGATCTTATAATTGCAAAGCAGTTTCTGCACTCTCTCTGCTTTCACCAATGCAAACACGATGATGTAAATACAGTAAGAGCTTCGTTGTGCAGTAACGTGCGTCATTGATTTCATAACGAGTTTGGCAAGTGTCCAGATAAACTCGCGCTGTGTGGAAAGATTGTTCTTTGATCGCTTTCTGTATATAATTTGTTCACAATTTAAATACGATTATTTTCATCCTACTAAAAGAAACGATGTGAAGCTGATATTTTAGTCACTGGCTTGACTTACTGATGCATAAACAGTATTGAACGATTTTGAGAGAAAGATTACCTGTCTGAACTTGAACAATTACACATCAGAGGCCAGCTCTGTATTGGCCCAAGTTGAGGAAACAGTCGGTGAAATGTTTGGAAATTTCCAGAGAAAATAAAATTAACCCATTGTTTCTTCAGAGGCTCAGATGAAGGAACTAAAAAATACTTTTGTGTTCATGTTTACATCCACACTGAGCAACTGCCATGCTTCGGCAGCGCAGTTCCGCCTGGCATTGAGGGCTGGCATTATGCAAATATTTGGAGGCGTACATATTAATGATCCCGACTATTGCGTCACAGTCGGTATTGTGTGGAGAACCGACCGTTTTTCAGGGGTGTTTTTCATAAACGTGAATTAAATGAGAACGCGAAAACAGTCCAGTTTGAGATTCACTCTATGTCATGTCCATGCACTGAACTCTTGTTATTTGACTATACCAAGGTAAATTCAATTTTGAATTATAGGTCACCATTAAATTTTAAATTTGTGTGACTTTACCAAAGCATTTGATTTGTAAGCATATGTATTCCTTCAGTTGCGAGCCTGTGCGCTTCACCTGACGTTTCAGGGTTACCCCCGGCAGGTGCGCACGGACTGGGTTCGGGAACGAAAGGCTTTCAATGACCAAAAAATAATTCAGACTGACAAAATAATAAAAATTACATTCTTCTTCTTTTAAATAATAATAATAATAACGACATTCTTCTTCTAAATAACAATAAGCGTCATTAATAATAAAAATCATAAATGGTAATGGTAAATGGTAATAATAAGAACAATATTACAAATTGTCATGCAATTATTAATGTGAATGAATGGTACTCCACATCACATCATCATCATCACATGCGTTGACATGTGACGTGATTCGAAATTGACTGCTAATTCAAAAGACGTGCTGTAAAACAATGCATTGTGATAGGTCATTTCGGCTCCACGTCGGAGAAGTTTCTCTTCTTTGCCGTCTTCCGTGTGTCCATGGCGTAAAAAAATGAGGGCGTGGGGGAAGCGGAGACTGGGGCGTGCTATTCTAATGACGATCGTTTTCAGCCGCGGGATTTATCAAGGGCAGGTATTGCGTACACCTGGATTTCAAAGCTACGCACAGCTTCATAAATCAGGCGGTGAGAGGAGTGTAAGCATAATCTAACGCCAACATATATACGCCCGTTTCTACGCAAGAATGATAAATGAGGGCCAATACCTCCAATTTTCTACTTTTAGCAAGATTACTACCAAGCTTCCTAAAGTATTTTGCTGATTCATATTTAAACAACTCCCAATTAAGACTAAAATAATTTTCCACCACAGCTTTGTTGAAAAAAGTTTAATCAACTGTGGGATTTTCTGTTTAGCCTCCTCCACTTTAAGAAGAGAATTATTTATTTTCCAGTAATTGGCTTTGTAAACATTATCTGAAAAAAAATTCAAAGAAATTAATACTGCTTTATGATCACTTAATGGACAGGGAAGAATGTTAACAGAAATATCCTGCTCTTTAATACTTTTAATACTAACCAGAAGTCTATGCGAGAAAGTCCAGTGTTGTCTTTGTTTCTCCAGGTGAACGAAATATCATCTGGGAATTTAACTCTCCATATGTCAACTAAATCAAACCTGTCCATAAAAAGCTTAAAGTATGCATTTCTATTATTATCACGTGCAGGTGGCATCTGTCAATCTCAGAGTTTAGAGAAGCATTAAAGTCTCCTCCAAGTAAAATGTGAGCGTTTGGAAATTTTGTTAGCCAATACTTGAGTCTATTTTCTATATTAGCCAATAATTGGATGTTTTCTAAATTAGAATTGTACCCGTAAATGTTGAATGTGATCAAAACAATCTTGTTATAATCAACCACTTGGCAGATAAAATGCCCTTTTGGATCAGTATCTGTGGGTGTTTCTCAAAACCAAGAATGCAAAGAACGGACTTGTGTTCTTGGGGAGAACGCTCTTGCTAGCTGATCTTGGAAGAATGAACTCACAAGGTGACGAGCACACAGAACGCCGCTGACAGTTTGAGACGATGTGTTCTTGCTGGTATTGCGCAATAATACCCCCGCACAGACGCCGTCTGCAGTACCCAAACATAACGAGAATTATTGACGATAACAGCCAGGCTTTATGGCCCAAGCCTACCCTTGGCTCAAGGGATTAATCTACAACTGTACACTACAATGTAATGTATATTCATAACAATAAAGCAACGCCTGTCTACTTTCATTCTGCTTCTGTTGTTTGTTCGTGTACATCACTAGCCAACGGCGGGGGAAAAAAACGCCGGTAAAGGGCAAGCTATTGGTTGTCGTTCAAGTAGTCTATTGTTTGGAGAAGATCAAATAATTAAGGTTAAATAACTGTTAGTTCAAAGATGGACCAGGTAATGTTAGCAGTCACCATGGGTATACTTTACCAAGAAGCAGAAAAGGAAGCTGCTGAGCTGAGATGGCGTAGGCTATACAAATGAGGAGAACCAGGATGAGGAGGAGGAAGATGGAACGGCAATATGCTATTTTAGCGTTTGTCTCTCTGATTATGTACGTACATTATCTTATGCTGGTTGAGGAGAGACCCCCTGATATGATTGTAAAGTGCTTTGGGTGTACAGTAGTACATATGAAAGCGCTATATAAATGCCTCATTCATTCATTCATTATAAAGTTGACTTAAATCAGCACTTAACTTAAATAATAGTGGCAAACATTATACCAAATGTTAAGGTATAAAACCGGGTTCTCAACAGGGATACTGTACCCCTATTTAATATAAAGCAAATTTCCATCACTCAGTATTACAATTGATTACATCATTTAAACTACATTTGATCATTTGGATTGTACAGTCCTCAGAGTGTTTTTCTCTGAAGCTGACCTGAAACCAGCCTTTAGGCTCTCCAGAGAAACCATCAACCTGCTGGTCCAGATGTTGCCTCGGCAAAAGCTCGCACTGCGCATGAGCGGGAGATCAGACGTCATCAGTGAAAGTTTGAGTGAGAGGATTTGGCGCCTCCTGCCGGACACTCAGAGAAACACTCACACGGACTCAAGTGTCAGAAACTGATCAAATGCTGACAGTGTTTATGCAGTTATTAATAAACCAGCGTTCCCTAGACAGATGACTTTCGATTAGAGGCAGAAATGTGGATTATATTGTTAATAAAATGCATTCATCTTTAAATAATGTTGGGGAATGGTCTTATAAATGGGTGATTTAAATTCTCTGGAGAAAAGGAATAAAAAAAAGGAATTAGAACAAGTGATTTCTTGGAATGTGTTTTGACAGGATAATTACATAGATTTCTCACATAAACGAAATGTAAGAGGATTATAGGTGTGTATCAGGTCGTGAATGGTGGGCTGATAGAATGAAACTGAAAACCAATTATTCAACAATAATAAGAGCAATACTAGGCTATGGGTGTGTGGTTTATGATGAGATTTTCTTTCAGTTTCGGTATCACGTCATCATGCTGCAGCTCGAGTAATGGGCGTGGCTTAAGGATACTGTATTTATGAACGTCTCAATGACGCAGAACTGCAGAAGAAGGAGAAGCTCCACACAGTTATTAATGATTATCTAATTTCTCTCTAATTTTCCTAATTGTGATTTAGACTAACTTGAACAGCTCGACTCCTGGTGAGTTTGCGTTTCCTGCTGCAACGGGTTTTATGCAGATGTGTTGATTTATTGATAATATTAGGAATGACAAACATTTAGATTGTTGAATGTATTTATTGTTGTTTTAGGAAGTATTTTCCTGCGCTGTGATCTTTACAGTAATCGATACAGTAATGGCGACGGGTGAAACTCCTCCCGGTAAGAGAATATCCCACAGGATTTATTCATGTAAAAACAGCGGAGCTCCTAATGAGACACGCGATGAGGGGGAAATATGACTTGGCGGAACGAAAAACCAAAACCTTTGAAATATAATAAGCTACAGACCAAACTCATACAATCCCCGCAGTGCAGCTTGTAATTTTGTCTTTTTCTTCCGGAGGGGAAATCTATATTTGTTACTAAACTCCATCGTGCGTCTGTAGGCTGCAGTCTTTATGCTGATTCTGCTAAATATTCCATTGTAAAATGAGCAGTCAGGTTTAAGACAAGTTCTGATATAAAACCCATAGGAATGACGGTGAGAAATATATATTATAAGAATATATTTAATTATTATTATTTATATTTAATGTAATATATTTAATATTTCCAAGTGATTTAAAAAAAAGGGTAAATGATAAGTAAAACGTATAGGGTAAAGCCTATGGGGCGCCGTTTGTAAAGCAGCTCACGGTGAAAATAACAGCAACATTTTGTCACATTTAGCTTCAAACAATGTTTAAAAAACTGGTATGAATTTTTGACGGTCACTTTTTAGCACATTTACAACAATATTTGTAAACTTAGGGATATTTTAAATAGTTAAATCTAAATATTAAATGTTACACCTAAATGTTAGCTAAATGTTAAATCTAAATGCTAAATCTGAATGCTAAATCTAAATGTTAAATCTAAATATGAAATCAAAATCTAAATGTTGAATCTAAATGTTAAATCTAAATCTAAATGTTAAATCTAAATGTTAAATTTAAATCTAAATGTTAAATCTAAATATTAAATCTAAATGTTGAATCTAAATGTTAAATCTAAATCTAAATGTTAAATCTAAATGTTATCAACATGAAAAAAAAACTGAACTGAAAAACTGAACTGCATGACAGCACAGGGTTCCCAAATATATACCATTAATGGAGAATAGCAGTCAAACACCATCAACTGAAGTAATATGTTTAGACTGCAACAGGAGAATGGCAAGCCAACCATAAACTACAATAACACGATTAAATTACAATAAAAAATAAAAAACAGATTCTTTGTTAACCTGTGCTTTACATATCACATTTACAACAATATTTGTCAACTTAGGGATATTTTAAATAGTTAAATCTAAATATTAAATGTTACACCTAAATGTTAGCTAAATGTTAAATCTAAATGCTAAATCTGAATGCTAAATCTAAATCTAAATCTAAATGTAAAATTTAAACTAAATGTAAAATCTAAATCTAAATGTAAAATCTAAATCTAAATGTTAAATCTAAATCTAAATGTAAAATCTAAATCTAAATGTAAAATCTAAATCTAAATGTTAAATCTAAATCTAAATGTAAAATCTAAATCTAAATGTAAAATCTAAATCTAAATGTTAAATCTAAATCTAAATGTTAAATCTAAATGTTAAATCTAAATCTAAATGTAAAATATAAATCTAAATGTAAAATATAAATCTAAATGTTAAATCTAAATCTAAATGTAAAATCTAAATCTAAATGTTAAATCTAAATCTAAATGTTAAATCTAAATCTAAATGTTAAATCTAAATCTAAATGTTAAATCTAAATATTAAATTGAAATCTAAATGTTGAATCTAAATGTTAAATCTAAATCTAAATGTTAAATCTAAATCTAAATGTTAAATCTAAATATTAAATCTAAATGTTGAATCTAAATATTAAATCTAAATGTTAAATCTAAATCTAAATGTTAAATCTAAATATTAAATCTAAATCTAAATGTTGAATCTAAATGTTAAATCTAAATGTTGAATCTAAATGTTGAATATAAATGTTAAATCTAAATCTAAATGTTGAATCTAAATGTTAAATCTAAATCTAAATGTTGAATCTAAATGTTAAATCTAAATGTTAAATCTAAATATTAAATCTAAATCTAAATGTTGAATCTAAATGTTAAATCTAAATCTAAATGTTAAATCTAAATCTAAATGTTAATGTTAAATCTAAATCTAAATGTTAAATCTAAATATTGAATCTAAATGTTAAATCTAAATGTTAAATCTAAATGTTAAATCTAAATGTTAAATCTAAATGTTAAATCTAAATATTAAATCTAAATGTTAAATCTAAATGTTAAATCTAAATGTTATCAACATGAAAAAAAAAACTGAACTGAAAAACTGAACTGCATGACAGCACAGGGTTCCCAAATATATACCATTAATGGAAAATAGCAGTCAAACACCATCAACTGAAGTAACATGTTTAGACTGCAACAGGAGATCGGCAAGCCAACCATAAACTACAATAACACGCTTAAATTACAAATGAAGAGTGAAAACCTGGCAGCAGAGGTTTACAGTTATCTTATTGTAACCATATGTTACAGTAGTAATACTGTGAATGTTTTTAATTTGTGTAAAAAAATAAAGAATATTGCTTAATTAATTAGTTTTGGAGGTTACCGTTGTGCTGAAGCCTGTGTGTTATAAACACCAGCTGGAGTGCCCTTGAAAGTCACTAGAGATCACTCCATCACAGCCATTATCTATTGTGTATGTGCTTGATGACTCTGACCCTATCCTGACCTCTATGCTTCTACCCTTTAAAACATTTTTGGTCCAGTTTAATATTTTACTACATATTTCCATTTTATTAAACTTAATTAAAAGTCCTTCTTTCCACAGCATGTCATAAACCTTCTCTATATCATAAAAGGTTGCCAAAACAGACTCTTTGTTAACCTGTGCTTTACGTATCTCATTCTCTAGGCAGACTACAGGATCCATATTTGTTCTTCCATTACAGAAACCACTCTGGTATGGTGTGATCAGCCCTCTGCTTTCTAATGTGTACCCTAACCTTTTAGCAATCATCCTCTCCATGAGTTTACATATGTTAGACGTTAACGCTATTGGTCTGTAGCTTTTGACATTCGTTTTATCCTTTCCTGGTTTCCCTATAGGGACTATTACTGAGTGTTTCCACCCAGTGGGCAGCTTTCCCCGCTCCCAAATTTTGTTATAAAACCAGTATCACGTTTTTTGCCACATCAGATATGTTCTTGAATCATTTTATAGCATATCCCATCTCTCTCTGGTGAGGTATTTTTAACACCTATCAATGCTCTTTTTAGTTCAAACAGTGTAAAATCTGCATCTAGTGAGCTCTCCCCCACCACTTTCATCCCCAGCATATCTTTATTTTCTTCAGTGATCCTCATTCTTATAGCTAGCTGTATCCTTACAAAGGATTTAGCAAGCATCTCAGCTTTTTCTCTACTGGTTACTGCCTCAGTGCCAATACTGGTAGTGAAAAGTCCCTTCTTATGCCACCCATCTTTCTAACCATTCCCCATATATAATTTGTTTTAATTCCTGTCCCAATATTACTACAGAAATCTCTCCAATATTTTCTTTTGGAAAATTTCTTCTCTTATAAATCTTTTGGCTTTAGCCTGTGCTCTTTTATACTCCAATAAATTATCAAATGAACGATTAGATTTAACAACTGTAAGGGATTTATTCCTGTTTTTAACAGCCTCTCTACACTCATCAGACCACCATGGTACCATTTTCTTCTTCTTTGCTCCAGATGTTTTACCTATCGTTTCCTCTGCTGACTCATGTATTATGTTAATAATCATATTGTTCAACTCGGCACTCAAATTTGGCATGACTTCAATTAATTTGCTGCTTGTTTTAAAATTATACAGCCCCCAATTGACCTCTTTCATTCTCCATCTTGGAATCCAATTTTCTTCTAAACTAACATTTTGACTCCTTATCTTTACCCAGATAGGATAGTGGTCACCCCCCAATGCATTGTCACTGCTCAGGTCCCATATGCAAGTACCTGCTAGTTGTTGTGATACAAAAGTAAGATCAATTGCAGGTTCTACGCCATGAGCTGCGTTATACCTAGTGCCTCTTCCATTATTTAGACACACTAACTGATTATCATCCATGAACTCCTCAATGATATACCTATCTCCGTCTGTTCTAGCACTTCCCCACAGGGTATTATATGCATTAAAATCTCCACCTACTATAACTTTGGATTTTTCCACATCACATACACTCTCCAACATGTCGCTAGTTATTTTTGACAAGGATTATAAAAGTTTATTATTCTGATTTTTGTTTTGTTGACCCATGCCTCAATTATAATTATCTCAAGCGCTTCACTCATGTTGATAACTCTATAGTTAACACCATGTTGAATGACGGTTATAACTCCACCAGCCGTAGCAAGGGTTATATCCTCACACACTGGTGTAGCCATACAATGTAAAGTCAAGTGAGGGTTTTAGCCAGGATTCCTGAATACAAATAATGTTAGGTTTGGCTGATTGCTCCTGAATGTGCTGTTTTAATTCTTGTCCGTTTGCAACTACACTCCTCGCATTCCACTGTAGAATGATTAGCATCATTAATCTCCACCACCACATGTGAACTGTGAATCTGATATCCCCGTTATAAGTGTTGCATTAATGATCTCTACTGACATCCCTTCCATTTCCAAGTACTTCTCTGCCGCTTTTGCAATTATCTTAGTTCTCTCTGTTCGGCTACATGCTTGGGCAGAACAGTTAATGATTTCCACCATAAATGCTACAAACTTTCTCTTTTCCACTTTAAGTGTATTCTTGGTAACTTTGCAGCACTTGTGTATGCTTTGAACTGGGGGTTGAGTCACAGGTGCTAATCTACTATTATTGTCATTCGATTTTACCTTTCTAATTTCCTCAACGTAAGTAAGCTTTTCTTTTACCTTCACATTCTGAATTTGAACCGCTTTTTCATGCCTTTGTAGGCAGCACTATGCTCTCCTCCACAGTTACAACACTTGATTTTAGCTCCTCTCTCACATTTCCCGTATTCATTTTCCCCTCCGCGTTTGGCACAACAGAGTTTACTCTTACCGGCTGCTGCAATGTGCCCAAAACGCTGGGATTTAAAGCATCTCATAGGGGGAGGGATTTACGGCTAGCTAATTCTGATTCTTTCAGGAATTTTGTCTTCCTCTAGAGTCAACAATACAGACAGGCTAGGCCCCTTAACACCATCTCTTGTGAAAGGTAAACGTTTAACTCTAGTTACTCGCACTCCTCTGACATTATCCATGATTTCTTCTTCAGTTATCTCAGTTGACACTCCAGATATTACACCCATAACCTTCCCTCTATCTTCCCATAGTTGTTGCTTAACCTCCTTCCCAAGCAATGATTTACATTTCATTAATCCATGCTGCTGAACTCTATCTCTACATACAGTATATTCAGTAGGTTCCCATCTCGTAAAGTTTTAACAAACCGTACGTCACCTACCAGCTTGTGAATAGCATCACTAACCTTCAAGGGATTTGATGTACAAGGAGATTGAAATCACAAAATAACTTTAATTTCAGAACTTTGTTCTTCCTCTCCTTTTTCTCCATCAGATTCTCTCTGCTTTCTTTGCATTTTTTTCCCAATTCACTATCCTCCATTCTTTGTTGTTTGATTTTCCCTCGTTACCCGTGTCTACCTCAATCTCACTCCTTCATCCACCTCACTTTTTCCCGGATCACACCTCAATCTTCCCGGATCACACCTCAATCCTCCCGGATCATACCTCCATCCTCCCGGATCACTCCTCCATCCTCCCGGATCACACCTCAATCCTCCCGGATCACACCTCCATCCTCCTGGATCACACCTCCATCCTCCCGGATCACACCTCACACCTCAATCCTCCTGGATCACACCTCCATCCTCCCGGATCACTCCTCCCGGATCACACCTCCATCCTCCCGGATCACACCTCCATCCTCCCGGATCACACCTCACACCTCCATCCTCCCGGATCACACCTCAATCCTCCCGGATCACACCTCAATCTTCCCGGATCACACCTCCATCCTCCCGGATCACACCTCCATCCTCCCGGATCACACCTCCATCCTCCCGGATCACACCTCACACCTCAATCCTCCCGGATCACACCTCCGTCCTCCCGGATCACACCTCCATCCTCCCGGATCACACCTCCATCCTCCCGGATCACACCTCACACCTCCATCCTCCCGGATCACACCTCACACCTCATTCCTCCCGGATCACACCTCACACCTCCCGGATCACACCTCCATCCTCCCGGATCACACCTCACACCTCCATCCTCCCGGATCACACCTCAATCCTCCCGGATCACACCTCAATCCTCCCGGATCACACCTCCATCCTCCCGGATCACACCTCACACCTCAATCCTCCCGGATCACACCTCCGTCCTCCCGGATCACACCTCCATCCTCCCGGATCACACCTCCATCCTCCCGGATCACACCTCACACCTCCATCCTCCCGGATCACACCTCACACCTCATTCCTCCCGGATCACACCTCACACCTCCCGGATCACACCTCAATCCTCCCGGATCACACCTCAATCCTCCATCCTCCCGGATCACACCTCAATCCTCCCGGATCACACCTCAATCCTCCCGGATCACACCTCCATGCTCCCGGATCACACCTCCATCCTCCCGGATCACACCTCAATCCTCCCGGATCACACCTCCATCCTCCCGGATCACACCTCAATCCTCCCGGATCACACCTCAATCCTCCCGGATCACACCTCCATCCTCCCGGATCACACCTCAATCCTCCCGGATCACACGGATCACACCTCAATCCTCCCGGATCACACCTCCATCCTCCCGGATCACACCTCACACCTCATTCCTCCCGGATCACACCTCACACCTCCCGGATCACACCTCCATCCTCCCGGATCACACCTCACACCTCCATCCTCCCGGATCACACCTCAATCCTCCCGGATCACACCTCAATCTTCCCGGATCACACCTCCATCCTCCCGGATCACACCTCCATCCTCCCGGATCACACCTCCATCCTCCCGGATCACACCTCACACCTCAATCCTCCCGGATCACACCTCCGTCCTCCCGGATCACACCTCCATCCTCCCGGATCACACCTCCATCCTCCCGGATCACACCTCACACCTCCATCCTCCCGGATCACACCTCACACCTCATTCCTCCCGGATCACACCTCACACCTCCCGGATCACACCTCCATCCTCCCGGATCACACCTCCATCCTCCCGGATCACACCTCACACCTCCATCCTCCCGGATCACACCTCCATCCTCCCGGATCACACCTCACACCTCAATCCTCCCGGATCACACCTCCATCCTCCCGGATCACACCTCAATCCTCCCGGATCACACCTCAATCCTCCCGGATCACACCTCAATCCTCCCGGATCACACCTCAATCCTCCCAACTCCGTTCCGCCATTGCGACCGGAAGCCTCATCACAGATTGTTACCACTCCCTCAAAGACTCAGGCTATGTTTACACGGAAACGATCTGAAGAGAAAACACAAAAGTGGCGTTGCGTTATCACTTTTTATTCTGCGTTTAGACGAGCGTTATGGGTGGGAAATCTGCGTGCATATGGTGACGCAAAAGTGTGTGAAATTCGATGTAGTATGCACTCCAGGCGGCCAGGTGGCAATGTGAAGCACTGCCACACAACAACACCAAGTCCACGCTTCTGCGTACAACCTTCCTTCTACTTCTCTCCCTAGTAGCGCAAAATCAAAAAGACTCTTGTATGTTTATCAGAGCTGCTAGGGCAACTTGAAGGTCCGACGTATGGAAATAATCCGACATGTTTGTTGTTATTTTCCTGTACTGGCGGCGCATGCCTGTGACGTAAACGTGTACGCGACGAGAGCAGATCGGTGTCTACACTGTCTAGCAGACTTTTGCGTTTTTACCCTTTAGACGGCAACGCGATGGTGGAGCGTTTTTAAGATTTCCACTCTGGAGGGTGGTTTCACTTTTTGCGTTTTTAAGCCCCAAAAACGCCATTATATATATATATATATATATATTTTTTTTTAATAAAAATATTTTCACGTTTTCACCCATGAGAGTTCCCGTGTAAACAGGGCCTGAGTCTCTCATCATCCTGACTGCATTCATTTGTGGCTCATTATCTCATTTCCTCTGTACCCAGATGCACTCACCCATGCTTTCTTAGGTCTTACTAATGTCAACTGCATTTCTAATAATTTGTTCTCCAGGTCACCTGTGTCTCAGTTCTTAGTTTTCAGCCTGTTTTTGTATTTCCCTGTTTGCCTTTTTCCTTGTGTAACCGGAATGAGTAGACTGTGCCTTTAAATGGGCAGATGACGTAATGAGCAGGCTGTTTAAAGTCTCGCGGGCGTTAAGGAAAGGGGTCTTTCTCGCTCTCGTTTTACGCTCAAGGAGCGAGTTTGTGTTTCTTCCTCTGCTGGCGCGTGGAAAGAGTTGAACCATTGAGCCCGATAAAGATCTTTCCTGTACCAACGATTGTTCTGAGAACATACTGGGTGTGCCATGTCTGCTGGGCTTTGGCCACCTGATGTGAGTAAACGATTGAGTTCGTTTGTTTATTTTAAATCGCTAAACTTAATAAAATGTGTATTTTCTTAGGAGAATTAATACTTTGCCGAGTTGCCGACTGCGTTACAACACGGTTGCTTTCATTGAGATTTATATGCATCGTAATCACCCATTAAGTGAGCCGTAGCGTATCAACAACGTGAGTATTTCTATACGATTGTTTTTAAATGTATTAGGGCGTATGCGTAATAGACTAAAGGGGTTGTGATTTTAGGTCAAACCCTTGTTTAGCTTTGGCCACCTGATGTGAGTGAACGATTGAGTTTGTTTGTTATCTTAAATCGTCAAACTTAATAAAATGTGTTTTTAGGAGTATTAGTGCTTTGCTGAGTTGCCGGCTGCATTGCAACACGCTTGCTTTCATTGAGACTTATCGTAATCATCCATTAAGTGAGCCGTAGCGTATCAAGAACGTGAGTATTTTATATGATTGGTTTTAACTGCATAAAGTTGTATGCTTAATAAACTAAATGGGTTTTGATTTCAGGTCAAGTCCTTTCTTGGCAAGCGGCCGCCGTTTCTTTTCCTCACCAAACTTGGAATTGGATTAATTTGTTTTTGTGATTTGTTCTAATTTCATTTCGTGGTCTTAATTATTTTCAAAGGTTACTTGTTTTACCTAGGAATTTGATTATTTTGTATTTGTTTATTTGTTATACTGTAAGCGTTTGTGGTAGTTATGATTCTTGTCTGAAATCGGTTTAAGTTATCACTTATGGGAGGTCTTGTTGGGTTGTGTTTGTGTTATGGTTGATTTATTTAGATTTTTTGCTGTGGTTTGATAATTTCCTCCCATGGGGTGTATTTCCCACTTCATGATTTCAGATTGATTTGTGCTACTTCGAGTGTTATTCCTATTTTTTTTTGTTTTTTATTTAAATTATGTCTGGTTAATTTGAGCTTTAGATTATTGATTTATTTTCTTTAACGGTCTTTCTTTAATTTGAGTTTGATTGGTTTTGAGCATTGTTGTTATTTCTTTTGAAGTTATTTTTGTTAAGTTTATTTTTCATTCAGAGTGAGAGTGGAGTGAATTGTGGTGGCTTGTTTAATTTTCTTTGTTTTTATGAGTAGCACTGTTGCCAACCAAGTCATACCAGTGAGAAGAGAAGGACGGTGTTTGTCATTTAATAAAGCAACTCAACATTTTGCACTCTGGCTTCTGGATCATTTAATTGAACTACCTGTGTAGAAGCAAAATATCATTGTTAGGGTCCCCCATCCCAGATTTTGGGGGTGGCGTAGTCCATTTGGTCGACAATACATAAGCCAAAGGTTACACTTGTTTGAACTATCTTGCTGTTATTTGACCTTTGCCTGAATTTGAACCTTGTTTGTGGATTACTCTTTCATTAAACACAGTTGTTTTAATCCTCAGCCTTCACGTCTCTGATCAGTGTGTGACAATTTGCTTCAGTCAAGGATGAACAGAGAAACTGATGTGATGCTGCATGTTACTTTATTTAAAGGCAGTAACTGTGTAGTTGTTGTTTCAGTGACGATCTCTTTGCTAAGTGTTACTTTAACACACCTGTTACTTTAAAGCAACACTAAGTAAGATTTTTTTACCTTAAAATAATGCTTCCAAAATCGTTTCAGTGGTTCATTAAGTCGTAACAGGGTGAAAGGCACTTCTGGATTCGCTTTGCGGTCCTATATCTGCTGTAACCACGCTATGTAAGATTGCCAGATCGGGTTGAGTTTCTGTAGTTCTAATGAGACATAAGAAAACTACAAATTTGACTTGCTTTACGTCAAGCGTTACAATAATCATTATTTAGTTTTTCTTCGTTTCTGATGTCGCAATACATCATACTTTCATGAAATCATGCAACATACTCTACCTTGTCTGTGGACATCGTTCATTCCCGAGCCGGTGCTGGATAAACAACGAGCGTGTGTGCGACAGTAGGATGCGCTAGGCTAAATTATTTACGACAGCAGTAATGGACAATTCCGCTTCCAGCCTGTAGGGGGACCGCAGAGGAAACGTTACTTGGTGTTACTTTAACACTGTGTGCAGAGGTGGGTAGTCCGGGGGTCAGAAAGTAAAAGTCCTGCCATATGTTAATTCCCCCCATGACCTCAGTCAGCTGATTTCTATCTCCTGGCTGTGAAAAACTGCTAATAAGCAAATCCAAGTCAAGTCATCTTCATTTATACAGCGCTTTTAACAATGGAGATTGTTTCAAAGCAGCTTTACAGAGATAAACATACAATTTACGGTATAGAGATTGTTTTGGCTTTATAGTGATTTTTGAATAATGTTATTTCCAGCTAAAGTTGGTTTTGATTGATTCGCTTCCAGCAAAATTATCATTTGTTATTACATTAGGGGCCACTAAGACGACGGCGTTCTCTCTAAACAGACTTTAAACGCGAACCTGTGACCTGATGGCGTTCACATGCGCATTAAAAATGTATTAGTTATATTCATTTGAATATATGTGTGCAGGTTTGTAATTTCCCTACAAACCATGACTAAACAAACTACTTGTCTTGCCTATACATTTGATAAAGAATTTTATTTTATTTTATCACTTCTGGGTTGGTACGTGAACCCTAATTCCCACAGTGCTTTATCTGTAGAGTGGGAAAGGGATCCTCCATAGGGAGAGGATAGTTGACACTTCAGCACTGGATTGTCATCGGGTCCAGGTGAATCTCCTTCGTCAGATCTGGATCCGGCAGGCTGCGGGAAAACCTCGGGATAAACAAAGACACTAAAGTTAGCGTAGATGCCATTCTTCTTATGATGTAACGAGTACATCAGGATTTAAAGGACGTGTTCCCAAATCACAGGTGATTGGAACAAAATACTGGGGAGGACTTTTACTTTCTGAACCTGGACTTTACACCTCTGGATATTTGTGTTATTTTCTGTCATGTTCTATTTCAATCCATCTGTAAAAAAAAATTGTGTTTTCTGATGTGCATAATGTTCACCAGATACTCTAACAGAGTGTGTGTGTGATAGACAGATGTAGTCCAGTTTTTGATCGCCCCAACAGTAAGTCCATTAAATTAATTGACTCTTTACTGTGAACATTTATCAGTTAGTTTACTGCAGTGCTTGAATTAGGGGAAAACCGGGGTGCCGGTACTCTCTTGCATTGGCAAATCATGACATTTGAAATTTCTACAGTGAAACACAAAACTTGGAGATATTGCTGGTGCAACAAGAATTTAGGCTATTGTCAGCATATTTATTAACAACATAAATGTAGCCTATTTAAAGAAGTCGTGTGATAAGATTATTTTATTTAATTAAATGCATTTATGGTAAGATTATTATATTTTCATGTCAATCTGTGTTCTTTTTGACCACTAACCATGCGCTGTAACTTTAACTCAGCGCGTGCAGCACAGCAGAAATAGACTCTGTGTGTAAACGATCTCTGCACTGCTGTATACGCACCGCTCCTGGAACGGATCGCCGGAGCGCATGCGCGTGCAGTGTGAAAGCTCTTGAACCTGTTAACATGGTGCGGAAAAAATATACACCACATATGATACGCACTACAAACGGAGTATATGTGAAACGGGCGTGACACTGACGCTTTTTCTGTCAGTGGTAGAGTACTGGCTACATGCGAGAAGTAGCGGTACGCAAGAAAAAGTGCAGGTACGCTTAAAGGGATACTCCACCGTTTCTTCATATTAAACGATGTTATTCCCTTAACTAAGACGAGTTGATGCATACCTCTCTCGTCTCAGTGCGTGCACTCAATCGCTCTGGCGCGCGAGACACTTTGATAGCACTTAGCTTAGCCCAGTTCATTCATTAGGATCTAAGCAGAGAAGCGACCAAACACCTCCACATTTTCCCTATTTAAATACAGTTACACGAGTAGTGTAACTCGACCAAGAATGGTGACACAAAATAAAACGTTGCGCTTTTCTAAGGGTGTAAAGTGGATAACTATAATGTAATTTGCAAAGGGACATTTAGCAAAACGTAAGTGGGGCTAATGTCTATTAACAGTAGCCTAAGGATGAAATACTACAAGTTAGGGTAATTTCCAAATAAGCCTACAACAAATTGTTGGTCATACAGATAAGATATAAAACTGTAAAAGGCTAAAGTAGGCCTACACTCTCACAGGCTAAAGACAAAACGTTTTCTTGCTCATGTGAGAAACAAACGTTTGGGCATTTTTCAGTGAGAAAATGCATAGCCGAGCGGTAGAACTTACGATCACCCAATCATCAAGATGACACGGGTTCAAATCCCGCACAAACATGGTCTGCTGTAAATTTTATATTTATTATTGCAGAGAGATTTGTCTAGCTCTAAAACTCTGTTACACCATACAGTTTTTTTTTTTTTTTTGCTTATATTTATAAAATACAATTATCATGCGTTTCCATTTTACACTAAGGAACAATTAAAATAGTATCCAACAGAACGACTTTGCATCTGTATAATAATAGGCTACCAATAGTAATTTCAAAAGCAGTTCTGTAAAAAAATAAATTATATATAGCCTATATATATTTTTTTTTTTTATAAATAAAAAAAACCCCGATTTCTCACGCTGAAGTGTCAATCCGGTCGGTCAAATTCCTGAAAGATATAGTTTATCTATAGATCTACCTGTTGAGCCACTCGTGATCGACTAGATTGTATACCGCAAATTAGTTAAAATATCCCGTAATCTATCTAGAGCGAGCGTGCATGCGAGACAGATATTGTGCTCCAAACCGCGTGCGCGCGCATGGCAGAGAGGTCTGTTCCCTACAACCTAGAGTTTTTAAAAACATGGTTTTAAGTAAAGTGTGATTTGCCAGGGGGGACTGGGATTTCCTTCTGGTCTAAACATCCCTGCTTCTGCTGAATTATTTGAATCCCCACACCCCTCCCTCCACAGCTAATCAATGCTATAGGCTACTTCACCAATATCAAATATATAAAATAGAGATATGCAACAGGCACGTTTAAACGACAAACAATAAAATCAAAACCAGCGTTTCAGTTGTTCATTAGTTCCAGTAGCCTTAATGCATGCTGTAGAAAAGGCCCCAAAGTTATGTCAGTGTTGATATTATTTAGTGTAGTTGACCATATTAGGCTTTATGTTTCACGTTTACTTCCGTTTATTCAGTGCTTGTAACGGTAGCCGAAGCGCGCGCTGGTTTGTATACTATCTGACGTCACACAGTTAGTATGCAGTACGATAGAGATAGTCAGTCAGTCGGTCGGTCGGATAGTAGATGTGAGCTGCACCTTTCTTCAGAGTGTGCGTAAATGAGAAGAGTAAGTACATCTGTGATATTGTATTATTTGTTAAACTAGTTATTTCTGTTATTTGATGTGAATAAGAGTTAGCAGTTTAAGGAGTCGCTATGTAACCGTGGTGACTAATTATATCCGCGCTTGTACATTTCACGCTCGAGCTTCAACTCATCTGATTTAGTACGTCGGGTTAAAGATATGTAATATCGTGTTTAGATGTGTTTATACTTTCATATTTGTTGTTAGGATTGTTTAGTACTTTGTAGTTGAGTAAAATAAGAAGTAAGTGGTGGTAAATATTGTTATTTGGATCGCTATCGAGGTTTCTCTATCGAGGCTTTGCTAGCTCGAATTGAACATAGCATTCGGTCCGGGAATTTCCACAATAAACGCATCCAGCTGTTTAATTAGTTGGAAGCTATAAAGTGTATCGTAGATGACAGTAAGTGATATCTATGTTAGTGGGAATTTAACCTATGATAGAAAATCTGAGGATCCTTTATAATAAGTGTTTGAATCTTTACATTATGCTTACAGTATTAGAGTTTAAGAGATATACTGTATAGTTATATATACTGACTATTGTTTGCTTTGTTTAGTAATGTATATTAGTGCTTAGAGAGGAATGAGTGTATGCATATGTTTGATTTATTCATTTGTAATTTGTTTCTCTCTTTATAGAAACCACACTCATAATTACACTCACCCTCAAACTCACTCACACAAGAAAGAGGAATAAAGAAACAGAATCAGAACTATTTCTCCGCTCTTTATTTCATACTCTGGAACATTTGGCCTTAAGTGGTGTTCTGGCCGACACACCTGAGTGAACTTGGTGATAAACCCAGAACTAGCACCTAGACTGAGCGTCTACCCATTATCTTCACTACATTGATGGTCCTTCGAGCCGGATCACTGAGTTTACGTCAGAGATGGATCTACATCCAGAGTATGATGCTAGTGGTGCACGTCCCAAACGGCACATTCGCCCACCTGTGCGCTATGCAGATTATGAGGTCGATTATAGAGGCTACATCAGTCAGAGGCACAGAGAGGAATCAGAGAGTTCTCACCAGGAGGGAAATGCCAGGATGACATCCCTCACCTCCCCACCAGACTCTCCTCTTCGACGCCAGAGGCGGGATGCTATTCTTCAGGAGATGGACCTGGGCTATAGGGCTGAGAACCAACAGCACAGCCAGAAGAATCAGCTAGCCCCCCAGCGGTTTCCAGAGAGAGAGTTTAGGGAACAGCTACGAGATTACTCTACTCCCCTACCTCCAGCGCTGCACCCCATACATCCACAGCATGACAGCCGAGTTGAGTTAGATGACATTCGTCATGAAAGACACCTCCTGCAGCAGACACAGCGGCACATGGCATCAGACTTGGTCGAGCTTAGAGCGCTGCGAGCAGACATGAGACAGTTAGTAGATTCTGTTTGCAATATGCAGAGTCCAACCTCTCTTCATACCAGAAAGCCAGAGTTAACGGTGATGTCATCACGGCCACCTGTTGAAAGTGAACCTAACGCTGAGGAAGAGGATGATTGGCCTGCACCACCACCATGGCCAGACCCTGTAATTGACGAACTTCTGCCTGGTGACCCACCTATGCTAAATTCGCTTATTAGGAGAACAGATGAGGTTCCAAGAACTAAGGAAGAAGCATTGCCAGCCCCAGCTCCTGACATGTTTGTGGGCCAGCCACAAGTTTATCACTCAGCACGTGGGGCCCTTCCTACTGCAAAGCCATGGGAGGACACTGTCCGTCAGCCATCGCCCTGGTTCAAGCCCGTTCAGTTTCTGCCACAGCCACACGGAGTACCTTCAGTGGAGCCTAAGTACCCTACAGCTTATGGTGGTCAACGGAGTGAGCTTGGCTGCAACCCAACGCCCCAACAGCGACATCCAGGCATGGCATGGACACAGCCACTGCCCTTTAGATCACCTCAGGGTCATAACTCCAACGTCCCAGAGCCAAGTTACCGTGGGCCACGCCCAACAATCCGCAACTTCGCCAGTCGGGACCCAAGTGAGTTCGCACGGCTCAAGATCTCATTGGAAAACCTCTTACCACATGACGCATCTGAGCTGTTTAAATACCAAGTGTTGGTCGATCACCTGCAACTAGAAGAAGCCAGGTTAATAGCAGATGCTTACCTTAACTCCCCAACACCCTTTTCAGACACAATGGTTGCCCTGAATGACAAGTTTGGCCAACCACATCAGATAGCGCTGAGGCGTATTGCTGCTGTGCTGGACTCACCAGACATAAGACGGGGAGACTTTGCTGCATTTGAGAAGTTTGCACTCCAGATCCAGTCACTCGTGGGAATGCTGAAAACACTAGGCCACGAGGGTGAAGTGGAACTACAATGCGGCTCACATGTTGCTCGTCTGCTGAGCAAGCTGCCGTCTGAGCAAAGAGCCGAGTTTCGCCGCTGCATGTATCATCAGGGAACAAGAACCCACACCTTAACTAATCTTTCAGATTGGCTGAAATACGAGTCTTGGTGCCAGGACTTTGAAGGACAGTTAGCTGTGAAAGGAGCGCGGGAGAAGCCGGTGTTCCGACAAGAGGGTAGGAAGGGTAAGCAACCTACCACTGTCCTCCATGGTGTGAAGGACACAGCTAAGAAACCTGAGGCTCCAGTGCCACGCAGCTCCTTCAAAGGGAACAAGAGCAAGCCATACTGTCCATTCTGCAATAACGAGGAACACTACCTTAGCCAGTGTACAGAGGTATCCAGGCTATCAAAGGATCAGCTGACTGAATGGATTAAAAGGAACAAGAGATGTTGGCGATGTGCACGGCCACACCAGGCGGCTCAGTGCAACTTAAAGAAAACTTGCAGCCTCTGCCAAGGGAAACACCTCCAGGTGCTGCATGAGGTGAATATGAGGTCACCTAAGGAGGCATCATCGACACCAGCAGCGGAAAGCCATGGCATAAGGGGCACAACAGAGGTTCTGTATCTAGACAGACCCACTGAAGGCAGTCGGGTTCTTCTTAAAGTTGTCAAAGTCCGCATTCACCATGGTGACCAATCAATCAACACCTATGCCATACTTGACGACGGTTCAGAGAGAACTATGCTGTTGCCAGATGCTGCAGAGAAGCTAGGTGTGCAGGGGATTCAAGAGAACCTACCACTACGCACAATTAGAGATGAAGTGCGGACCCTCCGTGGTGCATCAGTGTCGTTCTCCATTTCTTCGCCGTCAAAGCCAAAGACTAAGTTCAAGATCATAGGTGCATTCACCAGTGCTCGTATTGGACTAGCTACCCATACTTACCCCATGGAGCAACTCAGGAACACATACAAGCACCTTATTGGCCTTCCCATTCAGACCCTTATGAATGTTAAGCCCCTGCTTCTAATTGGAAGTGACCACCCCCATCTCGTCACTCCCATTGAACCTGTCAGATTGGGACCTCCAGGAGGGCCTGCTGCCATCCGCACAAGGCTGGGCTGGACACTGCAGGGCCCAGCGAATGTAGTCTGTCACCTCACCCAACCACGGCAGTGTCTATTTACAACAGTAGCACCCCAGGTGAGCGAACTGATGAAACATGTTGAGAGATTATGGCAGGTCGACGATGTCCCATTCAGAAGCGAGAAACTAGTTACTCGTTCAAGACAGGACCAAGAGGCCATCAGCATCCTGGAGACCAAAACCATCAGGGTAGAGGTTGATGGCATTCTACGTTACGCCACCCCGCTGCTCCGCAAGAGAGACATGCCGCTCTTTCAGGCTACTGAAGAAGCCGTCATGCCCAGTTTACGAAGTGTAGAGAGGCGACTGGCTAGAGATTCTGCACGGGCAGAAGCCTACAGAGTGGAGATGGAGAAACTTATCAAGGCGGGCTATGTCATCAAGTGTGGACCGAAAGTTTCAGCCGAGGAAGGTCGTGAGGAATGGTATATTCCTCACCATCTGGTGAGCCATAATGGCAAGAATAGGCTGGTATTCAACTGCTCCTACCAGTATCGAGGGCAGATCCTCAATGACCATCTACTGCCTGGGCCGACATTAGGAGCATCACTACTGGGAGTTCTGGTAAGATTCCGAGAGCATGCAGTTGCGGTTAGCGGAGACATCAGAGGCATGTTCCACCAAGTTCGCCCCCTCCCAGAAGATCGTGCTCTGCTCAGATTCCTTTGGCGCAACGTCAGTCAAGAAGGCCCTCCTGCAGTGTACGAGTGGCAGGTGCTACCGTTTGGTACAACATGTAGCCCCTGCTGTGCCACATTCGCCTTACAACGCCACGTCTCTGATAACAGCCAGCCAGATGAAGAGGTGAGGTTCTCAGTTGAGAAATGCTTTTATGTAGATAACTGCCTCCAGAGTGTTCCCAATATTGCTGAGGCGAGGCACCTTGTAGACAAGCTACGAGCCCTTCTTGCGTCTGCAGGTTTTGATCTGCGTCAGTGGGCAAGCAACGAACCAGGTGTAATAAGTCACCTACCACAAGAGAGCTGCTCTGCCAGTGTTGAGCTATGGCTGGCTCAGAACAAGACAGATACCCCAGAATCTACTCTAGGGCTAAGCTGGCTCTTCCACACGGATGTACTTGGCTACAAGCATCGCCATGTGGAGTACGGGGTTCCCACGATGCGTAATATCTATAAGGTGCTGGCGAGTCAGTACGACCCCTTGGGGTTCATCCTACCCTACACCACCAGGGCTAAGATAATTGTCCGACACCTTTGGGACAAACACAGGGGATGGGATGATCCATTACTACCGCAGGAGCTTCTGCAGCAGTGGAAAGACTGGGAAGAAGAATTACAAGTCTTATCTCAAGTCACCCTGCCCCGACCATACTTGTCGAAGGACGTGGACACCTCCGGTCTTCAGAGGGAGGTGCATGTATTTTGCGACGCCTCAGAAGAGGCTTATGGATCAGTGGCATACCTCCGGACCACTGACAGACACGGTGAAGTGTATCTGTCATTCCTGATGGCCCGTTCTAGAGTTGCTCCCAAGCGATTTCACTCTATGCCCCGATTAGAACTCTGTGCTGCCCTTACGGGTGCACAGCTCTCGCAGGTGCTGAAGAGGGAGCTTACCATCCACATTGATCATACAATCCTTTGGTCAGATTCCACAACGGTGCTGACATGGCTGAGGTCTGAATCTTGCCGATTCAAGGTTTTTGTGGGCACCCGCGTGGCCGAGATACAGGAGCTGACTGACAGGCATGCCTGGAGATATGTTGATACCGCAAGAAACCCTGCTGATGACGTAACACGAGGGAAGAAGCTGAGAGAGCTTGTTCAGCCAAATAGATGGAGCCTGGGACCTGCCTTCCTCCTGACCAGTCCAGACTCATGGCCAGAGGATCCCGCTGTTGAACAAGCAGAAGATACCTCAGAGCTGCGCAAGTCTACTTTCTGTGGGGTCGCCGCAGTTGCATCAAGCCAGTCGACTTCAGAAGTGGGTCAATACGGCTCGTGGAAGGAGCTGCTGAATGAGACAGTGCAGGAGCTGCATGGGGCGGCCAACTCTAATGATAAGCCCACAGCTGAAGACTACCGACAGGCTGAACAGTTAATACTTCAGAGGGCTCAGAGGGATAGTTTTCAACAAGAGTACAGCCTCCTGAAAGCTGGTAAACCAGTTCCCAGCAGCAGTCGACTCCGCACGCTGTCTCCAGAGCTGGATGAAAAGGGAGAGCTCATTCGTGTTGGAGGACGACTCCGTCGAGCAGAAGGCTTAGAACTGACCACTCTTCATCCAGTCATCTTAGACCCAGGTCATCGAGTGACTACGCTCTTGATCCAAGACTTCGACAACCGCCTACGCCACCCAGGCCCAGAGCGGGTGTTCGCTGAGCTTCGATGCTCCTTCTGGATCCTGCGAGGGCGTGAGGCTGTCCGGCGCTACCAGTATAGCTGCGCTGACTGTCGGCGATGGAGGGCAAGACCTGCAGTGCCGAAAATGGCAGACCTACCATCAGCCCGTCTGCGCCTTTACAAGCCGGCTTTCTATTCTACAGGGATGGACTGCTTTGGGCCATTTGAGGTCAAAGTTGGCCGGCGCCGGGAGAAGAGATGGGGGATCATTTTCAAGTGCCTCACAACGAGGGCAGTGCACTTGGACCTCCTTACCTCTATTGATACGGATGCTTTTCTGATGTCCCTTCGTCGGTTTATTTCCCGTAGAGGAACACCTGCCGAGCTGTTTTCCGATCAAGGGACGAATTTCAAGGGAGGTGAGCGAGAACTCCGTGAGACCTTCGCTGGAATGTCTAAAGAACTACAACATCTCCTTGCACCACAGAAGATCTCCTTCCGCTTTAACCCCCCAGCCGCTCCTCACTTCGGAGGGGTGTGGGAGAGGGAGATACGCTCAGTTAAGAGCGCACTCTATGCCACAGTCGGTGCTCAACCTGTTCCGGAAGAAGTGCTTCGCACTGTACTTACTGAGGTGGAAGGGATCCTTAACAGTAAGCCCTTGGGTTATGTGTCTTCAGATGCCAGCGACCCAGATCCAGTGACTCCCAGTGTTCTTCTTATGGGGCGGCCTGATGGTTCGTTGCCTCAGGTAGTCTACCCCGAAAGTGAGCTCATCTGTCGCCGCCGTTGGAAACACTCCCAAGTTTTGGCTGACCACTTTTGGGCCCGTTTCATCCGACTCTATGTGCCGAGCCTGCAAGCTCGCCAGAAGTGGTAGGCTACACCAGCTGATATTGAAGGGGACTGTGTAGTGATGATCGCTGACCCACATCTACCGAGGGCCCTCTGGCCCATTGGGAAAGTGGTCAAGACTCATCCCAGCCCTGACGGGCACATCAGGTCCGCTGATGTAAAGGTGAAGGAGAGAATCTACACACGGCCAGTTGCCAGGCTGGTTGTCCTCCCTGCACTTCCATCTGGAGAAGATGGAAACGGTTCCACTCCTGCCGCTACACCCCAGCCATAGAACTTTGTTGCCTTTATTGATGAGCGAATGTATTACATACATTCGGGGGCGGCTGTAGAAAAGGCCCCAAAGTTATGTCAGTGTTGATATTATTTAGTGTAGTTGACCATATTAGGCTTTATGTTTCACGTTTACTTCCGTTTATTCAGTGCTTGTAACGGTAGCCGAAGCGCGCGCTGGTTTGTATACTATCTGACGTCACACAGTTAGTATGCAGTACGATAGAGATAGTCAGTCAGTCGGTCGGTCGGATAGTAGATGTGAGCTGCACCTTTCTTCAGAGTGTGCGTAAATGAGAAGAGTAAGTACATCTGTGATATTGTATTATTTGTTAAACTAGTTATTTCTGTTATTTGATGTGAATAAGAGTTAGCAGTTTAAGGAGTCGCTATGTAACCGTGGTGACTAATTATATCCGCACTTGTACATTTCACGCTCGAGCTTCAACTCATCTGATTTAGTACGTCGGGTTAAAGATATGTAATATCGTGTTTAGATATGTTTATACTTTCATATTTGTTGTTAGGATTGTTTAGTACTTTGTAGTTGAGTAAAATAAGAAGTAAGTGGTGGTAAATATTGTTATTTGGATCGCTATCGAGGTTTCTCTATCGAGGCTTTGCTAGCTCGAATTGAACATAGCATTCGGTCCGGGAATTTCCACAATAAACGCATCCAGCTGTTTAATTAGTTGGAAGCTATAAAGTGTATCGTAGATGACAGTAAGTGATATCTATGTTAGTGGGAATTTAACCTATGATAGAAAATCTGAGGATCCTTTATAATAAGTGTTTGAATCTTTACATTATGCTTACAGTATTAGAGTTTAAGAGATATACTGTATAGTTATATATACTGACTATTGTTTGCTTTGTTTAGTAATGTATATTAGTGCTTAGAGAGGAATGAGTGTATGCATATGTTTGATTTATTCATTTGTAATTTGTTTCTCTCTTTATAGAAACCACACTCATAATTACACTCACCCTCAAACTCACTCACACAAGAAAGAGGAATAAAGAAACAGAATCAGAACTATTTCTCCGCTCTTTATTTCATACTCTGGAACATTTGGCCTTAAGTGGTGTTCTGGCCGACACACCTGAGTGAACTTGGTGATAAACCCAGAACTAGCACCTAGACTGAGCGTCTACCCATTATCTTCACTACACATGCACGGCTTTTCAAAATGTCACAAAGCCTGTTGAGATTATTTTGAATGAAATATTGAAGTTTATAATTAAGTGTTTTGGCACACCACGCCGAGTGGCCCAATGCATTTTTCTAAAGCCGGGTTTTATTCTGGCATGGTGAGTTAGTGTTCGACAAACACGGCGGCGCGTTCATTTAGATTAATTTATTTTTCTCATTATTACAGCTAAAATAACTTAATAGGCGACTCCGTAATTTTTTGGTCATACAGATAAGAGTAGAGTAGCTTACATCGTTCAAAACTGTAAACTTGTATTCATATTAGGCTAACGACAAAAACAGTATATCTGTCCTCTCTGTCTCCGGGAACTGCGCGTCACAAAAATGAACCGAAAGCCACTTCAGCTCAGTCACGATAAGAAATCGGCTATGTCTAAAGCCTTTAAATGTCTAAATATTTAGGCTAATAAATGTTATCTGATTATGTAGATAACATTTATTATCCATATGAAAACGAGAGGTACAGAGGATCTACTCAAACGTAAGCGCTTTCCAATGAGAAAATGACAAGACAAGGGTGAAAATCTCGCTCTAATTAAATGTAGGCTAAATCGCCCTGAATTAAAATGTAAAAACAGATCAAATAATGTATGTGTCGAAATGTGGCGATATTGTTTCATTTAAGTTCATAATTATTCTATAAATGTTATTTAATTTAGCAGCATTACCACGAAGCACCGTGTTTCGATATTTATTTGAATAATACAAAATAAAATAAAAACTTAATTCACAAATTGCATGCCTGGTTGTAAGGATCCAAAGATCCCTGTAGACTTTATTGAGTTGAACATTTTGTTCATGACAACAAATTAACAAGCGTTTTTTTCAGATTATATTTAGTTTTGCTTGGAAAAAGCTGCCCCAAACCAGTTTTATTTCATCAATTATTGAAATAATGAAATATTTAGTAATAAACTTTTATGACAGAAATATCACTAGGCTACATGTAACTTAAATCATTTAATTCCTTCATTATCAACACTGTCTAGAATAGCGATTTAAGTGTGAATTGCGACTTCTCTTTGTGTTAAGTCAGCCTCAGACTCCGATAGCCTGTGGGGGGTTGGAGGGACAGTTGCTGGACAAAGGTGTTAATGTTCCTCTTTCATATGGAGAGTGTCGGATAGCCAGCCTGATGAGCAGGCAAAATTATTGTAAGGATAAAAGAGATCCAGCGCGAGAGAGGCAAAGAAAAACGCATGTTTTTAATTTAATTATGTTTCTTTGGACAATTTTCGTTTTGTACTGTTTTAATTGTTTAATTTAGCTGTAATTTCTTTGGCAATACAAATTTAAAATGTCGCAAGAATAAGATTAGCCTAGTGTTTCTTATTTTGCATCGCAAAAGAAATAAACTCTAAACCCGATGCAACCCTGTTTTAAATTTAAAAAACTGTCCCGACACTTTATTTAAACCTTGAAATGTTCGAACTTGGTTTCAAATTTAAGTAATTTTAGTGTTCTTTTACATTACACAATAATTTAGCAGACTAAAGACGAGCTTCTTCATTTTCATTTTCTGATGCAATCGGCTGACAATCTTCCTTCATCAGTTTTTGTCGTTTGTGCAGCGGCTGCGGTTCTACAGGAATGTAGCAAATTTATGTTGTAATGATAATCAAACAAAACTCTTGACTTTAAATAAGTAAACAGTTATAAACAGTTACCTATTTAAGCATCAAGGTGGTAATATAAACGCTGTAGGCCAACATCGGTTAACAACATGTATGCTACATTGAGATTCGATCTCGGATCGATTGAAGCTCCTCGAAGCTCGTGTTGTTGCGTTGATCACTGAGCTACCTTCTGTACGCTGTTAGTGTTAACGTCTTATGCTGTTGTAAAGCCTCATTGATGTAGCCGGAATGTTTTTATTGCAATGCTTTATGTTTAAATGTTTTCATTATTTATTCAATTTCATTTCAGTAGCCTAATTTCAGTATTGTGATTATTAATTATTTTAACTACGTTTCACTTGTTGAATTCATCTGCTACCAGCTTTCAATCGCTCTGAATGAGCCGCAGATTACGCATTAGAGAGAATAAACAAACACTTTTCAGAGTCTATGATTGTAGCGCCTCTTAGCGGTAAAAGGCAGCAAATACACCACACATTTTACCGCCGCGGTGGAACGGCTGATGTGGGCATTGTCATGGCTTGCCTCGACATTTGTGTTTGAATAGCGCGCGTCCTCCGTGGGCGTGTCAGATTAACGCGTAATGAAGTGTAATGAGCTGGGAAAACATACTGACAGCACTCTCTTTTCATACAGATTACATAAACTGAGAATATTTGTTTTTTTATATAAATTACTTCATTTAAAAGAAGAGAATTCAAGCTTCATAAAGAAAAATCTCTCGTGCCTGTGTGACAAGTAATCGCGGAGTTACAGTTAATCTTATGACGCGTTTCAGAATGGACTTCACTGACAGAGAGAACGCAGAACTCGCATCATGTTTTTTTTTTGGGTTTTTTTTGGTGAAAAGCACAACACTTTGTTTTTATTGTGAGTATCCACAAAAAAAATAGAAACTAAACAGGATCTAATGATGTATAACCTTTATATGTAAGATCAAACTCAACCGAGTATTTTGAGTCTCTTTTGCACTGATAAGAAAAAAAGCGAGCAGATCACGCCAGCGTGATTGCCGACCCCAGAGGGTTAATTTGAAAGCGTTTCTTCCTATATCCAGTAGATGGAAGTCCTGCTAAAGTTCACTGCAAGTATTGCATCAGCCACACTCGTATCCTCTCATACAACTACCTTCCACTGAACCCATGACTGCAGACTTCTGTTAGCCATATCGTGCTGACTGTAAACACTGTTCAACCTGATACTGTCCGATCAACTTCTTGTAGCAAATATAGTATGTTACTTCCATGTTCGACAAAAAAAAAAAAAGTAAATGCATAACATACCTACTATGTAGATGCAATAATGTTAAATACGCTTAAATTTAGTATGCATTTCTCAAGAAAAATAATAAACTTATCTTCCCTTAACTGGCCAGAAATGCTTCTTATTTTGTCTAAAGTAAAGTTTCTTAAAAGTACTCCAAGTTTATGTTGGTCAGGTTACAACCTGTAAAAACAATGTTAAATCATTCCCAGCTAACAGATTTTTTTGTTATAAGAACTTTCTCCAAATACATTCAGTGTTGGTTCTGGGAACTTTGAAAATGTCCAGTTTTCTTGATGTTAGAGGACATGTTTTATTTGGTATGATGTTCCTGAAACGTTCTTTGAACTTAATTTTGATTTAAAATTCAACATTCTAGAAAAGTTGATTTGTAACAAGAACATAAAAATGTCCCGTTTCCTGAATGTTATTTAAAGGTTAGTATGATGTTTCTGAAACATCCTTTCAATCATTCAAACACATGCTGTGAACAAGGACTGAAAGAAAGAGAAATAAGAACACAAACTACAACTTTTCCTCAGTCACAGCTTTGGATGAACTAAAGAAAAAAGACATTAACTCTCTCAAGATCTGATTAACAACTCCACAAACAGCATTACCAGCTTTACATATGGAAGCACGATATCGAGGCAAAGATCCACCAACACCTGCCGATGAATTATCCTAATGGTGTACCATTACTATGACTTAAATCACACTTTTAAAATTAGCTGACCTCATACAACATATCCAGGTTTTTCAACACAATTGGAACCTTGATTCTTTGATGGGAAAATAATTGTTAAGGGGGTAAATTAAAACAATGTTAATTAACTTATTTTAAATATTTATATATGTCTTATCTTTAGTCATGTTAAGTCATCTCGAGGCCCACTGAGTAAAGGGCCCCTATTGAGCAAAGACAAAATGCTAAGTTATTATAATTCTTAAAGCGTAAATAACATTTAAATTCCTCTCTCTTTAACAGATCTGAGGATTGTGCTGTTGGGGAAAACTGGATCAGGAAAGAGTTCAACAGGAAACACCATCATCGGGAACTTTAAGTTTGAGCAAGGTGTGTCCGCTAAGTCTGTTACTAGACACTATGACTGCAGTGGAGGATAAAACCATCTCAGTGATCGACATTCCAGGACTATATGATACGTCAATGAGTGAAGAAGAACTGAAGAACGAGATCGAGAATTGCATCTACATGTCTGCTCCTGGTCCTCATGTGTTTCTGCTGGTCATCAGACTGGGTGTGAGATTCACAGAAGAAGGGAAGAAAACAGTGAAATGGATCCAGAAACACTTTGAAAAAGAAGATTCTCATCACACCATCATTCTGTTCACTCACACTGATCATCTGAAGGGGCTTTCATTAGATGAATATATCAGTGACAGTAATGATCTCAAGGCTCTTGTTAATGAGTGTGGTGGCAGATTTCACTCATTCAACAATGAAGACATGAGTAATCGATCTTTAGGTCACAGAACTGCTGCAGAAGATTGATGAAATGGTGAGGATCAATGGAGGACAGCACTACACCAATGGGAGATTTAAAGAAGCCCAGAGAAGGACTGAACGAAAGGCTTCAAAACAACAACTGAAAGGCAATGTGCAAACAGCACTAACAGTGGTAGTAGGAGTGGCAGTAGGAGCGGCATTGGTAGGAGCGGCAGTAGTACTAGTGGGAGTAGGATTAGGAGTGTTTGTACTAGGAGTAGGATTAGGAGTGTTTGTAGAAGGAGTAGGATTAGGAGTGGCAGTAAGAGGAGGAGTGGCAGTAGGAGCGGCATTAGTACTAGTGGGAGTAGGATTAGGAGTGTTTGTAGTAGGAGTAGGATTAGGAGTGTTTGTAGAAGGAGTAGGATTAGGAGTGGCAGTAAGAGGAGGAGTGGCAGTAGGAGGAGGAGCAGCAGTAGGAGTGGTAGTAGGAGCAGTGGCATCAGCAGTAAGAGCAGCAGTAGGAGGAGGAGGAGCAGTAGGGGCAGCAGCAGTAGGAGGAGGAGGAGCAGTAGGGGCAGCAGCAGTAGGAGGAGGAGGAGCAGTAGGGGCAGCAGTAGGAGGAGGAGGAGGAGGAGGAGCAGTAGGGGCAGCAGTAGGAGGAGGAGGAGCAGTAGGGGCAGCAGTAGGAGGAGGAGGAGCAGTAGGGGCAGCAGTAGTTCGAGGCTTCTAGTCATTCCTAGGATATCTAAGTCCACTAAAGGAGGGAGGGCGTTCTCACATTTAGCTCCTAAACTCTGGAATAGCCTTCCTGATATTGTTCGAGGCTCTGACTCGCTGTCCCAGTTTAAAACTAGATTAAAGACGCATCTCTTTAGCCAAGCATTCACATAATGCTTACCTTTTATAATACTGCTGAATCAGATCAAATGCATTTAATACTATAAAACTTGAAGAGTCTGTAGGTTATCTGTATAGGTTGCATAGTATTTACAGTCATTACGTTCCTGTGTATATTGCGTGAATGACGGGTGGTTGGGCAGATATTGTGTTGCGGTAGGTAGTATGCCATACGGAACCGTTGTCCACTGAAACTGCCTATTCACGCACCAGTGGGGCTCGACAGCCTTAGTCAACGGGTTGCCGCGTATGGTTGGGTTGCGGAGAGATTGTGAGATTGTGGTTAGGTCTCAGCAGCAGGAGGGACGTAGAGGTCAGTAAGCTGGGCTGAGTTGAGTGGGAAACGGAGGGGGGTGATTTTGGGACGCAAGAGTCACTGTCTTCATGTTTTATCATTTACGACTGTGCTATGGAAATCATCATTATGAACAGCAGCTACGCTAATTATTTTCCCTTTGCTTTTCTGCTGTTATCTCGGGACGCGAGTCCCGAGAAAATGGCGTTCGTCAGCTCCAGTTTGTATCCAGCCTCTCACGGAGACTTCAGATGCTCCAATCACAAAGCCTGTGAAGTGACGACTCAACACGGGCGATATGGACTCTCTATGGTGGACGGCACTGATCCTCAACTACTCGTCTTAAGACCGGCGTGATTACTTGGACTTCCAAAAAATACTCTAAATGTTCCGATCCAATCTGACTTGTAATGCTGCCCGAATCATGCACTGTTCCTTCGTTGGCCAGAGGAGAACTGGCCCCCCGACTGAGTCTGGTTTCTCCCAAGGTTATTTCTCCATTCTGTCACCTGATGGAGTTTTGGTTCCTTGTCACTGTTGCCTTGGCTTTTGGCTTGCTTAGTTGGGGACATTTAACATTTAATATTCAATAATATTATTGATCTGCCAATTTCTTTTAGAAACAAACTTTGTTATATTGTTTTCATGTTATCACTGTGAAGCGCTTTGATACAATCTGTATTGTAAAAAGCGCTATATAAATAAAGGTGACTTGACTTGACTAGGAGGAGGAGGATCAGTAGGGGCAGCAGGAGGAGGAGGAGGAGCAGTAGGGGAAGCAGAAGGGGCAGCAGGAGGAGGAGCAGTAGGGGCAGCAGTAGGAGGAGGAGCAGAAGGGGCAGCAGTAGGAGGAGGAGCAGAAGGGGCAGCAGTAGGAGGAGGAGCAGAAGGGGCAGCAGTAGGAGGAGGAGGAGCAGTAGGGGGCAGCAGTAGGAGGAGGAGCAGTAGGGGCAGCAGTAGGAGGAGGAGGAGCAGTAGGGGCAGCAGGAGGAAGAGGAGGAGGAGCAGTAGGGGCAGCAGTAGGAGCAGTAGGGGCAGCAGGAGGAGGAGGAGGAGGAGGAGCAGTAGGGGGCAGCAGTAGGAGGAGGAGCAGTAGGGGCAGCAGTAGGAGGAGGAGGAGCAGTAGGGGCAGCAGGAGGAAGAGGAGGAGGAGCAGTAGGGGCAGCAGTAGGAGCAGTAGGGGCAGCAGGAGGAGGAGGAGGAGCAGTAGGGGCAGCAGTAGGAGGAGGAGGAGCAGTAGGGGCAGCAGTAGGAGGAGGAGGAGCAGTAGGGGCAGCAGGAGGAGGAGGAGCAGTAGGGGCAGCAGTAGCATGGGCAGTAGTAGGAGGGCTAGTAGTAGGAGGGGCAGTAGGAGCAGCAGTAGTAGGAGTGGTAACAGTAGGAATTGCAGCACTAGGAGGGGAAGTAGAAGGAGGAGCAGTAGCGGCAGCATTTGGAGGGAAAGTAGGAGGAGGAGCAGTAGCAGGAATAACAGCAGCAATAGCAACATTAGCAATACTAAAAGGAAAATAAGGGCCATAATTAATCTGATTAATCTTCCAGAAACCACTGTCGGTAAACACAATCCGCCGTGCCATCTCCAGATGCCAACTAAAGCTCTATCATGCAAAAAGGAAGCCATATGTGAACATGGTCCAGAAGCGCCGTCGTGTCCTGTGGGCCAAGGCTCATTTAAAATGGACTATTTCCAAGTGGAAAAGTATTCTATGGTCCGACGAGTCTAAATTTGACATTCTTGTTGGAAATCACGGACGCCGTGTCCTCCGGGCAAAAGAAGAGACCTTCCATTGTGTTATCAGCGTTCAGTTCAAAAGCCAGCATCTCTGATGGTATGGGGGTGCATAAGTGCATACGGTATGGGTAGCTTGCATGTTTTGGAAGGCACTATGAATGCTGAAAGCTATATAAAGGTTTTAGAGCAACATATGCTCCCCTCCAGACGACGTCTATTTCAGGGAAGGCCTTGTGTATTTCAGCAGGACAATGCAAAACCACATACTGCAGCTATTACAACTGCATGGCTACATCGTAGAAGAGTCCGGGTGTTGAATTGGCCTGCCTGCAGTCCAGATCTTTCACCTATAGAGAACACTTGGCGCATCATTAAACGGAAAAATGCGTCAAAGACGACCAGCTGGAAACCTATATAAGGCAAGAATGGGACCAAATTCCAACACCAAAACTCCAGACACTCATAAACTCGATGCCCAGACGTCTTCAAACTGTTTTGAAAAGAAGAGGAGATGTTACACCATGGTAAACGTGCCCCCGTCCCAACTATTTTGAGACCTGTAGCAGGCAACAAATTTGAAATGAGCTCATTTATTGGATAAGTGTAAAATTTCTCAGTTTAAACATTTGTTATGTTATCTATGTTCTATTGTGAATAAAATATTGGCTCATGTGATTTGAAAGTCTTATAGTTTTCATTTTATTCAAATTTAAAAAACATCCCAACTTTTCCAGAATTCGGGTTGTATACAGTAATGTACGTTAAGTCAACGGCGTTGATAAACACGCTGAAAAGCGATTATGCGTGTTGATAGCACGCCAAAAATGGAAATACGAATTGGCGTGTCATACATACGCCATTTCATGAGATCAGTCTGCTCTGCTGCAGTTTTAATCTGTTTGCTGTTGTAAAAGTCTTCTCACACTCAAAGCACACATACTCTCTCACACCAGTGTGAGTTTTCTCATGCTTATACATATTGCAACAGTGAAAAACTCTGTGGCTTCTCCTTCGTATGAACTGTCAGGTGTTTCTTCAGGTGTGATGCACAGAGAAATGTTTTGCCGCACTGATCACATGTGAACGGCTTCTCTCCAGTGTGGATCCTCTCATGTGTTTTCTGATCTGTTGACAGACTGAATCTCTTGTCAGTGTGAACACTTGTAAGGTTTTTCTCCAGTGTGGATCCTCTCATGTTTTTTCAGATGTGATGAGTGATTGAATCTCTTGTCACAGTGTGAACACTTGTAAGGTTGTTGTCCAGTGTGGATCCTCTCGTGTTGTTTCAGAGATGATGAGTCACTGAATCTCTTGTCACAGTGTGAACACTTGTAAGGTTTTTCTCCAGTGTGGATCCTCTCATGTGTTTTCAGAGTTGCTGACTGACTGAATCTCTTGTCACAGTGTGAACACTTGTAAGGTTTTTCTCCAGTGTGGATCCTCTCATGTTTTTTCAGATGTGATGAGTGATTGAATCTCTTGTCACAGTGTGAACACTTGTAAGGTTTTTCTTCAGTGTGGATCCTCTCGTGTTGTTTCAGAGCTGATGAGTGACTGAATCTCTTGTCACAGTGTGAACACTTGTAAGGTTTTTCTCCAGTGTGGATCCTCTCGTGTGTTTTCAGAGTTGCTGACAGACTGAATCTCTTGTCACAGTGTGAACACTTGTAATTTTGTTCTCCAGTGTGGATCCTCTCATGTCTTTTCAGATTTGCTAACAGACTGAATCTCTTGTCACAGTGTGAACACTTGTAAGGTTTTTCTCCAGTGTGGATCCTCATGTGAACATTAAGGTTTGATGATCGACTGAATCTCTTCCCACACTGATCACATGTGAACGGCTTCTCTTCTGTGTGGATCATCATGTGACGCTCAAGACTTTGTTTGCTTGTTAAACTCGTTCCACACTGAGTGCAGGTGAAAGATTTATTGACTCTTGTTTTCATTAAAAATGTATTATTAGTCTTTGAGCGACTAAAGGGATTTCCTCCAGGTTGGACATGAGGTTCCTCCTCCTCTTCACTCAGTTCTTCTCTCTCCTCCACTTCACTCAGTTCTTCTCTCTCCTCCTTCACTTCACTCAGTTCTTCTCTCTCCTCCACTTCACTCAGTTCTTCTCTCTCATCCTTCACTTCACTCAGTTCTTCTCTCTCCTCCTTCACTTCACTCAGTTCTTCTCTCGCCTCCTTCACTTCACTCAGTTCTTCTCTCTCCTCCTTCACTTCACTCAGTTCTTCTCTCTCCTCCTTCACTTCACTCAGTTCTTCTCTCTCCTCCTTCACTTCACTCAGTTCTTCTCTCTCCTCCTTCACTTCACTCAGTTCTTCTCTCTCCTCCTTCACTTCACTCAGTTCTTCTCTCTCCTCCTCCACTTCACTCAGTTCTTCTCTCTCCTCCACTTCACTCAGTTCTTCTCTCTCCTCCACTTCACTCAGTTCTTCTCTCTCCTCCTTCACTTCACTCAGTTCTTCTCTCTCCTCCTTCACTTCACTCAGTTCTTCTCTCTCCTCCTCCACGTCAATCAGTTCTTCTCTCTCCTCCTTCACTTCACTCAGTTCTTCTCTCTCCTCCTTCACTTCCATCAGGTCTGACAGGAAAGAAAACGTTATTAAATTAAATGTTCAGTACATCAAAATAATTCAAAGAGAGAAATATAAAGTGAAAGGACATGAAAGTGAGTCCTGATATAAAAGTAGAAAGCAGACAACTGCTTTGATAATTTGATGCATTTTTATAAATTGATTATATGTCCTTGACACTTTCTATGAATGAGGTAAATTTATCTACCAATAATAAAAAAATAATAAAAACATTATAGGCACGAGTCTCATATTTCGTTAGCAAGAACTATTAGATATTTGATCAATGACACAATTATCTAATGTAACCCTGGTTAATTTCCCCTAAAGGTTAAGTGGAAGTTTATTTAAGACCCTTTCTAATAATGTTTCTTGGGTAACAAGTTCTTATTTCGTTACAATGTGTATATAGGATCTGCCCCTTTAAGAGCATCGTTCTGTGAAAGAGTTTGGTTGAAATTTACATGTGCAAAACGTGGGTTTTACAAGCAAGTTAGGGTTTTGTCCTTTATTCATTGGATCATAATGTACTAAGCCCGCCTGATATCTAATCGATGTGATGTATGATTGGTTCTGGGGAGGGGGGAGTTTGAAAAAGGAGAGAGAGAGGAGGCGAATGCAGGGAGGTGTGGGTTGAAGCGCACCGCTCTGTGAGAGAATTGTGATTAATCCGACCAGGATTGGTTAATTTAATTTCTTTCATTAACAAAAAAAGTGTTGAAATAGTTTATTCAGCAGAACTATATTTTGTTTTAGTAAGGATTCACTGGCTGTAAGTGGAAAGCCGAGTCATCTTAGTTTGTCGATAGACTGGATACACTTGTATGAGTTCCAGACGAGTTAAAGCTAACTGCAAACAAAATAGTGACTGAGTATCTAAATAAAGTGGACTTTATCAACGTGAATAACGGTGATAAGGAGGAACTGCACGTCTGGACATCCAGGTAGCGCCCTGAATCGCCGAGGGGTTCAGGGTTCCCCTGGCAACGAGGGATCGTAAAGAGGCCAGGCCGCGCATATCAGGGACAAACTGATCGATTAAAGTTTCCTAACCCGGGAGGACTCAGCACTACGGATTGAAGGTATCCCATTTTATGTTTATTTGGCTCTTCGGGGTGAAGCGGCCAATTATCTTTTTGTTTCCTGGCCTCAACGCACGCGAGCAACGGTACAGGCCTGCAACGAGGGGGTTTGTGTGTGTGTGTGCGCGTGCGTGGGCCCACGTGAGTTAATGTGTCTACCTGTCATTTTATAACTGCCATAGCATTTCCCTAAGAGGGGTTCGATTTATTGTTATTCCTTTTCTGTAAAGGGCAGTGCATATACATGTATATAGATTTTATGGTGCATTTAAAACAGTGCTTAAACTATGTTGAGAGGCATTTGATTTATCTTTGGTTGAAAAGAGTTATACTCAACTGTCTATATTCATATTCCTCTGTGGGTTGTCATACAATTCTAAAAGTATATTTAATCATAGAGATTGTGTATTACTAAAATATCTTAACTGCCCTTCTGTGACATAACTTTAAAATAGACAGTTAATTGTAGTTTACTGTTTATTTATCAACCTTTTTAGTTTCATTTTTTCCCCATTTCATTTAAATTCATATTTGTTTTAATAAACACTGTAATTGTTTACTTGAAATGATTTCATCAAGTTTACTAATTGGTTTGTTTGAAGATTAACCTGAATATTTCTAATGTGTTAATTCACATTCCCATAAAATCATGGTTATAGCTTGACAGAGGAAATTGGGTATTGTGTTAAAGGGTGTTGAGAGAGTTCCCTTATAATTAGTCGAGAGACTGCAAAGTTCGAACCCGAGTACCCGCCCTAAGAGCTCAGGTACGTAATTTCTGAGAGGGTGCTACACAAAGTGGTGGCCCGTACAGGGAATTTTCTTTTTCTTTCACCCTAGTTTAATAGATAACCCAGAAACTCCTTTATTATATTAACCTAGTTCTGTTCTAACCCTGCTTGTTGTGATGGATTTGAGTGGAAACCCTGAGCTTCGAGCAAAACTGACCTCATGGTGCAAAGACGCTGTGGTGGATGAAACGCATGCCATTTTGCTGGTAGGGGTTCCTGCTGAAGCTGACGTGGCCTGTATTGAGGATGAAGCTCAAACAGTGAAAGCTTGGGGAAGGGTACGTGTAAGAGCTACCAAAGTAGGTGTTAGCCCAGATACTTTAAAAGTATTTTGTGAGTGTCGGGAAGCTGTTAACCCATTGACCGTCCCACCAGTATTGCTGCCTGATGAGGGGGGAGATCCCTGGAGGGTGGTAATAGTTCAGGAGTGTGACACATCTCCTGCAAAGTTTGCAGAAAAGCTGGCAATGTTCCTCGCTAACGAAGGGAAGTCCATGCAGGATTTGCAATCCTTAGTTTCTCCTTCCAGTCACAGTGCTGGTTCTCCTGAGTCGATAACTCGGGCTGTGGGGGACCTGTTGGACAAGACGGGCAGACAAACACTGATAGTAGTGCATATACACTCACCTAAAGGATTATTAGGAACACCTGTTGAATTTCTCATTAATACAATTATCTAATCAACCAATCACATGGCAGTTGCTTCAATGCATTTAGGGGTGTGGTCCTGGTCAAGACAATCTCCTGAACTCCAAACTGAACGTCAGAATGGAAAAGAAAGGTGATTTAAGTAATTTTGAGCGTGGCATGGTTGTTGGTGCCAGACGGGCCGGTCTGAGTATTTCACAATCCGCTCAGTTACTGGGATTTTCACGCACAACCATTTCTAGGGTTTACAAAGACTGGTGTGAAAAGGGAAAAACATCCAGTATGCGGCAGTCCTGTGGGCGAAAATGCCTTGTTGATGCTAGAGGTCAGAGGAGAATGGGCCGACTGATTCAAGCTGATAGAAGAGCAACTTTGACTGAAACAACCACTCGTTACAACCGAGGTATGCAGCAAAGCATTTGTGAAGCCACAACACACACAACCTTGGGGCGGATGGGCTACAACAGCAGAAGACCCCACCGGGTACCACTCATCTCCAATACAAATAGGAAAAAGAGGCTACAATTTGCAAGAGCTCACCAAAATAGGACAGTTGAAGACTGGAAAAATGTTGCCTGGTCTGATGAGTCTCGATTTCTGATTAGACATTTAGATGGTAGAGTCAGAATTTGGCGTAAACAGACTGAGAACATGGATCCATCATGCCTTGTTACCACTGTGCAGGCTGCTGGTGGTGGTGTAATGGTGTGGGGGATGTTTTCTTGGCACACTTTAGGCCCCTTAGTGCCAATTGGGCATCGTTTAAATGCCGGCCTACCTGAGCATTGTTTCTGACCATGACCATCCCTTTATGGCCACCATGTACCCATCCTCTGATGGCTACTTCCAGCAGGATAATGCACCATGTCACAAAGCTCGAATAATTTCAAATTGGTTTCTTGAACATGACAATGAGTTCACTGTACTAAAATGGCCCCCACAGTCACCAGATCTCAACCCAAAAGAGCATCTTTGGGATGTGGTGGAACGGGAGCTTCGTGCCCTGGATGTGCATCTCACAAATCTCCATCAACTGCAAGATGCTATACTATCAATATGGGCCAACATTTCTAAAGAATGCTTTCAGCACCTTGTTGAATCAATGCCACGTAGAATTGAGGCAGTTCTGAAGGCGAAAGGGGGTCAAACACAGTATTAGTATGGTGTTCCTAATAATCCTTTAGGTGAGTGTAGACGGTTACGTACTTTTTCTGGTTCCGTTCCAACACCGCCAGGAGAGGAAAGTATGGAGAATTGGATGGACCAAGCTCGCATGATGATCACAGAGTGCGAGTGTTCTGAGAAAGAGAAGAGAAGAATTGTGGAGAGCTTAATGGAGAACTCCGGTCAATTTTAACATTGAGCTCATTTTTTTGTACATCTGGAGTGCTGTCAGTCCAGACAAAAGCGACAAAAATCGGTGTTGCCTACACCGTGCTATCCTCTTTTTAAAATTCGCACCCTGTTGACTTCAATGGGGCAAGTTCTAAACCTGCTTTTAGCCTCTTAACATCCTTCATGTGTCATTACAAGTGCACAGCCATGTGAGTGGTGTTATTAAGAGTGACCACGGTCAATCTGACTGCAGTAGATGTGAAAGATATTAATAAAAATTATGTTAATTCAGCCAGCTCACATACCCGTATTTACTTCCTGTTTTCCAGTCAACAGGGTGCGAATTTTAAAAAGAGGATAACACGGTGTAGGCAACACCGATTTTTGTCGTTTTTGTCTGTACTGACAGCACTCCAAATGTACAAAAAAATTAGCTCAATGTTAAAATTGACCGGAGTTCTCCTTTAAAGGGGCCCGGCCTTGATTTTGTCAAAGCCGTGAGATTTTCTAGTACTGAAGCTGATGCTCTACAGTATCTAGAAGCTTTAGAAAATACTTTCGGAACCTCTGAATCAGGCGAAGATTTATACTTTGCTTTCCGTCTTCTCTGCCAGTGTCCTGGTGAAGCACTGTCTGATTTCTTCTGCAGAGTAGAGAAATCATTAACCAAAGTGGTACAAAGAGATGGACTGTCCCCACAGATGGTGGATAGAGTGAGAGTAGAGCAATTGATTAGAGGAGCAGTTGAGTCAGACCTGATGCTTCTACAGTTAAGGCTGCGAGAGAGAAAAACGCAACCACCTACCTTCTTAGCCATGTTAAATGAGATCCGAGAAGCAGAGGAGCGTGAAGCCGCCAGACAGAAAATCAGAACTACAGTAAAGACAGTCCAGAGTCAGGAACAAAAACTCAGCTTTGCAGTTGTAAGCGAGTTAAGAGCAGAAATCCAAGCCTTAAAAACCCGATTAGGGGATGAATCTCTTCCAATGCTCCCAGGATGCTGGAGTCAAAATCTAAGCCCACTAAGAAAAGTGTGGAGACACCACAGGATGAAGTCGAAGCCCTGAAACAACAAATACAACAGTTGCACCAGCAAGTAGGAGTAACGAAGGTAGGCTATGGTTTGCCAGTAGACCATGCTCAACAACCGCAACACAAACCCGTTTCTGCTCAGTCAAGGAACAGATCTTCCACCGATAGGGAAGATTTCTTCTGTTACCGGTGTGGGGAAGATGGGCACATCGCCACAAAATGTAAAGCTCATGAGAATCTTACTTTGGTTATTCAGAAATTGGTCCGTTCGCTAAGGAAGGCGAAGAGTGAAAGGAATGATGCCTCAGGAGACAGTTCTAAAGCTGGGAATCATTATTGTTATTCTGCAATAAGTCATGTTGATGTCTCAGGAGCAAACTGTCTTCCAAAAGGACTGGTGGGTCCCTCATCCACTGTTTCAGTGACGATAAATGGACATCCGTGCAAAGCGCTGCTAGACAGTGGGTCTCAGGTAACAATCGTTTTTGACTCATGGTACTCCAAATACCTATCTCAGGTGCCTTTACAGCCTCTTCATGGACACTCTTTTTGGGGATTGAGCTCCTCAAGCTACCCGTACAAGGGGTACATAGTGATTGATGCCTCATTTCCTGCTTCGTTTACTGGAGTAGAAGAGTCGATCTCCATTCTAGCCTTGGTTTGTCCTGAGCCCCAAGGGTTTCAGCAAGTCCCTGTGATAATTGGGATGAATTCCAGCTTTTTTGGAAGATTGGCTGCATTGAGTGGAGACCCTAATACTCCTCATGTGTTGCATGCCTTAAGGATCCAGTCCAACTACCCTGATGTTTGCTTAACTGAAAAGCCAGAAGGAAGAGTCAAATGGGTGGGGCCCGTCCTCTTATTGTTCCTTCGAGAGGTGAGGTATATGCGGACTGTAAGATGGAGTATGAAAAACAGTTGAAGGAGGACATTTTTGTAGTTGAAGCCACGGCTGACGACCAATTACCTGCGGGACTATTCATTTCCCCTGTGGTGCTGCCTTTCTCAGCTATAAACATGGACACCTTTCAGCTGCCTGTGCATAATGAAACATCCAAAGAGGTTGCTGTACCTCCTGGCACTGTCCTTGCTCACATGTTTCCAACTGATACGGTCACCGAGACTTGTAGAGAGAGAAGCATATCAAAGAAGATCGACCCAGACTTGTTTAACTGTGGCACGTCTGTCATTCCTGTTGAATGGGAAAAAAAGTTACGGTAAAAGCTGTCGGAAAGGATCAATGTGTTCTCGCTTGAGGAGTGGGACTTTGGATTGGCAAAGGGTGTGAAACATCACATTCAATTAAATGACCCCAGACCATTCAGGGAGAGATCCCGTCGTATAACTCCTACCGACATTGATGATGTGCGTCGACACATAAAGGACCTGCTGGCAGCGGGCATAATAAAAGAGTCTCGAAGTCCTTACGCCTCCCCCATTGTGATTGCTAGAAAGAAAAATGGAAGTGTGAGGATGTGCATTGACTATCGAACACTCAACAGTCGAACTACTCCTGACCAGTATACAACCCCGAGAATAGATGAAGTGTTGGATTGCTTGTCTGGTAGCAGATGGTTTACAGTGTTAGACTTGCGAAGTATCCCAACGATGTATGCTTGTCCTGCTCAGCTGGAAACTGGTCAAATGGAGTGGTGGACTAACGAAGATCAAAGGTCAGCTCAGGAGCAAGACCCCAACATTGCTCCAGTAAAAAAAGAAGTGGCTTCAAACAAAGTGCTTACTATGCCCAAAAGCTCAAATCCAGCTGTGGCACTATTACAACGACAAAGCCAAAAATTAACCATCAGAGACAATCTTCTCCATAGAGTAACCACAGACCAAGATGGAAAAGAAAGATGGCAAATGGTTTTACCTGAGAAGTTCCATCTTCAGGTAATGAAATCAGTCCATGATGATGCGGGTCACTTGGGGGTGGAGCGGACAGTTGAACTGCTAAGAGATAGGTTCTACTGGCCTAAAATGAACCAGGACATTGAACGGTATGGTAAGTCATGTGGAAGGAGTGTGGCCAGGAAAACTTTACCACAGAGATCATCCCCGCTGAATCGCATCACTAGCAGTGGGCCTTTAGACCTTGTATGTAAGGATTTCCTCTCCATAGAACCTGATTCAAAAGGGATTGCAAATGTCCTGGTCATAACGGATCATTTTACACGTTATGCTCAAGCCTTTCCCACAAAGGATCAAAGAACTGTAACCGTGGCCAAGGTTTTGTGGGAGACATTATTTTTGTGCACTATGGGTTGCCCGTACGAATACATTCTGATCAAGGCAGAGACTTTGAGAGCCGTCTCATTAAGGAGCTTCTGGGGATGTTTGGGATCAGAAAATCTCGAACCTCACCTTACCATCCGCAGGGTGACCATCAACCTGAGCGATTCAATCGCACCCTTCTTTCAATTCTGGGTACACCCTTGATCCTGTAAAGAAAGCGAAATGGAGCCAACATATTGGCCAGCTGGTACATGCTTATAATTGTACCAAGAACGAAGCAACGGGTTACTCGCCGTACTCTCTCGTTTGGACGGGAGGCTCGTCTATCTATGGATCTTTGCTTTGGTACTTCACCTGATGGAGATAATGAAGTAACATATCAGCAGTATGTGGAATGAATGAGACATGAACTTCGAGAAGCTTACCAATTAGCAGAAGAGACTTCTTTGAAAAATCATCAAAGGAATAAACAACATTATGACAAGAGAGTGAAACCTCAGATGCTGGAAAAAGGAGATTGTGTTTTCATTCGGAACCTGGCTCACACAGGGAAGCATAAATTGGAGGATAGGTGGAATTCCATGCCTTACATTGTAGTGGAGAGGTTAAGGAACTTACCTGTATATAAGCTAAGACCGGAGACAGGAACTGGACGAGTGAGGACTCTCCACAGAGATCACCTTTTGCCGATTGTGAGAATTCCTGCTCCGAATGGTGGAGGAGAAGACAAAAGACTTCCAGTAACTAGAGCCCAAACTGTGACGAAAAAACAATTAAGAGAACAGGTAGCTACTACGAATGAACACAGCAGAGTGGAAACGTCTTCAGAGAGCGATGATGATACTTGCTACCATGTGCCAGTCCGAGGTGCAGGCCTGCACAGACTGACTTATCTTCAAATGGAACCATTTATGGCTTTTTTTTTTATTAATGAAGGAAGGGCAGTATCACTGATATTAATATAGCTAATGGTGTCTCGATGAAAATTCTTCCCCCCACAATTTTAGGGTTATAAAATAGTCCGCACTGCATAAATTATAAATTAAATAGATTAATCCTTATTAAAGCTACAAGCATTCTTTAGTCAAAAAAGAGTAGTTAGTAGTTTTCTCTGTTCCCTTTGTTCTTTGGTTAACTTTACTGACAGACAGAATTAGTGGCTACTGTCACTTTAAGATCTACAGCTGGTGACAGGATCTCACGCGTCTTATTCTCTCACTACTCTTTACTTCCATTTAAGATTTTATTTAACTCATTTAAGGTTAATAATGATTGATTCTTGTGAGGATACTCGACAAAACAGACATTTTGGCATAAATGTGTGTGTTATTGTTCGTTCAAGCGCGAAAGAGAATTCGATACTGGTTCGTGACTTTTTGTGCCTCGTGTGTGTGTGTGTGTGAAGAGGACATTTACTGAAGTGCGTTCTCGTTTGTCTTGTCGCACATTAATGGTTTAAAGCATTTGGTGGACAAACTAATAACTAATAAGAGCGTGATCATAACCCTAGCTAAAGAATGACAAAGAACGGATGCAGCGTTAATTATTTTAAAACATTAAAGCTGGACAAAAAAAAAAAAGAAATCGCATACGTTAACGTTGACAGCACTAACTTTACTTGTCTTACATTGCTGACAGAAAATGAAGCGGTTTAAAGTGGACTTGTTTTCATGGTAGGCCTACACATAATGTTTTTTTTAGTAAGCTACACAGAATGTTCTACATTAAATATTTAACTAACAGTCTGAAGTTACCTAGCAGCAGGGTATGTTAATGTTAGCTCAGTCAACATAAGGCTAACATCAAAAGGTGTAGACAGAAAATATGATTATGCTGACCTGAGCTAATTTACGAAATCAACCAACTCACATCTCCTTTCTTTCTTTTCATCCATGATGACATTAAAATCACCTGATGTTGTTTCTGGAGATCTGCGCTCCATGCTTTCACCGACGACGCTAACGTGAGGTATGGATCTCAGTCACACTGTTGCCAGGACCCGCCCTGCTCTGCTTCTGATAGGCTTGTGACGTTAGTTAGAGCTGCGCTCCTCTCATATGATTGGTAGGTGAAATCAATTGACTCGAAAATATTAAACCGCATTCAAGTTTCCAGTTTCAAATGTAGCCGCGCGGTATGCACGCTCATAATGGAAGCGGCGCACTCGTTTTTTCCAAACGCGTCCGCGCCGAACGTGCCTCCGACTGTAATTTAATTTATCTGATTAATAAATTTTGCCTGCGCCGGAGGCCGGACCTGCCCTCAAGCCGGAAATCCGGCCCTCGGCCGGAATACTTTAAGCCCTGTGTTTATTTATCAAGCTTTTTAGTTTCATTTTTTTCCCCATTTCATTTAAATTCATATTTGTTTTAATAAACACTGCAATTGTTTACTTGAAGTGATTTCATCAAGTTTACTAATTGGTTTGTTTGAAGATTTACCTGAATATTTCTAATGTGTTAATTCGCATTCCCATAAAATCATTGTTATAGCTTGACAGAGGAAATTGGGTATTGTGTTAAAGGGTGTTAAGAGAGTTCCCTTATAATTAGTCGAGAGACTGCAAAGTTCGAACCCGAGTACCCGCCCTAAGAGCTCAGGTACGTAATTTCTGAGAGGGTGGAGGGTGCTACACTAACACAATATTAACATTATACATTACTGCCATGTTTTGACACTAACTTTGAGATTAATATTTATTTTACTAAAAACGGTTTAATTATTAATGGCCATTCCTTATTATTATTAATGGCTAGACACTAGACCTTTCCTTGCAGTGACTTCCATTCATGCGCATGTGAAAGTGGGACACCAGAAACACAAGCTCAAGTGAATAACCCTGTGAGAAATAACAAGCATTTAGCATTCAAGTGGAGTGGATTGTTTATTTTTTAATTTTTAATTATTATTATTTGTTATATGTTGAATTAATGTTTGTTAAAAAGCTGCCACAGAATGTGACGTCATTTCACAGCCGTTGCAGTGTCTTTAGAAACTTCACATGCTCAAAGTGGAGTGGCCAAGGCTTTAACTAGTTTTAAAACCATTTTTATTAGCATTTTCTGTGTCCTACATGTTTCACTCAACCCTGTGTTACTCCTAACATGATTTTCCTCCTTTCAAAAACAGAGCATTTCTTAAAACTGTGACACTCAGGAAGTGACATCATCTGGGCTCTTTCTACTGCATGATGGGAAGACGAGAGAATAATCTCAATCCATTGTCTCAGTTTTTACACAAACTGTAGCATTGACTGTATTCATCAACCCTGTTACCAAAGTTACTGTAAGAAGAATAACTATGAATAACTTATGATATTTGAAAAATACAACTTTATCAGTAACTTGGTGTTTACTGATTATTCTTAAAAAATAATACTTTTGTAAACTGTTGAAAATGACTAATATTCTCGTAACGTTGTTGGAAATTGGGAACCAGATATAAAATAAAACAATTTTATAATTGTTTTATTGTTGAAAACGATTTCAACAATAAAATAATTTTAGCTTCATCTCATTTTGACAATCAATATAAAAATGTCTCAAATCTCCCTTTACAGACCATTTGTTGAAACAAACCCAGAACATTCTGTACCATTTCATAGTTGAACTGTTTATCTAAATGTGATGAAGTGCTTGAATGTTTCTAACATGAATGTTCTCCAGCATCATGAATGAATGAGGAATAAACACCAACCTCTTTGTTCTTCAGGATCTTCAGTGTGTTTCATTCTGCAGGTTCTGGATCACTCATGTTCTCACTGTCCTCTTTAATAAACTCAGTCTTGGGAGATTTCAGCTCTTCCTGATGCTTTCATGCCCGGCTTCACTTGCACCTGATGGGAATTTACAGCATTTATTGATGAATTACTGTGGGAGGAGCTTCACCGATGATGTGATTGCAGTGGGAGGAGCTTCACTGATGATGTGACTGGAGTGGGAGGAGCTTCACCGATTATGTGATTGCAGTGGGAGGAGCTTCACTAATGATGTGATTGCAGTGGGAGGAGCTTCACCGATGATGTGCAGGAGTGGAAAAAAAAAGAGATATTTTTATTGAATAACATTTGAAAAACCTGTATAAACGGACCACAAAATAACAATAATAACTATGCAAATTATTAACAATATACTGAAGTAGAATAAATAGATAGCCAAAGCTAAAGGCTAACACTTCTGTTTCCTTTTTCCGAGGGAACTCGCGCTGCATCGATGACGCTTTGGGAACGCCCCCGCACACGATTTTTGTGTAATCTGTTAGGGAGTGGAGGATGCTACGTCAGCCTTTGAGGGGGCTGAAAGGTTCTACGCTAAGGTTTTTCCCAAGGAGCACATGTGCTCCTAAATGAAAAAATGTAGGAGCACACAAAGAAATTTTGGAGCGCAGTGAAAAACAGTAACAAGTAATAAACTATTTATTATATATACACTACGTGTGTGCTCCTTCTCTTTGTGTTCAACTATAGTGTGAAACCGTTGATTTGATGCAGAAGTATAAATCATTATCGCACATTGGCACACCTGTGCAGTGGACATCTGCATCTTTCCACCGCAGAGGCTCTTTCCACAACATGGAGGAGAAACTAGTTTAGAGTGTATTAGTATTTACTAGTATTAGTATCTACTGTAGATTTAGTCGACTAAAATCTTATTGTATTTCGTCGACTAAAACTAACAATTCAGATGACTAAAATATAATGGGTTTAGTTCAATTGTAATGCATTAATTTAGAATTTCTCTAAAATGTCCAAACCCATATACTCCCAGAGAAAACATCTATTAACCTGTTAATATGAATGATTGTAAAGTTTGAACATGCAATACAGATACAGATTTAACTACTGTGACTTAAAAAAATATCTTAAAATTAAATAAAACCACTTTTCCTAAAGTAGAATAGTCTTCTTTTCAATGAATGTTCAAGTAACGAGCAGTGAATGCTATTATTTTTTTCTTTTGTTGCTTGATGACACAGACCGCATTAGGTTTTTTACCCACTGTCACTTTAAGACATCGGATCATGTCCAATGACTTGCGGATCCAATTGCACTGATGCACATCCGACACACTCAAAACTGTTTAAGACATAACCAACATAGTTTACGTGAATACTCTCCAAAATGGACATTATGACATAATGTTTTGTGTATTAGTCCATTCAGACACGAAAGAGAACTCAGTTCAGTCCTCGCGCGCTGTGTGTGTGTGTGTGTGTTTGTGTGTGTGTGTGTGTGTGCGCGCGTGCGTGTGCATGGCTGCGCGCGTCGGGTGTGCGCGCAGAAAACCGAACCAAATAGAGCTCTTTTTTTTGCGTCGTCACTCTTATTCAGATCTATGTGTCTGCTCTACTAATTCTCCCAGACATTTACATTTTTTAACATTAGATGAGATGCAGCGCATGTCAACCCGTGTGCCGCTGTGTAGATCAGCACGTTACATATGCGCATCTACCACAAACGCAGGACATCAGTTCTTACTGGATCGTCACTATCTAACATTTTTGTCTAGTTTTTATTTGTTGAAGAAAATGTCAATAGATTTTCGTCATAGTTTTTGTCATTCAAAACTAGTTTTTATTTAGTTATCGTCTCGTTTTTGATTATGGTAGGTAGTTACTCGCACATTGTGCTCGTAAATCTTTTTTCCGGTTCGCACGTATCGATTTTTAGGGGCATATGCGAGCAAAATGGTCGCACTGTAGAGCCCTGGGCTGATTGTCGGGCATTGTGAGCAGCTACCGCTCCGCATGCTCCGCTCCCGCCCGTCACTATTTGATGAAAGTGGCCAGACTCGTGAACCTCAGGGACCTCACAGAACAGAGCAAGGCGACCATTTGAGCTTATAAGACTTAAAGTTTGTTATTTTTTTTAAATGAGCGATCGTTTCGCTTGATAAGACCCTTATTCATCGTCTGGAATCGTTTAAAGCTTTTTAAAGAACGTTTAAAGCCCTTTGAACAGTTTGCACTGAAACTGTCTTTTGACCTTGAACCGTTTGGTGCCCAGTAAAGTGCATTATTTGGAGAACAATCCTGGAATGTTTTCACCAAAAACCTTAATTTCTTTTCGACTGAAGAAAGAATTATATGGATATCTTGGATGACATGGGGGTGAGTAAATTATCAGCAAAAGTTTTTTAAAAAGTGAACTACTCCTTTAAAGGGATACTCCACCAGATTTTCATATTAAACTATGTTATTCCCTTAACTAAGACGAGTTGATACATACCTCTCTCGTCTCAGTGCGTGCACGGCGCGCGAGACACTTTGATCGCACTTAACTAGCCCAGTTCATTCAATACGGGCCAAGAAGAGAAGCGAGCAAACACCTCCACGTTTTCCCTATTTAAATACAGTTACACGAGTAGTGTAACTCGACCAAGGACGGTGACACAAAATAAAACGTTGCACTTTTCTAAGCGTGTAAAGTGGATAACTATAATGTATGGCGGAATACCACTGCAAGTGCTTGGGAGCACTTCGACTCGGCGCATATATATCTATGGACTCGGCGCAGTAATATCATCACTCGTGAAAAGTCCTCTCCCTCTCCGGAGTGATGATATTACTGCGCCGAGTCCATAGATATATATGCGCCGAGTCGAAGTGCTCCCAAGCACTTGCAGTGGTATTCCACTACACATTATAGTTATCCACTTTACACGCTTAGAAAAGTGCAACGTTTTATTTTGTGTCACCGTCCTTGGTCGAGTTACACTACTCGTGTAACTGTATTTAAATAGGGAAAACGTGGAGGTGTTTGCTCGCTTCTCTTCTTGGCCCGTATTGAATGAACTGGGCTAGTTAAGTGCGATCAAAGTGTCTTGCGCGCCAGAGCGATTGAGTGCACGCACTGAGACGAGAGAGGTATGTATCAACTCGTCTTAGTTAAGGGAATAACATAGTTTAATATGAAAAACCGGTGGAGTATCCCTTTAAGGCTGATGATTAATCGATGAATTTATCATTAATTTAAACGACGATTGATCAATGGGAATATGTGAAAATTGACATCCCTAAATTGACACTCATCTTCATCAACCACTACAGATAATTACAGCAGCATAATGTGTCCAAATTAATCTAAATCTAGTTTGATCTTATGATTCATTAATCACTATATAATTATAATAACATTTTGTATGCGCAGAAACTGAAAATTATCATAAAACTTTTCAAAATAAAGAGCACCATTGTTCCAAGATACTAATTGTCTGGTACTAATAAACTTCACTAAGTTAGCTAAACACTAAGTTAGCTCTAGCTTGTTCATGCTTACAGCTGTTATCTACTAATGACTGTACCTAACATTAGTTGTTCGCGGTCAAAACACTGTGGTGTAAACAGTTTGTTGTCGGGATATTCACTGCCCAGAGCCTTTTAAACTAAAGCCAGCCAACCCCGTACGTGACATCACATGTTAGAATACTGCACAATGGTGGCGCCCTGGCGGCGAAAGATATCGGTTTTTCTTTTTTCTTTTATATGTTTACATTTGTCATGGTTCTTATATAATTGTTGATTATAGTGAAAATCCATCTTATAAATCATGTAAACTTGATTGACTGCTTCATTTCCCCTTTAATGTCTCGCGTGACTCATTATAGGCTGTAAAGTATGTGAAATTAAAGGAAAATAATATAGCCTAAAGCATTTAACAGATATGTTCCAGTATGACACTTGAGATCGATATCCATTCATTCCCTTTATAGATCTTAAACTTTGACTTGACCAAACAACAAAATCTCTCAGGTCTGAATGAACTCCACATATTCTCCTCAGGCTCGCTGCTGCTGCACTAAATGTGTATTTCAGGAGGAAGACGGCAGAAAAGACGCACAAGTATCGCTGTGATTGATGAAAACAATACAGAAATGAGTCTGTCGCTTAATCAAACTGTATAAAGTGTGTGTGATGGTTGTGTATGAGATGAGAAATACCGTGAACTGCTCTCCTCGCCTCAGAAGACTCGACGCTGAAACTCAATGAGGGGAGAAGGAGACGGCGCGAGCGAGCGGTGACGTCATCGGCCTCCAACGCACGCGCGTACGGGACACCCCCGCAGCCAATCAGGCAGTGGCGTAACTTTGTTTTAAAAAGTGGGCGGGACATGTGTGTATAAAACACTCAACGCTCAACACCGTTTTCTTCGCGCTCCACTCAAATCGCCAACCCGCTCGCTCCAAAAAAGAAAACAAATCTACATGTACTTCACCACAGGCTCACCTCCCAAAGAACTAAAGAGCAACAACAACATTTTCCAAATAGAAATGTTTTATTTCAAATTAGAAATTAGGCCTAGCCTATGTAAGAAGGAATATAGTCTATACAAAAAGTCCTGTAAAATAAAACGAATAAATTGACCCAATAATATGAATAAAAATTATATGAACAAAAATATATATAAAAGTTTTAAAAGTAAATGAACTATTAGGCCAGAATTTTGATAACTTAATTTTTGCGCAACGCGCACGATTGAAATTTAAATTGGCTTATAGCCTATCCATTGTACACACAAACTGCTGTAAAATTAAACGAATAAATGGGCCTTATAATATAATGTATGCTTGTCTCCATCTGTTTTGTCTCATTCCTTAAAGTCACACACAGATTTTTAGACTTTAGAACACATTTACCTAAAAATGATGGGATCGATCTACTCCCCATACAGCACATGAGAGAGAGACACAGGAATATCTCCTGATCAGAAATGTAGGGGTGTGGTTAAAATCAGTCTCAGCCAATGGACGACAACATCCACTGTTTTGGTAGTGACATGAAAATGCAGGACACGTTTTTTTTTGGATAAAGTTTCATGATTTAAAAATAAAATATAAATATATATTTTTTTTACTTCATTTAAAAAAAAAAAGATATATATACATTTTAAAACAAGAATGGAAAAATTTGCAAAAAAAATTTCAATATAATTTTCACAAGTTGAAATTTAGGGGTTAGGGTTTGGGACAGCCACCTCCTAATTGAAAGTAGCCCATAAATGATGATTTTATATATATAAAGCTTACTGATATCTTAAATATTTTGTGGGTTTCAATAGATAATTGAAGGATCTTAGTAAACATCTAAGATTTTAATAATTAAATGCTTTTCAAAGGTGTTTTTTGGATGAGGGACAGCAGTTTGCACCAATTCTGTAGAACGGCCCATATATCGCGCATCCCTGATTGATGTGTTTTACTGAAGTGTCTCTCTCACCTCTGAACAGGGTCTTAAGAATGTGATGAGACTGTGATGAAAGAAAGAAGCATTAGATAATCATGTTAATGAAAGATTAAATATGGAAACAGAAGAATGTGTTGAGAGTTGATTTACTCCTAAAGCGTCACAGATGATCTCATGACTCAGATTCACACAGCGAGAAGTGACGAGACGATCAGATGAGACTGAAATAACAGGATCCATCAGTGTGTGTGGTTTTGATGGATCTGCTATCAAGCCCGTCCTGAACACACCAAACACAAGAGGATCAAGAGAGAGTGTGTGTGTGTGTGTGTGTGTGGTAGTGAGTAATAGTCACCTATGCGAACCAGCTCTGCGAATCATTCAGTCAGTATGTGTGTGTGTGTGTGTGTGTGTGTGTGTGTGTGTGTGTGTGTGTGTGTGTGTGTGTGTGTGTGTGTGTGTGTGTGTGTGTGTGTGTGTGAGTGTGTGTGAGTGTGTGTAATAGTCACCTCTGAGAACCATATGAAGGTAAAATGATGCCTAAAAGAATCGCATGTGCAGGGTAAGATTTGTGAAAGTGTACATAAGATTGCAAGCGTAAATTAAATTTGCGTGTGCAAGAGAAGATTTGTAAGCGTGTAAATCGCATATCAAGTGTAAGAAAAAAATATTTGCAGCATTTTACTGTTATTGGTAAGTGTAATACATGTATTGTGAAACTGCAGCTTCATGCTAACGCAAAAATAAATAGGATCTGTATTCTTCTGACTTTTTTCTGACCATTTTTCCGCGCTTACACTTTTGGCACGGTTTTTGCGCACAAATGCGGCCAAAAGCATTGCAAGCCTGTGAACAGCTATTTGCAACCGAAAACAAGAGTCAGGGACTGCAAAACAGATTGATCGCGTAAAATCAAACTTTGTGTAAATAAATAAACTGTTGCAAATATCTAAATGACTTATTGTGTACATGCGGCAAAAAAGTTCCCGAAATAACCCGATTTGTACAGTTGCGTCTTTCTTTTACCCGCGCTTCCAGTTTTGGCACGATTCTCTCACTGAATGAGTTTTGCAAGCGCGAAGAGGAGGGCGGGTCCACCTTCATCATGCAGCCAATCAGATGAGCTTCTCGCTGACACTCGATTTACTCTTATCTGATTGGTTCAATAAACACGCCAGTCTGCAGAACTTGAAACTCCTCCCGGTAAGAGAATATCCCACAGGATTTATTCATGTAAAAACAGCGGAGCTCCTAATGAGACACGTGATGAGGGGGAAATATGACTTGGCGGAATGAAAAACCAAAACCTTTGAAATATAATAAGCTACAGACCAGTGCAGTGCAGCTTGTAATTTTGTCTTTTTCTTCCGGAGGGGAAATCTATATTTGTTACTAAACTCCATCGTTCGTCTGTAGGCTGCAGTCTTTATGCTGATTCTGCTAAATATTCCATTGTAAAATAAGCAGTCAGGTTTAAGACAAGTTCTGATATAAAACCCATAGGAATGACGGTGAGAAATATATATTAAGTATAAAAATATATTACATTAAATATAAATAATAATAATTAAATATATTTAATATTTCCAAGTGATTTCCAAGTGATACGTGAAAACGTATTTGGCATACAGTGCCTTGTATCGTCTACCAGAGGGGAGGAGGTTGAAGAGTTTGTGACCAGGATTAGAGGGGTCTGCAGAGATTTTACCACCCTTTTCCTGAACCTGGAACGGTGCAGGTCCTGGATGGAGGGAAGGTCAGCTCCAATGATCCTCTCCGCAGCCCTTATTGTCCGTTGCAGTCTGGCCCTGTCCCGTTTGGTGGCTGACCCAAACCAGACAGTGATGGAGGTGCAGATGACAGACTGAATGATGGCTGAATAGAATATGATCAGCAGCTCCTTTGACAGGTTAAACTTTCTTAGCTGTCTTAGGAAGTACAACCTCTGCTGCGCCTTTTTTAGGACACAGTCAATGTGGGTGGACCACTTTAGGTCCCGTGAGATGGTAGAGCCCAGGAACCTAAAGGAGTCCACAGAGGACTCTCCTAAAATCCACTATCATCTCCACAGTCTTCTTGGGATTTAACTCCGGGTGATTCTGACTGCACCATTGGACAAGCTGCTCCACCTCCTGTCTGTAAGCAGACTCATCCCCGTCCCGGATCAAACCAATGATTGTTGTGTAATCAGCAAACTTCAAGAGTTTCACATATGGGTGCATTGAGGTGCAGTCATTGGTATATAGGGAAAAGAGCAGTGGGGAGAGGACACACCCCTGAGGTGCGCCCGTGCTGTTGGACCGGGGTTTGGATGAAATGCTCCCTAATCTGACATGCTGCTGCCTATCACTCAAGAAACTGGTGATCCACTGGCAGGTGGAGGCAGGCAATGAGAACTGGGTGAGCTTCTGATATAGGAGTTCAGGTATAATGGTGTTGAACGCTGAGGAGAAGTCAACAAACAGGATCCTAGCATACGTCCCTGGAGAGTCGAGGTGGTGCAGTATGTATTGCAGTCCGATGTTAACAGCATCATCTGCAGACCTGTTTGTCCTGCAGGGGGTCCAGCAGGGGGCCTGTAATGCCCTTCAGATGGCCCAACACCAGTCTCTCAAAAGATTTCATGACCACGGAGGTCAAGGCGACAGGCTTGTAGTCATTTAGTCCTGTGATGGAGGGTTTTTTGGGGATTGGAATGATGACCGTTTAAAACAGGAGGGCACTTCACACAACTCCAGAGACCAGTTGAAAATCCGTGTGAAAATCGGCGCCAGCTGGTCCGCACAGGCACGCAAGCAGGATGGGGAAACGCCGTCAGGGCGGGGGCCTTTTTTGGCTTTTGCTTCTGGAACATCCGGCACACATCATTCTCACAAATTATCAACGCAGGTGAGGGGAGGGGGTAGATTGTTGGGGGAAAACCTTTTGTGCGTGAGGGGTGTGATAATGGATGCCTTTCAAACCTACAGTAGAAGTCGTTCAGGTCATTAACCAGTCTGAGGTTTTCTGCAGGGTGAGGGGATGGGCTCTTGTAATCTGTGACCTTTTTCAGTCCCTTCCAAACTGATGCAGGGTCGTTGGCTGAGAGGCTATTTTTTAGTCTCTCACTGTAGCTAGTCTTGGCTACCTTGATCTCCTTCGTTAGATTGTTCCTGGCCTGCCTATATAGATCCTGGTCCCCACTACTGTAGGCTTCCTCTTTCGCCTGGCGCAACTTCCTAAGATTTGGATTGAACCAAGGTTTGCTGTTATTATATGTGCAAAATGTCTTGGTTTTTACACAGATGTCCCCACAAAAGCTGATATAAGATGTTACAATATCAGTGAGGTCGTTGAGGTCTGTAGCTGCAGCTTCAAAGACACTCCAGTCGGTGCAATCAAAGCAAGCCTGCAACTCCAGCTTTGATTCTCTTGTCCATTTTGTAACAGACCTTGCCACAGATTTAGAGATTTTAAGTTTTTGCCTGTAATTCGGGATGAGATGAAGCAGACAATGATCGGATAGTCCTAGAGCTGCCCGGGAGACCGCGTGATAGGCATCCTTTAAGACTGTATAACAGTGGTCCAGAGTGTTTTTGTCCCTAGTGGGAATCTTGATATGTTGTCTGTATTTAGGGAGTTCTTTATTCAGTTTAGCACTGTTAAAATCACCGACAATAATCATGAGAGAGTCTGGGTGCTTTTTCTCCGCATCTGTTATCTGATCGGCAAGCTGTTGTATTGCGTCAGCTACGCAGGCTTGTGGTGGTATGTAAACACCGACCAAAACAAACGAAGAGAACTCGCGCGGAGAATAGAAAGGCTTGCAGTTTATGATGAGAGTTTCTAGGTGGGAACTGCACGTCTTTTTCAACACAGTGTGACACTCACAAAAATAGGTTTTGTTGAGATTATTATCTTTTGTTTTCTTTCCTTTTATTACAAGTTAAATACTATTGAGAGAATACACAGAAGCGTGCTATGACATGCTGTTGCACAGAACGGACACAAGGTGGCAGTACCTTTCAGCCGCGTCACTCTGGGACCCTTAGCGAGGCGTGGAGGAAGACGAGCTCATATTCCGGTTGAATGGAAAAAGAGCAACTGTTGTCCCGCGTCTCTTATAACCGTGTCATATATTCAATATTTCCAGGTTAGTTTTACAACTTTTATAAGACTACAAAAGGGTTATAAGCTAATATGAATCCTCAGTGATGTGTGTTTGATAAGCGAAAGGTATGTTAAGTGTGTAAATGGTAAAGTATAATGATAACGTTGTGAAGTTGAGGAAATGGCGGCCGACGCTCGCACTAATGTTTTCTTTTATATATTCCTAATGGCTCAGGGATATGTCTGAGTTATTACTGTATATGTGTAAAGTAACTGTGTGTAAGCCTATGCATTACGGGTAATGAATAACGCTAATGTACAGAGTAAAAGCAGTTTACAGATGTAGCTTTGGGTGAAACGCACGTGGTAGCATTAAATGCACATGGTAATATTAGACTGTAAAACAGTTAAGGTTCATAGGAATCGTGTAAAAGTTATAAGGGCAAATATGTTTACTATTGAAGTTTGTTCTCGTTTAATTTAAATATAATTTAACTTAACCTAACTGCAAATGGGATTTATTCTGTTACATTAAGTGAACACTTACAAAATGTATAATGAATACAGAAATACTTGTTTAATGAGAGATAACATAGAACATGGTTTAGAGAGAAAATGTGTGTTTATGGTTTAAGATAAAACTGTGAATGTTGAGGAAATATGTGAAGATACATTTATGTGGAAATGTACGTTTTGACGAATATGTGATTTCGTGTTATCCAATTGTGGATATTACCTGTGTTTCGATACAGAGCAACCAAAAATAACAGTAATAATTCTTGATTGCAGATATAAGGTTGAAATGTTGTTAATAAAGTGATATTCCGGTTGAATGGAAAAAGCAACTGTTGTCCCGCGTCTCTTATAACTGTGTCATATATTCAATATTTCCAGAGCACTTCGACCAGGAGTATCAATATATATCTGCTAGCGGACCCCTGGCCGGGACCCGTTACAACAGTAACATCAGTACACCAACCTTTGTTTAGATAGAAGCTGATTCCTCCGCCTTTTGTTTTCCCCTAAAGCATAATGTTGCGGTCCGCCTGGATGAGTTGGAAGCCAGGTAGCTGAAGCGCACTGTCCGGAATGCATTCACACAACCATGTTTCAGTAAAACACAGGGCAGCGGAGCTGTAGAAATCACGGTTGGTTTGGTTGAGGAGGAGAAGCTCATCCATCTTGTTAGTCAAAGACCGAACGTTTGCCAGGTGAATGGCTGGAAGCGAGGTGCGTAGTACCCGCTTTCTTAATCTCACTAGCGCTCCTGCTCGTTTCCCCCGTCTGCGTCTCCGGCAGATTCCATGGAGAGCCACTGCTCCTCCGATCAGTATTTCAGCTAAGTACTCTGGGTTAGAAAAAAACGGAGAAAAAGTTCCTATAGAGTATTGCCTGATGTTCAATAGTTCTTCTCTGCTAAAAGTTACTGGTGAGAAACCGCTGAAAACATAGTAAATGCACAAAAACAAACAAAGTAACAGAGAGCGCCTTCCACGGCGCCATTTTTCCTGGTTGTTCATTACCACTCACGCCACCGGCCCTCGTCCCGCGGCCTCGTCCTGCTCGCCACAGTTTTAATTTTTGAAAACTGACCTATGATTATTTTGCACGCTTGTATTTCAGAGTGTGTGAAGTGAAACAGCCAATCAGAGCAGAACTCCTCATTACTATTCATGATGACCCTTCCAAATAAGGTAAAAACAGACCATTTCAATCTAGGGCCAATTTCTAGAGTTAAAAATGGACCTGTAAACCATATCTGGACATTTTAAAGGGACACTCCACCCATTTGCATTAAGCTTTCCATTGTTAGAAACCCAGTAATACTATTGAATGGTCCTCAAAAAATCTTTCATTGTCCCCTGAGACGAGAGAAATCCACTATTTACCTTTTTCACTTCCGCCTACAATGACGCAAAAATCGTCAATTTGCGTCATTGTAGGAGGAAGTGTAAGAATGGGGTATTTCTGTAAAGACTACAATCACTAGTTCCCACCCTTTCCAACCCGCCCATAGGGGGTTAGACCTAATGCGCTAACAGAGCTATCACAGATCAGTGGGTGGGACTTCACTTGTAGATACTGAAATCAATATCAGCCATCTTGTTTATAAGCTAAGCTAACAAGCGCTGTGGAGATAGGAAGTTACGACAATGACGGAAGAAACTAAACATGATATGGAAGTAGAGGATTTTGAAATTCTGCTGCTTGAATCCGCTGTTCGTGGCTATATTTACGAGCCGCAGTATAGTGAAGAGCAGCTGAGGCTGATGGAGGAACAGGAGGCGGACGAGGAGCCCGGACTGGCTCGAGCTGGGCGGACTGCTGGTGCCTGTGCTCTCGCTGTGCGCTACGGACACAGATAGACTCCGTCTGCTGCAGAGAATTTCAACGATAGCAATTTCTCCTGGACGAAATCTCTGAATCAGACGAGCACACGGACGTTTGTGTTGTGATGTGAACCATCCTAGTGTCGCAACGCATATGTTCTGACGGAACATCCAGGTATCATGCAATAATTCACCATATAGAAAGAAATACAAACGAGGAGTAATTCGCTAATGAGTTTGCCAATGTAACGGGGTTCGTTGTTACGGGAAGAAGGAGACGGGAACCGGCGCACATTTAAACATTTTAATAGTAAAATAAACAAATACAAAACAAAAGTATAAGCCAGCTGGCCACACACAACAGAAACAAAACATAAAATCAGGCCTGTTCCTTTTGTGCTTCCGCTCCTCCGTGAGAGATATGAGACCGCTGCGTCTCACAGGTGTCATTCATTATCACTCGCGTCGTCCTCTCACGTCCCTCGCCCTCGTCCTGCTCGCCACAGCCAACTAACTAGACATTTTGTGTGAAATGAATTTAAAAACTCTTTTGGCAGCTAGCCTTGTAGACGAATTTCTAGTTTCGGATTTTCAAACAGAGAGGGATTTCTCTGTTTGCGCTGTTCTGGATTAGTGGGAGTGGCTTGCGGAGCTGTGCAACGTGGTGCATTGTGGGAGTTGTTGTCTTACATACAAATGCGCCCTAAAGTTATTTTCTGTCTTTTCTCGGTCAAGAGGGCACCAAATTCAAAATTTCTTTTACATTTCGACTACATATATAACCCACTTTCAATACAGATTAATGTTGAAATGGGTGGAGTGACCCTTTAAATGCCCTTAAATAAGCCACATACCCTCTGTAGATATCAGAGACAAAATTAAAATATTATTTCAACACATTCTAGGACACCTTTAAATGCACGTCTTCTATCTCTTAACTTAGTATTTATTTAGCCACAAGGGGGCATTAGTGTCTCTTTTATAAATATAATACAGATTGGAGAGCCTTTTTAACAAAATTATTTTATTAATGTAATGTGACGCACATCCGTATTTCATATTTTCCTCATGTCTTGTACCGTTAAACATGTTATCACGTGGATGAATAATCGTATGCAAATTACATGCAGATGAGGATATGCATAGTAAAACTAGGCGTTGTAAGCTCCGTAAACGGTTATTTCGGGGTGGAGGCGCATGTGCGCACAATCTTACGCTGACTGGGATTTATAAAGGGAATTCTGCACAGGTTGTAATCTAATCATGTTGTAATCATGTATCTAATGCTTGTCCAGAAACACACACTTCCGGTCTGTGCTCGTGGCCACTTCTCTACTCGCATTGCATTTCCTCTGTTTGGGGCAAGTGTGTGTAAAGACTGCAAGTGTGTGTAGAACTTTAGATTACTCGACAGTACACACTTAGGCCTATAGTCCTGCAAAAAATAAATATGAATCTTTTATTTATTATATTTTCAATACTTTGCATTTTAAAATAAACTTATACTTGTCTGTTCAGAAGTTGATATGTATAACTAACATAAGACACACATTTAAAGTTATTGGGATAAAATTATACTTGATAAAAACAGTTGCAAATGTTGTACAAATAGGCTTACACACAGCATAGGCATCATGCACCAAATGATATGTATGTAATTCATTTAAATGCCAGTGGGATGTTGTGTTGTGTTGGCCTGTAACACAGTTAAGCACTGATTAATACATTAATACATTAATACATTATGGGGAAAGATAGAAGTGTCCGGAAATATTGAGCACTATATAGGTAATAAAATAACACATTAATAACTCCTCTCAGAATAACATATTGCTTTAAATGAATAACATGTGCTTCTGTATCGCATATGGAAGGACATCGATTAAAAAACATAACTAATTAAGCACACTTTTTTCTGTAATTAATCGCAATTAATCGCACCTAACATGAAACATTTTTAATAGGCCTACATTTTTATATTGTAATAATTTCACATTTACTCTCCAAATTAACGAAACAACAGAAGCAGTTTATTTTAAATATGTGTCTTTTTTTTAATAAAGGCCAGTGTCTCTATGCATTCAGTTTGAACTATTTGGTGAGTTGAGCACCCACTTGTCTCTTTCAGTGTATTTTCTTTCTTTTCTCATAGGGCTGGACTTGAACCTACTGAAAAAGCAGAGAGGGTTTGTTTAGCAGAGAATATAAAGAAGTGCTTATGAGACCAGTGAATAATCAGGATGAATAAAGTTCATATAATAATGAACTAAATTTGAAGCAGTCTCTATAGAGTGATCATTGGAGTTGCCGTAAGGGAATTTCTTCCGTTTTTAGATCATCCGTCTGGTTGAAGCTGTGTCGTCAGCCTAGCTGTCACTCAAAGGCCTGCTGTCTCAGACTGGAATATAGGCTCTGTTGTTTCTCTGCCTCTTCTCAGTTTGGGCTTTTGATAGATTCTGCCAACGTTTTGCATCTCAGGTTTTTCCTCTTTGTCCTCAGGAAAAAGTCTCACCTTTTCCAGCATTAAATCAGTCTTTCTCCATGCTGAGCTTTCCAGAAAGTGGCCATCTTCAGGAGGGGAGCTGATAGCTGAAATATGAAATATTAAAATACCTCAGTGAATCAGTCTATTTCATGATGATTATAAAACCATCAACAGGTAACTATCATCAGCTGATCTCGTTTCACTTTAGCTTTCTTTGCTGCTGCAAATGTGTTTGACAAACACACTGTCACAGCAGCCAAAAAAGACAAAATATATAGTAAGAGTTAAGAGGCCAACTAATGGAAACACTGATCACTGTTATGGTGACTTCAAATGAAACACACAGAGTTAAACCCCTGTCAATTCTCAAAAAAACTTTTGTAGACGTCTGACAGAAATAAGTCAGTCAGGGGTGCATTTCCCGTACGACGACGTAACTCGCTGCTTAACTACTATAGTACGATGCATCGTTGCAGAAATCAACTAGCTAGTCACGACTGTTTCCCAAAACCATATTGTCGCAAAGTGGTGTTCAACCACATTGGTTTATGAAGTCACGCACGTGGTGGAGTAATAACTTATTTTAATGAAACTGTTTGAGATCGAATTAATGCTAGATGTTTTGATATAAATTACAGACATGCATCTGATGAATATTTCTCATTTTTCTCAGTTATTTCGCTTTATTTCCAGATTCAATCATAGGCTCGTTCTCACATAGTAGAGCACTTTCACACACAAGCAGTCTTCCAAAACGGTGCTTTAAATATCTTGACAAACTCAAAGATGTCAAACACATTTGTAGGCATTCTAAATAAAAGACCCAGGTTGCACTGAATGCCAGCTTGCTTATTTTGCTCAAGATACGAATTTATTAAGTCCACATGTCATGCAATTTAGAAACTCTGCTTCTATCCAGAGCTCGAGATCTTTCGCTCAAACACACACAACTCTGCGATGCTGTTTGCGAATGTTTGTTGGAACGATGGTTTCGGGAAACACACACTCGCTGAACTGCTGATAATGACGTAACTTGCGACCATAGTTGGCTAACGATGCTTTCGGGAAACGCACCTCTGGTTGGTAACAAGTGAAGCTGGTAATACTGTTTGTGGAGTTGTTTACCGCTGCTTTCGTCGACCGCTCTGGCTCTTGAATTATATATGTCTCAGCAAAAACCCCTCAGATTGCAGCTGAGATGCTTTCAAAAGAACTGGATGGTGTATCACAGTGGCTCCGAAATAATCATCTGACCCCAGGGCTCTCAAGTGTCACGCATTGAGAGTGACAGTCACTCATTTCGGTCTTTTGTCATGCACTCCCGCCACACATTGTATTTCTCACGCAGAAAAAATATTTATAATATATTTAATATGCCATAGCGCCCAAAATTGATCTGGCCTTGCCGGTCTCACTATGTAACCGTCAGGAATCAAGCGCGTCTCCCCTGGAGTTATTAGTCGAGCCTGCCCAATCAAAAAAAAAGGAAGGGGCTTCGCAATAGCCAATCAGAAAATAGCACTATTGTATGCGGGCAAGATTTAACGCAACAACCAATGACAAAAAAGCATATCCTGGAATTGTTCATGTGATTCTCCTACAACATCTTCCGAAAGTTTCGTTTACCCGCAGAGGAAACCACTGGACCTCCGAGCATCACTTTGAGCACAGAGTGAGTCATGATCTCCTGTTTTAAGGTTACAACAAATTCAAAACTTGTTGGACACAAACAATGACAACTTGACTGCTGTTAGAGAATGATTCCCAGATAATTAGCATCAGTTTTTCACATGTCTGTAACTTAGCCAACAGTTTTACAGCCTGTTCACTGACAACACCTGCTCAGAACAAGTACTGTAGTCTATAGGCCTAATCATATTTTCGTTATCACACGATGACTGACATATTATCACATTATAAACATCTCTCTCTCCAAATAGGCTTAATCATTTTATTAGCACTAAATAAATTAAAGTGCATAGTCGATCATGCAGTGGTGGACGAAGTACACATACCATGTACTTGAGTTAAAGTAAAGATACTCAAGGTAAAATATTACTCAAGTAAAAGTAGAAGTGCTGCCTTTAAACATTCACTTGAGTAAAAGTACAAAAGTATTTGCCTTCAAATGTACTTAAGTATCCAAGTACGATGATTTTTTTATGGCTATAATGTCCTATTATAATTTGTCACAAGACTCTTGCTTAACTCAGTCTACGTGAAGACTAATGTCACTCTTGGCACATCAATCTATTAATAAAATGACATTAATAAGTCATATATGTATATAAATTGAATACATTTTTTGTGTGTTTAATTTTGGAGGGAAGGGGACTGTTCCCATAAGGTATAATACATTTACAGTATTTACTGTATATATTTTTCTCGAGCGTCTATGGTCATAATTATTAACATCCCAATGTTAGGATACATTCACATAAACCTGCACAACGCCATTATATTTATATATATATATATATATATATATATACACACACACACACGCACACACACATACATACATATATAAATATATAGGCTATATATTCTATGTTATGGGAGCAGCCAACTTCCCTCCAAAATTAAACACAAAAACGTATTAATGCAGTGTTTCTGCTACTCCCCAGAAAAAAAATGATATTATATGCGAGTCATTTTAGTGTCAACGTAATAAGCAATGTACATTATGCGTCAATACTTACCGATAATTGCTGCAATAATAGCTGCTGCTCTCTGTCCCACTTAAAATCATTGTCAACGCGATTTGTTTGGAACTATTGAGAGCTACACGAAAAACGTGACCGCGCGGCGGCGAGATCACTGTGTCGCAACCGCTGATCTATATGAATGACTTATAGACATAAAGCTTATTCTATATAGATCAGTGGTCGCAAACGTCTATGTTCGCAACTCTCATATTTAACGGCTGCGTTTCCCGAAAGTATGATGATCTTTTACTAGCAATTCTTTTTTGCTGGCTGATGTTTCTTGATAGTACAAAGTTTAGTGGTCAACAAAGAATACATCGCCCCTGCTCACCCCCTCTCACCTAACTTAATCAGTGAACAGGTGACTAATATTCACAATCCCACGTAATCCCGTGACCCGCCACCAGGATCACGTGACAATCAAAAACATTAACTCGTTCATGTCTACTACATTCCAGCCCCTAATTATTATCAAATAATGATTACAATTTCATTAGAATTTCATTAGAGACATGAATTTTCAAATTACCAATGCATTAACAACATCATAAAGGCTAATGTCCATTTCTTCTTCCAAAAAAGGAAAAATCTTGAAAAACTTCAAAAAAGTGTTCATACTCATATTCAAAGTATTCTTTCCAGTTTATCTTTGTCCAGCTCATAGGCCAATGTCAAAGTAAAAAAAACAAAAAATATCAGGTAACAAGTGAAGTTATCCATCTTCTGCTTCTTGTAAAAGACAGACCTTGGTTATCGGCCTGTCCAGATAGCTGCTTTTAGTCTTAATTTGCACATGACGCACAAATCCTTTTCTGTCTGGAAAAGTTTGAATTATGCGTCCCATAAGCCAAGAGTTTCGAGGTGCTGTGTTATCCACTATAAGCACTATGTCTCCTGATTTAAAATTGCGTTTGACTCTTGACCATTTCTGACATTCTTGAAGCTGCGGTAAATACTCCTGAACCCATCTCTTCCAGAACAAATCTGACATGTACTGGACTTGTTTCCATCGTTTACGGGCATAAACATCATCCTCTTTGAATTCTCCTGGTGGCAAAGATGGTCCTCAAAAGCAACAGATGGTTTGATGTTAATGCTTCCAAGTCACTGGAGTCTGTGGATGCTAAGGTTATTGGACGACCATTAATAATAGCTTCCACTTCACAAAGAACGGTGTGTAGGCCTTCTTCATCTAGATTCTGCACTTTAAACGTAGAATTCAGAATTTTACGCACAGATCTAATTAACCTCTCCCATACCCCTCCATAATGCGATCCAGTTGGGGGGTTAAACGTCCATTTAATTCCTTTCTGAAGGAGGACATCATTGATTTTACACTGATTCCATACCTTTATGGAGACTCTTAACTCACGTTCTGCTCCAACAAAGTTCTTTCCATTATCAGATCGAAGTTCCTGGACTTGTCCACGTCTTGCAGTGAAACATCGCAGTGCATTTATGAAAGAATCTGTGTCCAACGAAGGTGCCACTTCAATATGTATGGCTCGTATGGCTAAACAGGTGAAGATTACTCCATACCTTTTAACAACGCTTCTTCTGCTCTTTACCTCAAAAGGTCCAAAATAATCTACCCCAACACGGGTAAATGGAGGTTCATTCGGAGTAACTCTTTCTGATGGCAAATGAAACTTTTTGCCATCTTTTGGCATCCTGGAAGTGAATTCAGTCTTTGACAGATGATGCATTTGGACAATACTCTTCTTATTGCTGTACTTACACCAGTAATCCAATACTTTTGTCGTAATTTGGACAACATATGATTACGACCAGCATGTCCTACCTCCTGGTGTATGTGTCTCAGGAGGATATCCGAGATGTGAGAATTCTTGGCCAAAATGACTGGATGTTTGGATTCTTCAGGCATTGATGCCCTACTCAATCGTCCACCAACCCTCAAAACATCATCAAGAACAGGGCAAAGTCCATGAATGCAGCTACTTTTCTTTACACTTTCGCCTCTTTTTAGGCTAGCAAGCTCATCAGGAAACATCTTTTCTTGTGAGAGTCTAATAATCTCCAATTCAGCAGTCTCAAGTTCTTCTGTTGAGAGGTGAGATGGTTCAAGTTGACCTTTGAAAATCTCCATTTCTCTTTCCACAGAGATTAGTTGTTGTTCATTTGAATCAGAATGAGCAAAATCAAGTCTCAGTTGTTTCCTCTTCTCACTAAAAGACAAGAGCAGATTCTTAAATCTCAGAATCCAAGCCAATGCTTTCTTTAAACGGAACCAAGAAGAAAAGTGATGGATGAAACGTGAAAGCACATCCTCCTCTTCTTTGAGCTGTACAGAGTTAACCTCAATGCTTTCCTTGACCTCAGGATCATCCACTTCAAGCTTCTCAAGTTCTTTGAGATTAGCAGGCCACTTACTTTCATGAAGAAGAAGAAAGGCAGGACCTGAGGTCCATGTCTTGTTCTTAAGAAACACGTGGACAGTTGATCCTCTGGAAGCAACATCGGCTGGATTGCTTGCTGTGTCTACATATCTCCACTGTGAAGCTTGAGAGGCCTTGAGGATTTCTGTCACTCGATTGGCTACAAATATTCGAAATCGTGAGGTCTCATTCTTGATGTACCGTAAAAATTCAAATAGTAGCCCGGGCTTTTATTTTCCCAAATCGTCGAACTGCACTGGCTTGTATTTGAGACAGGCGTCTATATGAGACAGGCCTTTATAATTTAGTGTTGAGATGTTGTTCATTGAGTGTAGGCCTAGAGTCTCTAATCTCTAAAAATCCCCAAATGCTCCACGTGAAACTTCGGACCTGTTACTATCGCGTCAACTGATTTTGATTAATATGCGCGAGGAAGAGAGACCAAGACAGCGCTGGTGTTGTTTGAAGACGTGAGAGTGCGCGCGCGTGGCCGGAGCGCTCTCTCTGCTCGTAACTCGCCCTGTCAAGCGCACCAGTCATTCTATTCTACATCACTCACCGATCAAAAAGGGCTTTGGCGGGACAAACATTTGCGTTGGCGGCCGCCAAAAAGGCAAAGCGGACGATCTGACGGTTTTAGAAGATTAAATTCAACCCGAAACTAAAAAACAGACCCGGCCTCTATTTGAGACCGGCCTTTATTTACCCAAACCTGCAGCCACACCAGGCGTGTAAAAGAGACAGGCGTCTATTTGGGACTCGGCTATTATTTGAAGTTTTACGGTATTTGAGAACAGAAGCACTGTCCGTCCAAAAGACAGAATCTTGAAGCTGCAGATGCAGTTCTTTCTTCCATAACAAATCCATTCGGCTTGCCATGGTAGCAGCAATGAGCTCCATACGAGGGATGGTAACAGACTTAATTGGTGCTACTCTTGATTTTCCCATGATAAAAGCACAATGTACTTGAGAATGCATGTTGTGTAGAAGCAAGTATGTCACAGTTCCATAACCATCCTGGCTCGCATCAGAAAAATGATGCAACTGTGCATTTGTGATGTCACCAAAGTTGGGAGGTTTTAAACATCTGGGAAGCACAAAATGTTCCAGATGGTGAAGTTATTGCAGCCATGTGGTCCATTTTTTAACAACCAATTCAGTCAAGTCAAGTCAAGTCATCTTCATTTATATAGCGCTTTTAACAATGGATTGTTTCAAAGCAGCTTTACAGAGATAAACATATAATTTAAGGTAACAGATTGTTTTGGCGTTATAGCGGTTCTTGAATAATGTTACTTCCAGCTAAAGTTAACTTTGATTGATTCACCTCCGTCGAAATGATCAGACTTTAAACTGAACCTGTGATTAACGCTGACGGCGTTCACATGCTCATTCAGAACTGATTCTATAGTTATGTGCTTTTTAAAATATGTGCGCAGGTTTGTAATTCATACAACCCAGCCTAAACAAACTACTTTTCTTGCCTATAAATTTTGATACAGAATTTTGTTTTATTTTATCACTTCGGGGTACGCGAGCCGGAATTCACAACGCTTTATCTGTAGAGTGGGAAAGGGATCCTCCATAGGGAGAGGATAGTGGATACTTCAGCACTGCATTGTCATCGGGTCCAGGCAAAGCTCCCTCGTCAGATCTGGACACGGCCTGGATCCGGCAGGCTGCGGGAAAACCTCGGGATAAACAAAGACACTAATATTAGCGTAGATGCCATTCTTCTTATGATGTAGCGAGTACATCAAGATTTAAGGGAAGTGTTCCCAGTTCCGGCTGACCTAATCTATGCAGCCTAACATTGAATTTATAGAAGTCTATAATGTATTATGTGTATGCTAGGTCAAAGAGATGTGTTTTTAGTCTAGCTTTGAACTGACAGAGTGTGTCTGCTTCCCGGACAATGGTAGGAAGACTGTTCCAGAGTTTTGGTGCTAAATAGGAAAAGGATCTACCGCCAGCAGTCGATTTAGATATTCTAGGTATTATCAACTGGCCAGAATTTTGTCTAATAGTTACAATCTCTGTTTTTTCAGAATTAAGTAGTAGGAAATGGCTAGTCATCCAGTTTTTTATATCAGCTATGCATTCCGTTAATTTTGTTAATTGGTAAGTTTCTTCAGGGCATAAAGAAATATACAGCTGAGTATCATCAGCATAACAGTGAAAACTAATGCCATGCTTCCTAATGATATCTCCTAAGGGTAGCATGGACAGAGTGAACAGCAGCGGTCCTAGTACTGAGCCTTGTGGTTCAACCCAACATGAATGTGTGATATAAAAAAATCAGTCTGTTTTGACATACGATTTGTCTGTTCTGTCTGTCTGTGACAGTAGGTGGCGCTCATGTCAAAACAAGCAGAAATAAAGCAAAATACATATCAGTGCTTTGCAACTTTCTCTTTCAGACGAAATATGGTGAAGATAAAACGTCAACAAATATTTTCATGTTTTCTAACAGCAGTTCATGTTTTGTATTTGCTCTGGTGCTTATAAAGAATACAGAGACACTTCCAGATTCTTCCTCTGTTAATGTTAGAAAATGATGTGATTGCTGACAGTTAACTCGTCAAGCATGCACCATCTAGAGTTTCATGACCAAACTAGTGATTTATAACACAAATCATCTTCATGACATTAAAATAGATCATAATCGTGCACAGCAGTTGATGACCAGATATGGTGGGATTAAAATGACTATTGAACTCATCAGTGATCTTGACTTTGGGCTTCACTTTTCATTTCACATTTGTCTCTCATTTAAAATCTCACTTAATTTAATGTTTCTTTTAGACCTGATGGACAAAAACAGAAGCAAATAAATCTGTCTCCTGCCCTCAGTGTAAAAAACGCTTCACAAGTAAATCAAGTCTGAAGATTCACATGAGCGTTCACACTGGGAAGAAGCGGCTCAGGCTTTCTCTCTGAAATCACATCAGCTTCTCATTCTGTGATCAATATTACAGCAGAAAAGACACGGCGGTGTGTGTTTCAGTGAAGAAGGCCTTCACAACAGAAGATGAACTGAAGACCACCAGAAAATTCACACTGGAAAAAAACAGTGTGAATTTTTTTCTCTTTTCTTCTCTTGAGATGCAGAGATCTGTCTCATTCGCTTTTACTTAATGTTTATATTTGCTTCAAAAAAATGATTGATTAAACTCCACCAACTCATTGTTATTGTAAATTTTTATCAATATAGCTTTTAAATGCCTAATAAATGATATTTCACCACACACATGATTGATATTAAATGAGATTGCTGTCTGTCTACATTATTAATAGTTTCAACCTTGATATGAATGTATTTGTGTCTTTTTCTTTAAAGCGTGTAAACGGAGTTTCATACAAGGTGTTTCAGCTCCGGTCTCCATCTTTACTGAATCTGAACACATAAAGCTCATAAAGACGGTTTCTAGATAAACACTTTAAAACATTTAAAAAAAAACATCTCAATATATTGAAATGATTAAAGGAGGGAGGGAGGGGGGGGGGGGGGGGGGGGGAATGCTATTTCATGCATAGTGAGTTTGTTATACTGTTAAAGAGTTGGATTCCCATGCTAAACATGGACAAAGTTTCAAAAATTAAGTTGTACGTTTGATGGAGTATTTCTGTGCCAAAAATACTCCTTCCGGTTTGTCACAAGTTTTGGAAATTTTTTTTCGAGTATGGGCGCGTGTGACGTCAGATGCGCCTGAATATCCTTATACGGGTCCTTTCTCCCGGAAGGGCGCGCGCGCATCTGTAGCCTAGAGCGACAGAGCGAAAGCAGTTATGCCCATAGATATCTATAATAAAGGCTAGATGTCTCGTCCGCGCTGCTGGCCAATGGAGGTTGAGGTCCGCACCTGGCGGCCATCTTGCCTCAGGCAGCTCGCTCACTCGTAACATTGTGTTTTAATGGTGCATGTACTTTTTAAATAACCATAACTTGCTCAATTTTCAACCGATTTTCAAACGGTTTCGTTTGTTATAAACGTCAGAGATGTAGTTATGACACTGCATACTTATGAATAATAAGTGTATAAATAAATAATCATCCAGAATTATAGCCATGTTAATAACATTTGTAAGAAACCAAACCGTTTGTAAATCCGTCAAGATTTCAACGAGATAAGAGTATTTGTGTTAGTGCTGATCCCTCATCTTACATCAGGCACCACAGAGCCCGCCAGAAAGCTTGCCTGTGACAAGATGGCCGCCGGTGATGACCTCAGGTAAGGTAAAGTATAGGTCCAATTCTATACTAGATAATAAGTATTCAAACTCATACTTACAGTCTAGAAGAAAGACCCCTCCGTGGTTTAGTTCTTTATAGAAAGCAGAGACTGGTGGCAGGCAATCTTTTTTTTATAATGATTACAAGTAATTTTATTATATTTGTCTTACAAAGTCTCCATTCAAAGTAAAAAGCTTAAGTACAATAAAATCAGTTCACAAGTTCCACCAGCAGGCGTCAGGCTCGGATAACCAAACAATGGAGAAGCTGGCTCATCTCCCAGCGTCTGACGCATACATGGAATACTGTGCTTTTATAATGCATATTACATATATTCAGCCTCATATACACAATTCATCCAATCCCAGATCTTGAACAATGGTTAACTCCTTTAGTCCTTTCACAATTCTCTTATAAAAAGTTCTGTAGGTGTAAAATGAATAACAATGCTAAGGCAAAGTACAGAAATCTGGCCTTCTGGAACTCTTGTAAAGGGAAAATTAATTGAGAGTAAATTAATAAAACCAAGAAATAAAAGACCATGGGTGGAGAAATACAAGGGATGCTGAGAGGCCGAGCTCGAATGAGAAGAATGAAGGAGTACATAAATACCAACCAATGAGTTTTATTACTATTTTTCTCTTCTATTGTATCTTTATGGTATTTAACTTCACATTTACACCGGTCCATGCACACGCAGCCGATCCAATTCATCTCATAGGCCTTGCAATTTCTTCTTAACCCTGCACGGCGGGCCCATTTGCCATTGCATGTTTAAAACAATAATATCTTAGTAAAAACCTAAAGTAATATTGCCAAACTATATATCATTTGAAAGCTTAAAATCTGTAGTTTTCATATTTGGTGGCTGTTATCTAAAATATATTACAGAGGAGCAGAAATTGATCAATTTGCAACAAGAATATTTCATATTCATTAGGAGTATTTAGGCCTTTATTTTGAAATAACAATAAACATGAAAAATCATGAAAGATTGGTAGAAACCTCAGTTTGTTTTCATGCCATGAGTTCAAAAGATAACACCAATTCCATTTTATGAGAAAAAAAGGTCTGAAAATGTTTTAAATATAAAGAAAAATGTCTGGATTCTCGATTTGTAATGCGGCTGCGAGCTATAACGCTATAACGTAGTCTTTATGCATTTATTAGAGGTTTAATTCAAATCAAATACTGCCAAACCACCCCTACTACTTCTGAATAGGATGTCTACTTCATAAATTGTATGAAAATTATGGAAATACATGGTTCAGATCACTCAAAACATATGAAAATGGAGGCGCCCTTATATGGGCAGTAATGGAGTCTGGTGTTCACCTAGTGAAAAAGTTGGGTACTGCGCCCGAATAAAATCTTACTGAAAGCTCATTTTTTGAGATATCAACCTAAAATTTGGAATACAACTTGTTCAGATATTTGACTTTAATTTTCTTGCAGTTTTAGAGTAAAATATATTTTGTAATATATATATTTTATATAAAATATTAATCATTATATTTTTACATTACACAATTTCATAAACTCAAACTTATATAACTTTTTTTCTGTTTCATTTTTTACAATTTCTGGACTTCTACAATAATCTGGAAAATGTTTTCTTTAAAACAAGACCAGCCATAGGTCTATATTCCAAAGCATTCCTGAATTACAACCATTTAAGTTTGGATAGTGATTTTTATGTCTATGCAAAAAAAAGGGGGGTGCCAGTTAACAGGTTTTAAATTGCTCAACCAATTTCTCTATTAGTCTATCTCTCCACAGATTGTGCAGTTTCCAACTGTACCTGGTTTTAGCGCATTCATGGATATCACTGTCGGGACACTCTTCCCAGAATCTAGCAGTTTTAATACTTATCTGGAAAAACAGCTCCTTCTTTTCTCCATATCTACGGCGACTTCAGCCATCCTTGGTGTTTCACTATACCATTTTAATTCAGGAATTGGGTTGCTTAATTTTTCCAATGTCTCGTACATTGTATATTCCTCTTTTGTAAATTCCTCCATACACTCTTTCGCAATATATCTGTCCTCTACACGTTTTGTGTTCCTTTCACTTATTGCTATCGATTTCTTAGGTTTTGTCCCACTCTGTTTCTCGTTTTGTCCTCTTAGGTCAATCTTTTCACTATTCAGATAATCTGTATCTATCTCATAACTCGGATCTACATATTCCGTGTTAGTCTCTTCACTCTCATTTATTTCCTGGTCCTCTCCAGTTCCAGTATCATTTAGCTTAACCTTAATCCTCAATACCAATATCACAACTCCAATTATTACTATTGCACCCATAAACATGTGTCTCTGGACACAGGCCAGTTTCCACTCTCGTGTCCCTTTGGGATTCCTCGCCCCCCACAGCAGGCCTTCTCTGGTGTCGGACTCCACGTTCTGTAAGATAACAAGCTCCCCTTGGTCATTAATCTTCAAGTACCAAAGTAACTCTTAAATCCTTCCACCGTTCTCTTCTCATCTTCTTTCCTCATACCCTAACCGGTTTGTTATTCTTTTTTAACCAATGCCATGTTGAATAGATTCTTAATACTTAATTAATACTGAATTTCCCCTTCTTAAGAATCTATCAACATCCATTCCCCTTCATTGTGCAAGGTCCATACTTACATTGTTTGATATCCAGCCATATACTTGTATATGAACATTCTCGCTCTATCGGCATACATGCCCCTAAAATGTATGAGTATACAGTCTCTTTATTCATTGCTCTCTCTGCTACTTACGTATCTATAGCTATTATAGCTAGCTTCGATCTGTAGCTTCTTAGTTAATAAACTTTCGTTCCATCCAGAGAACAACTAAACTTTGAAATGAAACCGTCCTTCTTATTTATGATCAGTCTGTTGTGTATTGCTGCTCCTAGTCTTTGACCTATCCACCCTTGTCCAAGGATCAGGTACTTATTTTACGATCATTTAATTAGAATCAGATTTCTTTTACTCCACACCCCATTGTGCTCGAGCTATACGGTGTGTGTGTCCACTATTTTTATAATTCGATCCTTTTTTGTAATTAAATCTTTAAATGGTCTGTTTGGATGTTTATTCTGTAATTTCATCCATACATAGTCTCCCACCTGACGTTTCAATTCTAGTTTGTCTCCTGTATTCATATTCACATAGTACAGAGCCTCCTCCATATGTTCATCCCATTCTGTGTTATTATAATTCGCTCTGAAAAAGCTTTTCAAGCTGCCGATCGACCTTTCACTTAATCCATTGCTTTCTGGTTGATAACGAAGTAAGATCCGTTATCAACTCTTATGGTTTCTGGTCTATTCCAGGCTGACATTAATTCTTGCAGTGCTTTAATTATATTTTTTTGCACTAGGATCTTTCAATGGCTTTGCCCAAATTTAATTTAAATATGCCTCAACTGCTATTAAAATAAACCTATTCCCTGATTTTGTACGAGGATTCAGTGGACCAGCTATATCTAAATCCCATTCTACGTTAACTCTATCTGTAATTATTCTGCCATAATCTGCTCTAATAGGTCAATTATATCCTTTCTTCATGCAGTTCTCGCATTTCAATTTTATTTCTCTATATGTTTTCCTCCAATTTGGAATATCTATATTGTTATCTGTCAGTATTTTCCCCATTAGGTTCATACCAGGGTGCTTCAAACAGGCATGTGATTTCTAAATTACATCTGTACCTTCCTCTTTGATGATGATAATTCTTCTCAGTCTGGGTAATTTATCAGCAGCTTCATTCCCTTGGGATAGTTCAGTCTGCTCCTTCGAATGTCCTTTCTTCTGATGGATTACGACTAGGTCCAAATCCTGTACAAGATCATCAATCTCTTTCCACATTCCTTCATGTTCAATAGGCTTTTTTATTACCTTTATTAAAACCATTCTGTCTCCAAACACTTAGGTTTTCATTCAAACTTAACAAATATATTCTCCCATCTCTGCCATCGAGTATTTTGGGCTTTAGCATCTTTGTTTTTATTTGTATTCAGGTGAGCCATTACCCTTTCATCTGTATTAATTATTATTTGTTGACCTCTTGCCAACCCTTTAAGTTCTGAATATCTTTTACTACTAATTTCTTCTCAACAGGTAGACATTTTTTCTCCGGATCTTCCCAAGTTCCAGTCATTATGCATATCGGTATAATGCTCTTCGCATTCCGTATTATTAATGGATAACCTATGTCATCTATGTCCAGCTCCACTTCTAAATCCGTTTATATTCACAAATAATTCCTCATCTCTTTCTAAGACTCTCTTGTCACTGATACTCTCCTTCAACAGGCCAAGTTCACTTCAAGTTCAGGCCAAGTGTTTCTGACCGGTTTGTTCTTTCATCTCTGCAGATGCTTGTATTTCTTCTTTGGAAACTATTCCTTCCAAATCTTTTTACATGTGAGTTTGTGGTCTTGCGCTTCTGTATTACTCTGGTGTCAGTTTCCCCCATTTATCATCTGGGATATAGCTTGACTTCAGTGTAGTTCCTTTCCTATCATCTTTCTATGTACTCATGGCACTATTATTCTTCTGCCAGGTCATTGTCTTTTGATTCCCTGCCTTTGGTCCACTAAACCTATTCCTTTCGCCGTGTCTGGCTTGAAATCGGGTATTGTAGGGCTGAACATTATCCATTTGAACCTTTGATTGTTTTCTTATCTCTCCTTTTTGTTGTTTTTGAATCTTTCTATCTTGGGGCTCCTTTCTTTTTACAAACTGAGTATTTAAATCATACTCCGCCAATCTCTCTTCTATTTGTCTTTTAGTTGTTGTATTTAGGATCGTCACTAACTTATAACCGCCTGGTATCTTACATCTCTTAGCAGTCTTACTTTATCTGACATCGGTATTTCATCTTCAATAGATAACCAAACACTTAATAGCGGTACTTGGTCTTTATTGGCATTAATCAGCATATCTCGCCATTGTGTATATCTATCTTCTACTCCAGTCAGGTCTCGAACTCTTGCCAGTGCCTCTGCAGAGATGGCATGGCCTGTACATGTGTGCACGAGTCGAGTTATTGCCCCTGAGCCTAAGCCCGCTTGTGTTCATGATTTAATTATACGATCTGTATAATTACTGTAATCCTCCCCTGATCTTCTAGCCCCCACTTGCTTTCTTACAACATTCGTTAATTTTAATTCTAACAACTTCACTTGTACCTCGTGTTCATTATTTCTCTGAGGAGCACTGAACTGCAGCTGCGTGACAGGGTTTCTCCCTCACTGGGGGTTACGGGTCTCCTTAAATCATCCTGAGTTATTTCTGCCTCACTTTCGCACTCCCGGTCGTCTTCAACCCCTCTGTTTACATTATCGATGGCCCTTAGACCTCTTGTGTTCTCTAAGTCTCTTTGTAGTTTTTTATTAGGATTTTTCAATAACTTAATCACGTTTTCCATTTCCATAACCCTTCCTGGAACAAGGTCTGTTTCCCTGATTTTGACCAGCCTTCCCGGTCGGCTGTCTGGACCGCAGACGGGGATCTATAGCCTTCTTTCATGGAACTGTGATTAGTGAATTTTCCTGCAAAGGGATTCATAGACTTTCTTTTGTGCGCATACCTGAACTTTCTGGACCCGTGAGTTGAACTTTTCTTCCTTTCTTTTCCTGGATTTTTGAATTGGATCTTGGACTTCACTCAATTCTTCACTCTCCTCACTCTCTTCCATCGGGTCTGAAATGAAAGAAAAAAATTATTAAATTTAATTTTCAAAACTAAATTTATATTTTTCAAAGAGAGAAATACAAAGTGAAAGGACATGAAAGTGAGCCCTGATGTAATAGTTGTAACGAGTTAGCTCAAAGGGGAAATATTAATAATAACTCATAACTTGTTATGAATGATTATGAATATTTGAGTCAGTTAAAATAGAGTCAAATCTGCGCAGAATCGATCACCGGTGATCAGCGCGAGATGCATGCTGGTTAGAAATGTGTCCGAGAGCGGTCCGCCTTGCTCTGATGTCATGCTGACGTGTGTCAATAAACTCTCGCGAGCGCAAGGCGCACGTGCACGATGGGAAACGACTTGCTGACGACACAGCTTAATGCTCATTGGTTTAAGCGATGTACTGTTCTCTTTTAAAATGTTTGATTTTAAAACTCTGATATCGTGTTTTATGTGTATACGTATTATTTTATGTGTGTGTGAATAAACTCTCTGACGAGTCATTATTAGTGTAGTTATTAGAGAGACAGAGAGAGGTTGCAATAATGCAGTATATAATGCTATAACTATAACTGATAGCAGACTATAATGCTGGGGACACACTTACTGACTGTTTCCATCGACTGTAGCAGGTCTTAACCCTCTACATGCATTTTGATGGATTTATGTAACATCCAAAAAACATGGCACATTTTTTTTAAGGCTATTTAGTATATTCTGATTTGCAGGATAACAAAAGTAGATATCCATAAATCCCGCTGTATTTTTTTCCATCTAATATGTGAACACAATGAAAAAATAACTTTGAACCTGGCTTTATCCAATACTCCGATTTCATTTTTGAAATGTATGCAAATTAGCGCATATTTAATTAGTTAATGCACAATTTGCATATTTAAACATTAAATTACAGAAAACGTGTAAACAAATTAATAATAAAAGTGCAAATTATAAGTTTTTGCGGGGGTTTCGCATGGTTTCATTCCCAGTGCGTCCACTGGTCCACATAAAGCTGCCTCTTTTTCATGGCTTGCTGCGCTTACGGTCAAATACACACGATAACACTGTCACACGTCCGTCTGGCCGCGTATTCACATAAACACATCGGTTATATCCGTCATGCTGCTGTCAACGGTAACGCGTGGCGTGCGATTAATGTTTTCAGTTTAACGCAGCATCCGTTTTTTTCCTGTCATTCTTTGGCTAGCGTTACATTATAGGGAGACCGGGGATGGTTGTAACACGGGTCAGTTGTAACAATTCCAATCTGTCCAATCAGGAACTAGTTACAAATCACCTGATTCACTTCACACATGCTTAGTTTAGTTCTTATTCCACATGTGATAAAGTAGAGCCCTGTGGCAGACACAGCACATGTTAAAGTGGAAAAAACAATTTTGAGGTAAGAAAGTAACTTTTTTTTACTTTTTTTGTTTTTGTTATGGGAATTTCTGCTTTGTAGTTAAACTCATCAAACTTGTATTATGTTTATTGTGTGTCTGTGATATAGATATTTTCCATGCAAGTTGTTAGTGCTAATGTTTTGCCTGTTAGCTGTAAGGTGAGCTAGTTCATGGCTACATGACTCTGGGTTAGTTGTAACAACAAGACTCTGGGTTAGTTGTAACAACAATGAATTAAAATTTATTAAAATTTTATTAAAATTTTATTATGGACAATACTATAGACTGACAGTAACAACCGTGCTTACACAAATAGAATGTTCAAGTTCAATTTATTATGGTCAATTACTATGACAGAGTAACAACAGAGTCACACACACACACACACACACACACACACACACACACACACACACACACACACACACACACACACACACACACACACACACACAATGTTCAAGTGTTCAATTTTCTTATGGCCAATACTAACACTGGCAGTAACAAACATGCTTACAAACAATGTTTGTGTTCAAGTTCAATTTATAATGGTCAATTAATATGACTGAGAGTGACAAACACACTGAGACTAAGAGTGACACACACATCAGTTATATTGAAAAGTCAGTGTTGAATAAAAACCTTTCAAAATAATTTTTTTGTCAAAATCTTTATTTCATTATGTTACATATCACCCCGGTGGATATCATAATGTTATAACATTTCACTCCTCATGTTTGAAACTAAACCATGCATTTTCTGTTTGTGTTGCAAAGATAATAGCTATGTCATTTAATAGCAGACACTTGTAACTAGTTTGGATCACATTTTGAACACACTGATTTCAAAGTACTACAAGATATAGACAGAAAGGTCAAAATTGTTACAACCATCCCCGGTCTCCCATCATGTGCTTCTTCATCCAAATGCTTTGCAAGCGCGAAAAGACAAAAGAGAACGCGCTGTGGCTGTGAATGTCCTGCTGACACACACACACACACACACACACACACACACACACGCAGGGCCGGTTCATTTGGAGGCCCTAGGCAATATGGGAGTTTGTAAAAAAAACTCTTGAAACAAATATGATTCCTAACCTAAATGTTGTATTAATTTATACAACATTTAATTTTAAATGTCGTATATTTTTACTTACACAGTACATAAGTTCGGACACATTACTATTTTTAATGTTTTTGTAAGAAGTCTCTTATGCTCATCAAGCCTGGATTTATTTAATCAAAAATACAGAAAAATATATAGTGAAATATTATTAAAATTTAAAATAATGGTTTTCCTATTTTACTATACTTTAAAATATATGTCTGTGATGCAAAGCTGAATTTAGTGTCATGTGATCCTTCAGAAAACTTTACAATATTCTGATTTATTATCAAATGTTAGCAATGGTGCTTAATATTTATTTTATAACATGTGATACTTTTTTTCAGGATTTTTTTATTATTAAAAACTTGTTTGAAAAAATTCTTCACTATCACTTTTGATATATTTAACACATCCTTGCTGAATATTCTTGTTTTGTTTTTTATCAAATAAATGCAGGCTTGTAGAGCATATAAGAAACTTCTTTCAAAAACATTAAAAATAGTAATTGTTCCAGACTTTTTACCAGTAGGCTACTGTGTGTACATATTAATCAAACTTTATCTAAGTTAATCTCTTTTTTGTTTAATGAAGATGTTATTGTTATTTTTATTCACAGTTCCAGAATACCACTTCAAGAGATAAACATAAGTGCTTTTATCATTTTTTTCATCTGCGGTATGGGCAGGGTTTTCCGCTCCCATTTAATCAATATTGACTGCAGATATTGTCATATTATTAATATAGCCTAAGTAATATATTATGCATTGCATTGTTAGCTTAAACATACACAAATCAAGTGGAAGAGAAAGACACGATCGCTACTGATTAGAAAAAAATTCTAAACTGATATTATTGGCGTAAATTCGCTGATGTCAGATAATCTAATCATCAGCAGAATTTAGAAGATAGACCCATGAGATTCTTTATTTGAAACATTTAAAAATGTTGTAGTGTGTTGGCTTTTTAACTTTGAATACAAACGTCTTGACTTTTACTTTTGTAGCGTGTTTAGTCAGCTCCCGGCGCGATGTTATTCATTGTACGCGTAAATTCAAAGCGTCGCGTCTGGGTACGTTAATGACGCTCGCGCTCTTTTAAACTCGTAATAAAGCGGTAAAAGATTCTTCCAGAAATGACGCTGATCTACAGTACAAGTTTATATTTAGAATACATTGCAATCACTCCAAAATAGATGACAACAACTCACACACCTGCATTACGAGCTGCGCTGCTTTGCGTGCCTGTTTAGGCTTTTGCTTCGACCTGATGGACGCGTCCGTTACACACACTTTCAGAAGCCGGCAAACGCTTTGAAACGGAAACATGCATTGGTTAAACTGCAGATGAGTGACAATTCAACAATATCCAATGAACAATGAAGCTAATATTTCTGCCAGTCTGGTGGATTTATGCAGTGAAGACTGTAAAGTGTTTGGTATATTTCCTTACTGTAGGGCTACAGGTCAATATGACATTTTATTAGTGTGAAGATTGTTTGAAGTTCACTTAAATTAAAAGCTGTTATATTTTTCAAAGCCTAATACATTTTAAAATTGATAGCTTTCAGTTATACTGTAGTGTTGAATGGCGATTATTAATTATTAAAGTTTAAAATAAATAAATAACTGAAGACATCAGTAGCAGTATTGGTATGGCCGTCATTCATAAAAAGATGCCATTAAACAATAATTTAAAATATACAGTCTTTTGTGTTGTTTCTACATTAATTTGGATATTAACTGGACTTATTACATTATAAAATATATATTAAAAACAAGCTATCTTGTGCAATTATAACAAAATTATCCCAATATAATAACACAAATACACTGAGTGAGCAAACATTTAGGTGAGATTTGCGATGGTAATTGAGCAAAGTTTATATATTAATAAAAGCCTTAATTAAATATGTCATGTAAAGTGATCTCTTCAGAAGAAATTAATGATTTCCAAGACTTAAAATGGATGGACAAAAAAAAAAAAGAAAAAAAGATCTAGGCTATATGACCAGGCCTATATGGCGGTTCTTCCCTGTGATATTGAAAATCAATACATTTCAAGGTATAACAGTAGTATCCAGCATAGTGTAGGGAGCCACACACACACACACACACACACACACACACACACACACACAAATCAAAGGGTGCCTTGGCTGAAAAAAGGTTGGGAAACACGGCTGTAGAGGGTTAAACACCGACTGTGAACACGTGCGTCAATATTATTATATTTATTAATTCAATTCGTTTTAATTAATTCGTTCCTTCTTTTTTTCTATTATTGACAGTAGACTCGCCTAATAAATGAAACACAAAGCCCTTTTAACAAGTAGGCCTATCAATAATTATTTATTTGCAGGCCTATATTATCTGGAAAATATACGAAAACCCGTGCAGCAGGACTATCAAATTTATTTATATATTCAGTTTAATTTTCTATTGATTATAGATAGGACTATATACTTTATTTGTTAAAATTAAACGGCATGTTAGAGACATCGAACGCGCAGTGATATGGAATGCGGTCAAACCTGGAACTACTTTAGCGGAGCGTTTCCCTGAAAATAATTGGGGAGGTGAGACACTTGTAACTCTGAACACGCATTCATTGCCTTTTCGACATCTTACACGACGGACACGAAGGCACAGAAGAACGACAAATGAGCAGGTAGGTCATACAAAACTATGTTCTTATGAATGAATCAATACAAATCTTTCAAAGCTTCATTTTTTCGACTCCGCCGTATTGCCAAACTCCGGCCCTATGTCAGCCCAAAAGACGCTGAATCGCCGGTACATAAGTTCATCACACATGGAAGCTTGTTTCCTCCACTGAACAAAAAAAAAAATAATAATAATAATTGCGACTTTTTATCTCACAATTGCGAGATATGAAGTCAGAATTGTGAGAAATAAAGTCGCAATTCTGAGAAATAAAGTCGCAATTGCGAGAAAAAAAGACAGAATTACGACTTTTTATCAGGCCAATTCTAAGGGAAAAAAGACTATATAAAATAGTTTATTTCTCACTATTCTGACTTTACAACACGCTATTTCGACTTTATATCACGCAATTCGGACTTTATATCAATCAATTCGGAATTTATATCTCGCAATTCTGAGAAGTAAAGTCAGAATTGCGAGATGTAAATTCGCAATTGTGAGAAAAAAAGTCAGAATTGTGAGATAAAAAGTCGCAATTACCTTTTTTATTTTTCATTCTGTGGCGGAAACAAGCTTCCATAATCACATATCGCCTCGATACTGTAATATTATTTTTTCTGGACTACCAGCACACTCTATCTCACGTCTGCAATATATTCAAAACTCTGCCGCAAGATTACTACCAAACAAACCCCTCGTATCACTCTAATTCTGTTCAAACTCCACTGGATACCCGTGTCATTCCGCATGCAAAATTCTTCTACTTACCTTTAAGTCACTCAATGGTCTTGCTCCTTCCTATCTCTCTGACTTAATCTCTCCTTATATTCCCGCTCGACCTCTCAGATCCTCTGGTCGTGAGCTCCTCTGTGGCCTATCATCTATCATCTATGGGTGGCAGGCCTTTCTCCGCTTTAAGCTGAACTATCTTCCCCTGGGCTGGCTCTAGGACAACAACCACGCTGCATGAATTCAAGTCTAAACTCAAACCCCATTTGTTTAAACAGTATTATCAGTCATGACACGTTTTTCTTAAACATTCTTCATTACTCTGTATTACAGTCATAATGTTAATATTGGGTACTATAGTCTTTGGCATCTTTACTTCAACTGTCCACTTTCCTGTCTGTGTTGTTTTTTGTCTCTGTTTCTGTTTGTATTTCAAAATGTAATGCGATATGCAACTGCAATCGCTCGGACTGGGCAAAATCAAATGTCTATTGTAGGCTACATTCATGTGTTTTTTTTTATTTTTTATATACTGTTATTGTGATGTGAAGCGTCCTCGGGAAAGGCGCTATTTAAATTAAACTTATTATTATTATTTATTTAAAACTATTAAAAGAAGAAAGGAACACATAAATAAAATAGCTATACAAACGAGTAAAAAAATAAGAAGAGAAAGGAAGAGAAATCGGCTATAGCAAATTTAAACATACTGAACCCGTTGGAATATAGATATTCAGCAAACATTGGCCGGACGGTAAGGTCGTGTCCCTGGCCAAACATAGCCGCGGTAGGACGGCATAAATCGGTGAACATGTGACCCAGAACAGATGACGTCAAAGACGCATGTTCAACTCTTTATCAGCCATGTGGGACGTGTCGGAGGAACGTCTTTTCACCGTTCATTAAACGGTGCCTTATCAACAGCTCACACTCATATTATCATAATTCACAATCAAAAATGAAATATGAGGCATAGGGCAGTGGTCCCCAACATTAGGCTATTTTTTTTTTTTTGTCTTTTTTTTTTTGTCTGAGATACCAAGAAAATATTTCAGGGCCCCCCTTCACATTTAATGATATTGTCGCTCTTGTAAGCTTGCAGCAAGGATGACAAAATGTTTTGTTTTTAACACAAACAGTACATTTATTACTATAACCAGATATGTTTATGCACAAATAATAGCGTATTGAACATACTATAACAAAAACATCAGTATGCGTTTGTAATTTAATAACGTAAGCCTAAGAGTAGCCTATTAATGTCATTAATTTGAAATGCAATAACAAACATATCAGTATTCAAACTACTGTGTAGAAAATAATAATAATAATATAGGCTATTACAAAATGACTGTTGTCTACTTGCATGTTGTTTGTGAGGCTTTATCAATCAATGTGAGGATTATTATATGCCGAGTCACGCAGGCACTGCTACACCGCAGTGGTACGACCCGAACCAGTGTAAAATAGGCCCAACATAAACCCTTATTATAGGTGTAATAGTGACTACGGATAAGACAAAATGATGTACTCGCTCATTATATAAATTTAGTACATTTTGAACACACAAAACGTTACGGACTGCTGCTTTAATGCTCACTGTTCAACACTTCTCTCGACCGAGAGCCCCTGTTGGGAACCGATGGCATGGGCGTACCATTTTAAATAATACAGAAATACTCCACCAATTTACTAAACAATACACAGGCTAACACAAAGATCAGAACAGAGAGTTTATAAGCGTTTATTTCCGCAGATTATCAGTCACCCTTAGGCTATTGAGCGCTTTAATAGAATAGAGATTGTAGAATACACTCTTACGGCGTCCATTAAAACTTATGAAGTCAATAAAATATAAAGGCAATACAAGTTTATTTAGTTTAATAGTTGTAGTGGTTTAATAGTAATTTAGTTGATTTCTAGTTTGATTACATCACGGCAAAAGAACAACAAATCAGAGCCTCAAAAATCCTGCCAGTTTCCTGAAGTTTTCTCTTTCCCCAGCCCTCCTGTTCACCAGAGGGTGGCGCTATTGGCCAGACACTGTTCCCTGGCGGTGAACTATTACTCCAGTGTAAATCAGATGTTCTCTATGTGAATATATAGTAAAGTGTCATTTATTCCTGATCAAAGCTGAATTTTCAGCATCATTACTCCAGTCTTCAGTGTCACATGATCCTTCAGAAATCAGTAGGCTTTATAATGAGCACCAGAAACTCCCTGTGCTCAAGGAGAAGAGTTACATTTCATTAACTATTAAGATTAAAGTTAAGGTTTTAAGACTTTGAAGTTAATTATTACTGTATGATTTTATTTTTTACTTTTAGTGAAATCTCTGCTCAGGATCCTGAAGCCGGCTCGTGTTTGGAGGAGAGAGGGAACACCGTGAGTTCTGTCATACAATTGAATTTAATTGTTAGTTTGTTAGTTTATTTTATTAAATAAATAATGTCGATGTGTTCTGTGTAACTCTTGTTTTTTAATGTCCACGCAGTCAGACAACAAGCCGACAGTCCTTCTCCACTTCTATCCAGAGAGGTTGAAACATAATCCGTTTTTTAACACAATGCCTATATTTCGTGTAAGAAGTCGAAACCTCTCTGCAAAGATGCCCGATCAACACTTTAAAGTGCGCACTAACTGGTCCTCGGGTTGGCCTATACAAACTCGAGACGATATTATTACTAATGTCGCATACATAGGGGGAGCACCAATCAGAATATCAGATTTTACTCACTATGTTAAAGTAATTACATTTCTTAAAAAAACTTGGTATAAAAGCCCAGATAGGCCTATCCACTTCTTAGTTGGTAGATTTACGGTACAGATGCGAGCTGTCGATCTGTACTGCTGTGCGATCAAAGAAGGCGACAAAGAGATACATGTTAATAACAGAGATCTTTCTTATACGAGATTGCAAACATCACAATTTTTCAATAAAAAATGTTCTGAGACCCTCTGGAACTACATTACGTGCTGTTTTATTCTCAGAAGTGCTCAGGTATCCTAACGTGTTTTACCTGAACATCCTCATGATGGAGAACTTTAAATCATGGGAAGAGTTTAAAGACAATCATCCCATGTTAACAGGAGGATCATGGAAACATCAGAATAATTATGTCCCAGAAAAGGTTAGAGAAAGAGAACAAAAACTCCTTCGCACTTGTGTTGTGAAAATACTGAGAGAGCAATAATTAGGATTATATATATATATATAGCTGGCCTCCGTTACATATATATATATATATATATATATATATACTATAATAAGAATTATAATATATATATATATATATATATATTAATATATATTAGTGCTGTCAAACGATTAAAATATTTAATCGCGATTAATCGCACATTTTTATCTATTCTAAATGTCTCTTGATTTCTTTTTGTCCCATTATTTTTTCTCATTTTAACGCTCTTATCAACATGGAAAAGTGGATCGGCTTGCTTTGTGCAAATGTTTTTTATTGAAAACAACATTGACATATACTGTGTTCAATTTCACACTAACATTCTCACTTGGCGCAAATAATCTCTCACACAATGTAACACTGTCCATCAATAAAAGGGTGAAAGATATACTGATGAGGTCCTGATATTGACGAGGGGGCGGAGAATTCGCATCAACTGTGTGTGTGTGTGTGTGTGTGTGTGTGTGCTTGGCAGGGGCTGAGCGGGTGTGTGTGTGTGTGTGCTTGCCGCAGGGGCGGAGCGGGGGGGTGGCTAATTGGGCTTAAGCCCTGAATGTTTTGTCAAAAGCCCCGAATCTTTTAGGTTTTTTAAAATAACTCCAACTTTGTTTCATTTCCTCTCAGTCTTTTTGACTGGAGCGGCAAAAAATGAAACAAAAGCTCTATTACCGTGCGTGTGGACAGACCGACGGTATGCATTGCATCGCGCATCACTCAGCTTGTTTGCCAACTGGCAATAAAAACTAACGAAGAAGAATATAAATCTTCTTCTTTGTCGTCGTTGTCATCAGGAGCTTGCTGCTGGCGGGCTGTTGTATGTTTCACCGGCGTCGTAGCGAGCTTACTGGCTCAGCCACGGCACATGTTTGCAGTCAGTTGCCTACTGGAAACTGTCACATAAAATTTGATGAAAGTGATGCTTTTGAAAAAAATATTTCTGACAATAAATGAAAGATTTTTAAAATGGCATGTCTATTTTGTCTCGGCGGAGCTGAGATGAGAACAATCGGAACACGGCCGTATTCTTGCGCATGCGCATCTGGTGACACGGATAAATGTGCGCAGCAATAATGAATGTTCCTGGGAGATCCGTAACGTTAGTTGCGCGGGATGTGGAAGCGCGCAAAAGTTCCAGAAATGTACAAAAAGTGCCCTAGCCTTGAATGCCAAGGTAAGGAAAATAAGACTAAATCAAAATTAAATAACCAAGACTAGGTTGTCCTTGTGATTTTTCTCAGGAGATGTTTTGAGCATTTTACTTCAGACACCGGATTATCAGCAAACTGCCAAGAGAACGGCTAGCTGGCTACTCAAAATAAACTAGCAATCTATTCAGTCAGCATATTTGTGTTTGATCTGTGTGAATTACAGAAATATAAGACTTGCTAGACCAAGACTCGCAGAGTAGGCTGTGTGTGTGTGTGTGTGTGTGTGTGTGTGTGTCTCTTGACTGATTAACAGTAATGTAAATGCTAAATGTCCTAATACCTGTTGATACTACAAAAATGCAAAGTATATGCTCTTATACTTAGTTTTCCACATATCATGTAATACTCAATTTATCCATTTCTTTGCACAAAACTCTCCAGAAAGTGCCATTTAATGGTTTATTTGTCAAAAAAATTTCACAGGGGGGCATACCCCCGTACCTCACTAGAGCACCCCCACATAATAAATCCCAATGTAACCCCTGGATCAGAGCCGTTAAATATGAGAGTTGTGACACACTTTGATCTCGCCGCCACGCGGTCACATGGTTCATGTAGCTCTACATAGTTCCAAACAAATCCGCGTTGCCAATGATTTTAAAGCGGGGCAGACAGCAGCAGCTATATTTGCCGCAATTATCGGTAAATATTGACGCATAATGTAGGCTACATTGATTATTACGTTGACACTTAAAGGAGAACTCCGGCGCAAAATGAACCTTTGGTCTAATTACACATTGTTACCTAGTCAACCGTTATCTGAGATTTGTTTTCATGATTATCGAATGTAAATAGTTTTATCTCTAAAAACAGTTTAGCCTATAAAGCTAGTATAACGCTATATATTGGGCATAGTGTAATGACAAATAAAAATCGCTTGTTAATACCACTAACAAGGCTCAAAATAGCCCCACACTAACACGGTAGCATAATGAGGGTCCCTACCTTCAAACCGAAGCATTGAGAACTTTGTCAGTGTACAGACAGTTTAATAAGAAGATATTTTAAACATACAGTCAACTTCGCGTATACAGGCAGAAGCCATCTTTGAAATACAGTCTCTACCAGTCGATCTACGAACGCCGATCCAAGCCTGCTGTTCGCGCTCACCTTATCACAACTTATAGCTCGTTCACATTCTCACCAGCGCACTTGGATCGGCGTTCGTAGATCGACTGGTAAAGGCTGTATTTCAAAGATGGCTCCTGTCTGTATATGCGAAGTTGACTGTATGTTTAAAATATCTTCTTATTAAACTGTCTGGACACTGACAAAGTTCTCAATGCTTCGGTTTGAAGGTAGGGAGCCTCATTATGCTACCGTGTTAGTGTGGGGCTATTTTGAGCCTTGTTAGTGGTATTAACAAGCGATTTTTATTTGTCATTACACTATGCCCAATATACTAGCGTTATACTAGCTTTATAGGCTAAACTGTTTTTAGAGATAAAACTATTTACATTCGATAATCATGAAAACAAATCTCAGATAACGGTTGACTAGGTAACAATGTGTAATTAGACCAAAGGTTCATTTTGCGCCGGAGTTCTCCTTTAAATGACTTGCATAATATATATTTTTTTCTGGGGAGTAGCAGAAACACAGCATTAATACGTGTTTGTGTTTATTTAGGAGGGAAATAGGGTGCTCCCATAACGTAGAATACAGCACCTACCATTTGCAGTAAATTTCTGTAAATATGATGGAGAGAGTGTGGTCAGTTTGAAATTAAACTGGAGATATGGTTACTGAGTGGAATAATTCATAACATTAATGTTACTGTTAACGGGATTAATTTCAGTAGGCTTTACATTTACATACTGTACACTACCGTATGCATGTATTTGTGTGCGTTCTGATGAAGGAAAGAATGTAGGGGTACATTAGCCACACTAAAATGAATCCTATAACATTAATGTTAGATCGTATTTATAGTTATTTCACTCAGTAACCATCTCTCCAGTCACACACACACACACACACACACACACACACATATATATAAATATATATATATATACATACTCTACCAGCCAAAATTTTTGGATCAGTAGGCTTAGGCTTAGATTTTTTATGTTTTTAAAATAAGTCATCTCTTCTGCTCACCAAGGCTGCAAATTGCAATTTATCTGATTAAAAAAATATATATATTTTTTAAATATGACAATTAAAAATAACTATTTTCTAGTGTCACATGATCCTTCACAAATCATTCTAATATGTGGATTTGATGCTCAAAAAACATTCATTATTATGATCAATGTTGAAAACAGTTGTGTACAATTATTTCAGGATTTTTTGATGAATAGAAAGTTCAAAAGAACAGTGTTTATTTGAAATAGGATCTTTTGTAACATTATAAATGTCTTTACTGTCACGTTTGATCAATTTAATTCATCCTTGATGAATAAAAGTATTGATTTATTGAACTTTTATGTCAATAAAGCCCTTTGAATTGAATACATTTTGTTGTGTTTTGAATTTTGGAGGGAAGGGGTACTGCTCCCATGAGGTATAATACACTTACACTATTTACTGTATATATTTTTCTCGTGCTTCTTAATGGTCATAATTAATAACATCCTTATGTTATGTTAAAATATATTCACATAAACCTGCACAACAAGTAAATATCAATTAAGGCTGCTCAGTTTAAGTCAAGAAAGAAGTTTGGTCAACAGTAAAAAATATACAAGGCAACCAATTGCATTCAACAAAACATTTAATTATATATTATATCTAGGGAGAGGGTAGGTACGGTTTCTTTGAATGTTCTGTCTTCAAAGAAACTCGTTTGATTTCTTACAGGGAGAGAAAGATGGCAGAAAGCAGGCCAGAAAAGGAATACAAGTGTTACACAATAGCCATTAGATTCTGCCACCGAAGCTGTATGATGATCTGGACACCTGCTGGTGAATCGAGAATCAGTCAGACGCTTAGCCATACATTGATAACAAAAGCATTCAAACTCCACGCTATAAGTAATAATATAATTACTTGGATTTTTGGGTGAGAGCATTCCCCTGCCAGAAGCAGAGCGTTTCTTACAGAGGAGACCTGGTCTTGAAAAAAAGCCTGTTGCTGTTGGAGAGAACTGGTTGTGGTAAAGAAAGGAAACGGAAAGAAAACATTTTCATGAGGTTGAGATTACAGAAGTGAGAGTATACACCTACAGTTAGGTCAATACCTACTTGGGCATTTGTCATGATTTCTGTTATTTTGACTCCTGTACATAATTTGAAATTAAATGAGAACAAAAATATCTATATACAAACCACTATTGTTATTCAAATAGTTATTCTTACACAACAACATTATGGAAGAAGCTGGATGCTTATTTTGCTCATCCAACAAATTATGCAAATTAGGGAAAAGATCATTTTATATTTTTATTGCATTATGATACCGTATAAAGCTCAGCCATACATTCTACTTTTCTATGATGTTCAAGATTTTTTATACTGTCATCGAGGTGTACATTTATTTTCACGGTTTAGCATTAGGTCTTTTTTGTGGGGGTGCTGCTGTACTTATTTGCTTTATATCCAGATGTATTTCTAATATTCTGACCACCTCCTGTATGTAAATAGGCTTGACAAAAAAAAAACTCTGAATACAATGTAGTGGAACATCACATTTAACTATGACCTCAGTTTTGAATTTACACATTTCTGACTGGTAGCTAACTTTAGTGAACTGTTGGTCACGTAAGCTAGCTGCAATTTACTATTATCTTCCAATAAACATTAATTAAAGTTGGCTACATAAATTACAAATACTGACTAGATTCATGAGAGGACAGCTAATGCGTTCAAATGTAAAAAATACAGTAATTTCATCAACTTACCAGCGAACGTACTTCGGAAACACTAAAATTGAATGGGGTTCAGTACTGGAACTATCAGTGTTTGGAACTATCGGCTGCTCCACGACACGCGTTACTTCCGCATTCCAAAGTTCCCATGGCAGTCTATGGGAGTGTCGCAACTCTGTTTTTCAACGGCTCTGCCCTGGATATATGCCCCTGGACCCCCCCTAGTTTGGGCTAAGCCCCTAATGTTTACGTCATCTGGCTCCGCCCCAAGCAGTGCTTGGCCATCATCAAGTTGTGTTTCAGACTGGACGTGCTGCGATGATGATAGCTCAGTTCACAACGACAAAACACACAGATCACTTTGGTCTTGTCAATGGAACCATTTGGCAACTTTTTAAAAGTAAACTTTCAATTCAGAATCTTATTGGCATCCATTTCGGCGCCTCGCGCTCGTCATCCACTCAAAACGTAACGTTAACCAACTATTTGGCCGGCTCGCAAGCCTAAACAAGTGTGTGCGGCGTGCCTGTTGTTTTGTTTCTGGTCTAGCTAGATCCGCTTGCGCTTTGGTCGACGAAGCAACAAAACGCCCTCGCGCGGCGCAAGCCATTGAAATGAATGGGTTTCATAGCGCATTAAAAAAAATACAAACTTTGCTAGGCCAAAAAGACCGTTAATCGCGTGATAAAAAAATGAATGCCGTTAAAATGGGTTTGCGTTAATGCCGTTAATAATGTGTTTAACTGACAGCCCTAATATATATATATATAATAAGAATTACACTTTATTTGAGATTGCTCCTCTAAATAGATAGCTCTAAATAAATTGGGGGCTCGTCCGGGATCCTTTGGTGAAGGAATGTTGGTGAGTATGTGATTATTTTTGTGAATGGTTACCTTTATGAATGAGAACTCCGGTTAGTCAGAGTGTATCCAGCTGGGTTGGGTATACAATCCTTCCGACGGAAACACTGTTTGTTGTTTTGTTTATTAATTTGTCTTTTTTGTTTTTGAGGGTTATCCTGGGTGGAGATTAATTCTCTGTAGGGGGTACGCTTTCGGACTTTCAGTTTAACTAATCGTCACGAGTTCAGCGTTTAATGCCGCCCCGAGCCCGGTACACCTCTGAAGACTAGGGAGGAATCAGTTAGTGTGTTTCGTAGATAGGAGCTGGAGTTTCTCAGTGTAAAGAGGTGAACCCATTCTAAACAAAATAAAAAGTAAATAATTCCCTGTGTGTGGAGTGGTTCTTCTCTTCTCTTCGTGCCTACATTGTGTTTTGACTTGTGGTAAGTCTTCGGAAGTTGAATAGAGTTACTCCAGGACTAAATCGAGGTTTAAATTAAACCTAAGAGACAGGTTTAACTTCAGATTAACACTGTGTTTCAAAGAAGACACTTGCATATATAACAATTTATGCTGGTCACTTTATTTAAACATTTTATTTTTCTAGTTCAAATGTGATTGGTTCATTTTAAACTGCCTTGGTCACTCTTTGACTTCACTTGATGTTTTCATTTTGAAATATGTTTCAATCTAGTAACCCAGTCATACAGGACTCTCACTTCCCATCATGCTTTGCACAGGGCTGAAGTGGGAGGTAAATTTTGAGACTTGTTAATGTTTAATGTTCTATTATGTTAGTATTAAAAAGTTTCTGTTATGTTAGTATGTTAGTAAGTGTGAGGTGTGAGATCGTGAAGTGTGAGATCGAGGATTTCTGATTATATTAATAATAAAGCAACCACTATGGAAGTACTGTAGTTGAAACCAGTATTGCTTCTAGACTGCCAGCACTGAACACCACATGTGAATATGACAATTATGTGATTGACCATAGACCATTGAATACAGTGTAAACAAACCCCTTTGGTGGCTAAGCCAGCTAACCCTTTGCTAAGGTAACCAAAGCAGTTGTTACAGTGAGGCCTATATGCTAACGCCTTAAGCATTATTTACGGTTATCAGTAGTATTAACATCAATGGTTAAATACAGTGTCTGTTTGAACAACGTTAAAGTGATTTAAACATCTAAACACCTTGACATTACACATGTTGGTGTACATGTCTTATTTACCTTTCCCATATCTTACTTAACCCATATCTTCTGTGAAAAGGAAGTCGTTTGCAATTATTAATTCCTTTACCTGCATTTTACTTGAAAAGGAAAATACTGGTTTATGATTATTAATTGTCAAATTCGAATTTGATTTTTTTAAAGGGAATTATTAAATTTAAATTCTATTTTTCTTAACTGGTAATTTTTAATGATTTCTCGATTTATTTTTAATAAATCTAATTTCATAATTTCTAAATTTCTCTTTTTGATCTAATCACTTCAGGCGAATAAGTCTTAAACTTTGAAAGTTAGGAACTTATTCCACCAACATTGTCCCTATTACAAAATATTGTTAGACTCATACTTGCTCCTTATTGTTATTGCGTTGTATCCTCCTTTTCTCATTCATTTCAGTTGTGGTTATAAACTTAACCATTCTATTTTACTTATTCATTCCCTTTTCTTATTTTGTCCATTATCAGTATTACTTTCTTTCATCTTTATTACCTCTTCATTACTTTTTTTTTGCTTGGGAGTGACACACCTGAGCCTCAATAGGAGACATTGGTATCTCACTACGAGCTTCAAATAAATCAGCGATAACCCTCTCTTACAAAAGTTTATTTGTGAATGTTTAGTTGTTTGGCCACTGTAAATTCTATACTCGTAGTTCACCAAAGGCTCCAGCCATTGGTGGATCCAATCTCCTTCCCTCCTTCCCTTCTCACATCTTTCCTGTGCTGTCCTGCTTTATTCCATCCCATTCTTCGCACTTGTAGGGAACATACCTGGGAGAACCATCAATCGATTCAAAAGAAAGAGAAAGATAATCTTTCCAAAGAAATCATTAGGTATTTGATTTTTAATCAAACACCCTTTGTTCTCCATACTCTCCCTGCATCTGTTTACGCAATTTACAATTTACCATTTCATCCAAGATCAATTAACAGATGAGCAACTGTCGCCTTCAAAGCATCCCTGCTGTAAGCGGTCCAACTGATGGTGTGTGGTGTCAATCCTGTCAAACTCAGAAAAGAGGTATCAGCATTATTATTGTATTATTTTTCGTTGTAAACATAAACAATAATATTGTTTACCTTTCTGGAAACAGATTCTCTTTGATAGGAAGCATTTACAAGAAAAATAATATTTCTCCTAGTTAAGAATTTTCTTTCTTGTTTTTTTTTTAATTGGTTTTTAACCTCTCTCTCTTTTTCACTTACTCAGTTGAGTGACATAGTCCTCACATCACAAGTTGAAACCAGCTTTTCATTGATAGAAAATATTTATAAAAAAATATTTCTCCCATTGAAAAAAAACCCCTTACAATTGAGATTTGTTTTAACCTTTTTCTCTCTCTTTCCCTCACTCAGTTGAGTGACGAAGTTTCCCCATCACTAGCCTACCTGTCTAATCTGAGACCAACACGTAGACATTACAACATTTCACTATTGGTGTACCGTCACTGAAACGACACTTAGCTGTTCAACCACATGTAGGCTTACATTCTACACAGGTCTGTGTCAGTCTCTTCACCCAGCGTGCCAACATGTCGTGGATGACGAACCCCACTGCCCAAAGGGACGACGTGGACGCCTGGCTCAGAGGCATTACAGACTGCCTCACACCAAAGACAATTGAACTGTTATTATTTTTAATAATAATCATAATTCTGAGAAGATTCCTGACACATGATTCAAGCCAGAACCACAACCATCTGGAACTAACCAAAATAAAATAACCTGTTCCTTAAGCAATGCCTTCACAGCCCAGCTGAAACTAAGCGACAAGCACATCACCCACCTTCAGGAGGAGCTGACACGTGCCCAGAGCCGCATAGACAAGCTGGAAGTGAAAGTCCAGGACGACTTCAAGTGTCAGACCACTGAGTTCCTGAGAGAGCTGATGCACTCTCAACACTGCACAGACCAGCTCAAAGCAAAAGCTCAAGACAAACTCAAAGTGTCTGATGAAGTAGAGCAAGAAACAAAGAAACAACTCGATAAGCTCCAAGAAACCCTTGCAGTCACTGAACGTGACAAACTAGAATTAAAGACTGTCCAAAAGCACCTGGTAAACCAACTCCAGTCTGCTGAACATCAGCTAGAGAAAGCCAAAGCTGACATTAAAGATAAGAACTCTGAAATTAATGCTCAGAAAGACCACCTGGAAAGGTGCAGCGCTGAAATGGACCATCTGACCCAACAGCGAGATGACGCCAACGACGAGCTCTACGCGGGCAGAGATGAACTCCAGCACATTTTCCAACAGAAACCAGAGCCAAGAAGGGAGAGACCTCCCTCAGCATCACCCCTGGTGAGCAGAACAGAGTCCTCCATCCCAGAACTGGCATACAGTGAAAGAAGTGAATGGCCACAACCCAAAACGTCACAGGCTTTCACCACAGAACTGTTCACTGCCAACAAGCAACGAGAGCTCATCCAGGCAGACTCCAAAGCTGCACAGGGGATGACCTGTAAAGATCTCAACCAGCTGGCTAAGAATATCACTCAGTTCAACCCGAACTCCACAGAGGGTCCCGACATCCAGACCTACATCCGAGATATCAACTTCCACCTAGAGGTGAGACCACATATGACTGACAGAGACAGGTTCTACCTCCTCAGATCCACATCCAGTCCAGAGGTACGAAGCTTCCTAGACCGACAACCTGCTCATGTCAAGTCAAACCACCAGCTGCTATGTGAGACACTGATTAAAGAATTCACAGGCCCAGAGTCGGAACACGGTGTGTTAATCGCCTTGGAAACCAAACAAGGTCGACAAGAGACTCCCCAAGCCTACTACCACCGCTTTCGACAAGCTTACCTTGGTGCACATAACAAACCTGAACATGAAGAGGATGTGAACTTCAAAACCCTCTTCCTGAGAAACCTGCATCCTGGATTGAGTCATCATCTTGGTATCATAGCCTGCCCAGGCACAATGACAATCCAACAGCTACGTGACCTGACACACAAGGCCTACATCGAACAAAAGATGACCTCAAAGAAAGGTTTGAAAACATCCACAGTTTCTAACTCCTTCAGCCAAGACACAAGTCTTGCACTGGAAGACAACCAGTGGCATGAGAACACAGTTCTTCGTAAGAAGCACAGAGAACGTGACTCCCATGCCGATGACAGATACCACACCGACCGAGTGGAAAAGTCATGGGACCAGCCATGCTTCTCAAGTAACCCACAAGAAGGAAATCACTGGAAACCTAACTGGACATCCAAAGGCCATCAACCAACGTTTCCAGAAGCACTCCATGTGGGTACTCAACAACGAAACCCACCTTGGCACCACTCAGTTAAACACAGTATGCCCAAGAACCAGGCAGTTTACCCTCAGAAGACATGGAGCAACTAATGAGGCAACTGAAAGTTTTCATTGGAAATGAGGTAAACATGGATGACGAACAGGATGGCGATGGAACGGAAGACCGCCGATTCATCTGATACACCTTCATAATGAACATGATGACCACTTGTTCTACAACAACACAGAACAAAGTGGTCTCTCACAGTCAACCACTGACAAACACCCAGAGGTACCAGAAAACACCATCCTGGCTACCCCATCACTCATAAAGAAACCACCAAACGAGCTCCAAACTCAAGAACCACGTGTGTGCTACAGCAACAACAGTATGCACAGAAGGTCAGAAAGTCTGTCACAACCAGAAGGCATCTTCGGAGGAATGCAACAACGGAGACCAAGTTTCGCACTACATCTTCACACATCCTTGCCAAACTACCTCCCAATGTCTGCCAGAGAACTTCCTGCCTTACTGGATTGACCCCCAGCAGATCACAGAAGATCCCTTTTCCAAGGCAAAGATGTAACAAGCTAATCAAAGCTAAGCCATCAAGCAAAGGGGGGAGCAAAACAGACTGAAACAGATCTGACCATACAGACATACATACATGCACTACACGACACCCCTAACATACTCACTAACATACAGAAGTTAACCAGCTCTACCGTGCAAAACATTCAACAAATATGTTTTCCCCCACAGGTAGGAACTAACTTCAGAAACTAGCTTAACAACTTAGCTACACTTACCATAGGAAACATGGTAACTACCCACCCAACAAGTACACCTGAGAACACCTCTCACTACATCATGATACCTGACACCTTAGCTGCGCAACCTTAGTTTTAAGTCATATCAGGAACACTCAACTGCTTTGTTTTGTTTCACTTCTTCCTTTCCTTCTTCTTTTATTAGGTAAAATGCCTGTCCACCCCATAAGGGTCAAGGTCACAATAATAGGATTGACACACCACGCCTAATATTTGTAAGTCACCTTAAAACGAATGTGAGCCAGAGAACTCCCTGCATCATTAGTATCACAAATCGAAAGGTAAATTGGTCTAAACCTAGAACAATTTAGAAGAGAATAAAACAAACAAATCAAATTTAGTCACAAAGTTGATCAATCACCGTACCAAAACAAACTAGAATAACGGTCCTAAAATTGAACTAAACTTTATTCAACGTGATTGACTATATTGAGAGAGTGAACCTGTTTAGGCTTAGATAATCTAATGCCCTGCACCAGTAAAGTGACCAGTCATGGAGGTGTTGTCTTGTTGTTTGCTGTGTGTGTTTGCTTCCTCTACCCGTTTCTCCAGCGTTCACTGATGTCTTCTTCTCAACCCATCATCGAACGAAGGGGGGATATGTATCGATTACAAGAATGAACCAAACACAATTGAAGCTTTAGATGATTGTTAATACATAATCACACACAAGAGGCTTCACATTCCAGATTACTCCAGGCTCTGCAACAAAAAAAAAAGACTTTTTTTATTGTTTAACTAAAGGAAGAACGTTGTCAACTTTTTATAGTTTGGCAAGAACAGATCTGTTCAGAAATGGTGAAACAAGAGCTTCTCTTCTCTAACAAGAGGTCACCTGACCCCTGCGACTAACAGACTAGTCTTTCTTGAGATGAACAAAACAGACTTCAGCAGGAACTATACATGGCCTCAGACTGGAATGGCTTAAACCCCCTAAAGTTTATACACACACATTATAACCTTTCTCAAATACCATCAATTAAAGACTGATACTATGATATATTCGATATGTTTTTATGTTTGCCCATGTTCCATTGGGGTTAGATGTGATCGTATTGTAGTTCTAAATGAACAGAGGTGCCTTTAGATGCATTTTTAATGTAGCTGTGTTTTCCTATAATGTTTATGTCGTTCTTCATACCTTTAGAATCCTCTTGATCTGACCAAACCAAATATATATGTGTACAAACCGTAAAATGTATGTTACCATGTTTTATCATCTCTGGAGTAAAATTTAACGCATTTTTACATCACTGTCATGAAACATGCAAAGTCGGTCTCGAGGGAACAAAGGAACACTTATCCGCACACTTTTCTCCCAGCTGATTGGTGCATTCACGCCAGAGGAGGCGTGAACAGAAGTGCCTTTAAAGAAGACGCACCAAGCACCTCATCTCGCTCTTGCTCCTCTGCTTCTTCGTCCATCAAGTGACGCGCTCATGACTCTCTCTCGCCCACTCTCTTGCCCTCGCTCGGGAAAGGTCTCGGCAGAACAACAAGCCGGGTGGAGCCGACGATGGTTATAGTAGCCATGTAGACGCAGAGACAAATGACCCAAATTAAGATCAGAAGAACGGGTTCAACAGCTCATTCACGCCATCATCTACTCTCGTCTCAATTTTCTTTCTTTTCTAAGTTTTCCTTTGTTTTCCGTTGTGAGTCTCGGTTCTAAGTTAAGTTTTGCTGCAAAGTTTCGTTTAAAAGTTTCGACTGCAACGTGCTTCCAACTTCAAAGACTTTCATCCATCCGCCAACACACCACGTGATTGGCTGCCCAAGATCTAGCAGGCACGAGGAGACCGCCAGCCAAGCAACAGGCCCGGGAAATCCCTTTACACCGACAAAGAGGGATTCCGCAAAGCAACGCAAGGACAAGTAAGTAGCCTCCAGACTCTTAACTGAACTGGTGCATTGATATAAAATTGAATAACCATCAATCATCGATTTAACCCTTCTATCGTTTCTTAGGCAGGTTTGTTCAGGCCATATCTTTTAAGTGCATATAGAAACGTGGGACCTTACCATCTGACTCCTAAAACTCTCTTGCCCTCACTCTCTTTCTTTCTGCAACTTGTATGAATGCGTGTGTTTGTGTTAGATATTAGTTTTATGTGTTAGTCATAGGCTTATAATCAATAAAGTATTGTTTGTATTTGAAAAGAGAAGCATTACTTGTGTTATGTGCTTACAGATTTATTGTCTTGAACTGCGATCTAAGCTACTATGCTTTTACCCTTGATTTATTTCTTAATTTAGCTGTTAGCTGGGAATTAGTCTTTCTTGGCCAGGAAGACATTATATTTCCTAGAATTAATAATTGTTTATGCTTTCCGTTCATTGGATGAACTGATAAAATGATCATACTATTGATTCTGCTACAGTAAATTGCTACAGTAAATTCTGAAAATAATTAAATTATTAATTATTGATCATAATCCGTTATGAATAATAATAAGTTATATTTATACGGGCGTATAAACGCTACAACAGTGAGCCCTGATTTTTTATATTGTCGTTCCAACTGCCTGTTCTTTGCTTTAAGAGCCCTGAGCTCAATAGTAAACCAGGGTGAAGATTTCGAAAATGAAACGACACGTTCCTTCCTGGGCCAGCATATCAAGAGTTGATGATAAAATTAAATTATAGTGATCAACAGTGTTACCTGCAGGACTCTCATTGATGAAAACTGATTAAGATCAATATTTTTAAGATTTCTAAAACTAATAATCCTCTTTTGTAGTTTTTGAAGAGGAACAGATAAGTTAAAGCTCAAGAGCTTATGATCACCAATACACAAATCTTTGCCTTCAAGCTGATTAATATCAGCACCAGCTGTACACACTAAATCAAGTGTATGACCTTTTCTATGAGTAGAAAAGTTTACATGTTGTACCAGGTTAAAGCAATCCAGAATCTCCATCAGATTAGCAGTATGATTACAACTAGGATTATCAACATGAATGTTAATATCTCCAATAAGAATCATAGATGGACAGAGGGGATTTACAAATGCAAGTAGCTCTGTGAGTTCATCAAAGAACAGAGGGTTAGGTTTCGGTGGCCGATAGATAAACAAGATCAAAACAGGAGAAACACCACTAACTTTAAAAACAATACTCTCAAATGATAAGACAGGAGGAACAGCAATTTGAGTAACGGAGACCTCGGTACTGTACACAACAGCCAGGCCACTATGGCGTTATTTCCCTGTCAAATGTCGAGAGCGCATTATTGTAGCGCAAAAGTACATTAATATAATGCGTGAGCGTGAATCTCTCTGCTCGCACGTGGAATATGATGTGCAGAGCGTGAATCTCTCTGCTCGCGCGCGGAATATGATGTGCTGAGCGTGAATCTCTCTGCCTAGCGGGGAATATAATTTGCCGAGCGTGAATCTCTCTGCTCGCGCGCGGAATATGATGTGCCGAGCGTGAATCTCTCTGCGCACGCGCGGAATATAATTTGCCGAGCGCGAATCTCTCTGCTCGCGCGCGCTCTCAGATACACTTCTCTTGTAAGAATTCTCTCTCTGGGCTGAGTGGGCTCGCTGCCTCGCTCAGAGAATGTGCCTGCACTTAAAACGTGTTCAGTGCAATCGCGAATCTCTCCTCTTCCCCAGCTAACAATTTTAGGTTATAAGAACGTTTTCATAACGTTCCCATTAAGTTATAAAAACGTTATTTCTGAATGTTCTAGGGAATTTCAAAAAGTCTTTTAGACGTTGTATTAACGTTGTTTCTTGGTAATAAGAACGTTCAATTCTCCCGTTATGTAAACGTTGTATTAATGTTATTTCCTGGTTATAATAACGTTAGAACGTTCAATTCTCCCTTTATATAAACGTTGTATTAACGTTCTTGCTTGGTTATAAGAATGTTATTCAAACGTCCAATTCTCCCATTATATAAATGTTCTCTTAATGTTTTTCTAAGATAATGAAAAACGTTTCATTCAATAATTAATAATTATTAAAACCTTCCTTAATGTTTTTTATATAACAAGGTAGCCTATATAATAGGCCTATATGAAGAACCTAAAACAAGAACTTTCAGATTTTAAAATTAAGACAACCTTTTTAAAAAAGACCCATGAATCATGTCTATAATATGTGTAATGTAGTCCACTGAAGTCGAGTTGATTTGAACCCAAGTAGGCCTATAGTTTAGAATCATTGAGATTCACGCTCGCGCATTATATTAATGTACTTTCGCGCTACAATAATGCGCTCTCGACATTTGACAGGATAATAACGCCATAGGCCACCCCCTTTACCAGTTGCTCTGGGTTTGTCAAGATATCTAAATCCTGGTGGAGTACACAGATTGAGATTTAAAAAGTCATTCTGTTGATGCCAAGTTTCTGAAATACAGAAGACATTGAGTTTTTTTGTCAATGATGATGTCATAAAGTAAATCAGTCTTTTTGTTTAATGAACGTACATTAAGGTGCGCGAACCTGATGAAATCAGGGCGTACTTTGTCAGAGTATATTGTAGACACGCGTACTTTGTCAGAGTATATTGTAGACACGCGTACTTTGTCAGAGTATATTGTAGACACTTGTGGATAGCATGAGTTTGCAGGGCGAACACCACGAGAGCTTTTCTATTCCATAATCTTATTTGTTAAAATATATACGTATATATATATTCTAACAAACTAAACCACCTGGATCCTAGAACTGCGGTCCTGAAACCGCAGCCGCCGCTATATCATCCAGTTCGGTAGGTGGCGCTGTCATAAAAAAGTAGGGTCCTGGAACTGCGGTCCTAGAACTGGGGTCCTGAAACCGCAGCCACCGCTATATCATCCAGTTCGGTAGGTGGCGCTGTCATAAAAAACCAGGGTCCTGGAACTGCGGTCCTAGAACTGGGGTCCTGAAACTGCAGCCTCCGGTTGTGCAGGAACATACTACTGGCTGCTGCTGCTGCTATGCTGACGTCAATTAACAAGCGAGCCAGCGGCGCTTGCTAGAGAGAAAGCAGAGGCACAGCAGAAATCTTCGGACCACTTTGTCATTTTAAAAGTTTTTAGGACAAATCTACGATTTTAACACAAGTTTATTGGAAGGTCTGCTGCTGTTCAATCCGAAAATTGAAATTGAAAGTGTGCACAGTAATCTTCACATTTAGCCTACATTTTTTTCCGAGACCAAACTAAAATGTGTGCAGCACATGGTGTAAGCTAGCACCAGTTGATATTTAATACCAGTAACGTTAATGTTAACGTTAGCTAGCTAGCTAGATCAATGCGTGATAACTTAGTTAAGCTGAATAGCACAGGCAAACACTTAATATAGCCTACTAAAAATGATCACCTGCGTCTTTTGTAAAAAGAAATTGCATACAATAAGAGGCTATGTACTACATTGCAGAGTGCATAGAAATGAGCCACGTTGTCTTTTCAAATGTGTTGGCGCCAACTGTAGTCAAACATTTACCACTTACTCAGCTTTCAAGGGCCATTTTTATCGTGTGCACAATGCACCTGCACCGCAAGCTGCTCCTATAGCTGTTGTTGCGGATTTAAAATGCGCAGTTTAATTATGTGCCCGCCATTTTCACACGGTGAAAGAGCTAGTGTCTCACTTAAATGATCATATTGGAGAGGGCAGGTCTGTGTCATGTCCAGTAAGTGGTTGTAAGCACGTATTTACAAAAAAGTCATCATTTACTTCTCCCATGTGTCGGAAACAAAAAGCATGCTCCCCAGATGGTATTGATAACATGTACAGGGAAACTCGCCCTCAGCCCCCAGATATCATTGCCAGTACAGATGATTCAGAAAACACACATGAAGCCATGCCAACAGCGAGTGCAGCCAGTGATATGCCAGAGAATGATAGTCAGTCTTATCTCAGAAACATGTGTCTCTTTTAAGCAAAAATGGTTCACATTCTCACTCTTAAACAGGCGCATCAAACAGTTTAAGTACAAAGGATCTGAAGCACTCACAAAGCCATGTGCTGTCAACCCTGACGGAGCCAAGTTATCAGGGCAAGCCATTCAAAACTGGAACCTTTTGAGATTGCTACCAGTTTTGATTGGTGACAAAGTGCAAAACCATGAGGATGAAGTATGGCAGTCAACTCTCCAGCTAAAAGACATTGTGGATCTTATTTGTGCTCAGAACATTTCCTTGTCCCAGATAGCATATCTTGACATTTTGATCCAAGAATATTTGGAGTCGAGAAAGATGTTGTTTCCTGAAATTCAACTAAAACCCAAGCACCACTATTTGCGCCATTATTCAGCACTGCTCTTGAAATTTGGTCCATTGATTAGGTTATGGATGATTAGGTTTGAAAGTAAACAGTTATTTTAAAAGATGTGCCAGACACTTGAAAAACTTCAAAAACTTTGTCAAACTTTGTCAGAGCGTCATCAGATGTATCAGGCATATCTTTTAGCTGGGCAAGAATGCAGTAAACTACTGCAAGTGAAGGACAGCTGTGCGTTTTATCCCAACCTCTGCAGTAACGCTATTAAACATGCAGTCAGGGAGTTAGCCTTTTCAGAGAGCAATACCACAGTTACCACAAACATTCAGTACAAAGGCACTGCATATAAAAAAGGACAGTTTCTTGTGTACAGAAATTATGAGTATATGGAGATTGGTGAACTTCTACTCATCTTGATTCAAAATGACACATCTGTGTATGTTTTGATGGATATCCACAAAGGCATCTTCCTCTCAGAAAACCATCTGTATTCTGTGACAAAGGACAGTCTTGGCTTACAGTGTATCAACATTAATGACCTGCCCGATTTCTATCCTTTGGTGTCATACATTCTTGATGGATGCCAAGTTATTCCACTAAAACACAGTATTGTGGCAAAATAAAGTCCAATTAAAGCTCACTTACTTCTCACTGTAAATAGTTTGACATTAGTAAAAGTGTTACCTGATGCATGTCCCTGCTCTGTTAAGTGTATGTACTGTATATTTTTTCTGTTCTGTTCGAAGATGGCATTTTTTCTTCAATGCAAATATGAGTGACTCAGAGCAAACATTCCTAGATGTCGCCATCATGGAAGTCCTACCACAACTTCAAGCAGTGAACAAAAACATCCTGGAAGAGCACTTGCAGTCCATTGGAGTCGAGACGTATGATGATCTACGCTTCGTAACGGAGGCTGATTTGTTGACTGCATTAAGACCTGTACAAGCCAGAAAGCTGCTTTCTGTTTGGAAACGGAAATGTAAGTAAAAACACCACACAACCCACAACTATTCAAAATCAAAAGCAGACATGGACATTGTGTGATATTGTACAGTGTGAATCAATCTTTTTTTCTTTTTTTTTATGGACATTGTGTAATATTGTAGTGTGAATCATAATCTTTTTTTTATTTTTTTTTTTTTATTTAAAGACCACACTCCTGAGAACAGCTCACTATCATCTGTGGAAGCTTCACCTACCCAATCGCTGTCATTGCTCTCTGTTTCACCCCAAAGTACATCGTCAACCTCCTCCAGCAGCCCAGGACTTGACACACATTGGGATGACAACTTTGAAATTCCATGGAGTAAATTTCCTGACGAAGTGATGCATTCTTTGGAGAGGGGAAAAAGGCCAGGCCCAAAACTGAGGAGGCAAATGGTCCGGATTGTTGTGACTCAGATGATGGAAAAATGCCCTCATGTCGGTAAAAAGCATTCAACTGACGTTGCAACAAAAATGGTGGCAAAATATCCCAGATCTCTCCAGGATGTAATAGATGGTGATATTGTTGGAACAGGCTACCATTCACTTGTCAAACAGTTGCTAAACAGATTTGAAAATGTGAGGCGCACTTCAACACCCAAAATAAGAAAAAGAAAACATCAGATTGATGTCTCAGACCACACAGACGAGATCCCATTAGAAGAGAGAGCAGCAATGCAGGATACTTACGGATGCATTAAATGGAATGTAAAATTTCTGCCCCTTGAAGAAACTCAAGAGAGCCAGTAGCAAAAGATGGAAAAACTCAAGGTGATGTTCCAACACTCTGATGCCAATCCAGAAGAGGTAAAATGTCTAATGAAGTCCACATTTTATATACACAGCGTCAACATGTCAACCAGGGAAAACGTATCAAATGCTTTAGAGAGGAGTGGCCGATTTGGTTTGATGAACTTGGCATGTCAGTCCACTTCATGGAACTGACTGGGATTGACCTCAAAGAGACATTCACACGAAATTTGGATTTGAAGGGGAAAAAGGCTTCTCGACTACATGACCACAGTTTAAGTACAAGAGCAAGAAGCTCCTTCAGAATTATGCAAGGCTTCAGAGGATGCAGTGACTGCAGAATGGCTGCTCAGATGATGTGATAGAGATGCTCCTGCTTCTGCTCAGCTACGTTGATGAGGAGGAGTCCATGTTCTTCCATGTAGAACAGGGCAGCCCAATCCTGCTCCTGCCGATCGACTGTCCTGCAAAGTTCATCTCCAACCCTGATCAAACACACCTGCCTTTAATCAAGACACTATCATGCAGGCTGCTGAATATACTGCAGATAATTGTACACAAATTCACAATCAGCTCAGAATATTGTTCAACGTGTCTGAGATCCCGACATATATTCCCGCTGCTGAATAATAAAGTTGTAAATTTTGTACTTTCTACATTATTTAGTAAAAGCATAACAGGATTTTCTCTTTTAATTACATTTAGTCGAACGCGAAACTCAGCCAGTCTTCGTCAAAGCTATACAGGAAACACCGAGACTATTCGTTCAACCTTTAACAACCTATAAGAACAATTATATAACATCGACTTATAGTATATTGCGCGATCGCATACTAAACGCGAAGCTAGTAACGTTAGCTAGGAAGAGTTAACATAACCTCTCAAATAACAGATTATTTAGAAAAACAATATGGGCAATAAATTAGGCTACTTACAGATTATGTCATATCAACACTTCTCGAAGATATACGGGGGTTTGAGAGGAGAGTAGAAATGTAAACAACTAGGAACATTTTCCTAACACCTCGTGAGACAAACTTTTCTGCCTGTTGCTTCCGCTCATCACTAACGCGCGTTGAACTAGCGCACGCGAAATAACATAGAAGAAACCCAAACCCGCTAAAGAAGATACTGACCCCTAGAGGGTAGGATAAAGAAATACAGTGGCAAACTAATGCTATACCAGAGAGCATAGAGAGCCAGAACACCCTGTAATTGACTAATTCTGTACGATCAAGTTTTTTAACAAGTGGTTTAATCATAGCCAGCTTAAAGTTTTTGGTACATATCCTAGAGACAGAGACGAATTAATGATATTGAGAAGAGAATCTATGACCTCTGGAAGCATCTCTTTCAGTAGCTTAGTCGGTATAGGGTCTAACATACATGTTGATTTAGATGATTTAACAAGTTTAGACAATTCTTCCTCTCCTATAGCAATGAATGAATCAAATGTTCCCTTAGGGAGACTACAATGCACTCCCTGATGCGATACTGTAGTAGACGGTTGCACAGTTATAATTTTCTCAATCTTTTTCTCTATCAATCTTGTAAGTAAAGAAGTTCATAAAGTCATTACTGCTGTGCTGCTGTTAATTTGCAGTTTCTTGCTTATACAAAAACATTTTATTTCAACATATTTCAGTCTATTTTTACTCATCTCAGTAGGCTATAGTAATATATTTTGGTCAAAGCTAAACTAGCAGTTGTGTTCATGTACGAATAACATGTTTAGTAATGTAAGTGCAAGTGTGAATGAACGGCACAGATGTGCTCTGTACAGCTGTAGTAAACAACAGCGCTCTTCTGGGTCGTTCATTCATTCATTCACACACAGACACGCGATTCATATTCAGTCTTTTTGCGATTTATAGATAGCCTGGCTAACGCCAGACCAAATTCTCGTTGAGACTTGGGTCTGGGAACCACATGCACATTTTCTCGTATTTGAGGCGTGGTTTACGAATGCCCGGCGCCGTTTATTGGGTGCTACGAATGTCTATCAAATGCGCCTGTACGTAGCTCATAGCCAATGGTTTCAATTATACCAGATGACGTACGCAGAGCGACAGAAATTACACAAGGAAGAAGACGATGGCCGATGGGTCAGAGATTTATGTGTACACGACGGTGTGTATCTAACGGCCGTTTCACACCGCATCCGTGAGCGGCGCGTATGTTAATCAATGAGTGCATTCACACCGGGAGCAGGAGCGGCGCGTGAGCAGCAGTGAAGCGGGGGTTTCGGCGTCGAATCTGTTTTTGCTGCACTTCTCCACGCTCAATTAAAGTGAAAGCACAAAAAGTTCCCAAAATGCACAGAATAAGCATGTCTAGTGAGTTTTAACAAGAACTTGAGTAGGCAAATAAAAGAAAATAAAGACTCTAAAATATTTATAGAAGATTAAGGCTACCCGGTAAAAACTTGTTTTAAATTATTCAGTTTGGGTGAAAGTTGTGTAGGCCTATTATATATATATATATATATAAACTAAAGTAAACTAGCCAGAAAATATTATATATAAGCGTTCTTTTAGTTTATGTAACACACAGACAGCTACAGGCTAGCACAACCCAAATCAAACCCGAGTGTGTGGTTTATTTACATATTACATATCGAAAGTATGAGTGAAACTAATAGTTTGGAGCCATTTTCTGGGTTGTTTTGTTGTTTAACATTTAACTTATATGCGAATGTTGTACACCCCAACATTACAAACTTTCAAGACTATCAATGTTATAAAATGACCAGCTTCTAAAAACAAATGTATAGTTGTCTTTGTAAAGAATTGCTCGCTTATATGTAGCTTTGGAGCCGCTGCTGTGACACTGTAAACGCTTCCAGTGTGAATACTCTCGCGCGTCTGCAGCTGCAGTGACGATGTAGTTACGCTGACGCGCTGCTCAAGTGCCGCTCACGCTTGCGGTGTGAATAAACCTGTGTGTGAAACGACCAGGCTGCATCGAAAGGTAACTTCGCGTCTGCTGCCATGTTGGATCCATAAGTATAAACAAACTGCTTCGGTGTGTCGCATAGACGCGTCATCGTCTTCCTGCTCCCTCCCCGTTCTGTGATTGGTTCCCTAAATGAGGCGAAATGGTCCATGGTATCCATACTGCCTTACAGCGACAATAAAATCGCGCTGCGGGAAGGCAGCATGGGGAAACCCAGACTAGTTTATAGACACTATTCCAAATCGTGATTAGAACAAAGCACTTAATAATAAATAACTTACTATTCACACCAGCTTGATCCGTTGCTCCTCTAAAAGAAACTACCAGCACTTCTGAGATAAATTTTCCAGTATTATTAGATAGTATTATTCCTCACAGCATAGCAAGACAACGTAAAGTAAATGATTCTTATTAAACTTGATGTGTTTTATCCAGCTGATGTGGGCATTGACACGTTTGCATGGGTTACCTCAGATTGCGTTTGAATAGCGAATTTGCGTTTGAATAGCGAGCGCTCTCCGTGGGCGTGGTCACATTAGCACTTAATGAGCTAAAAAGAAAACGACTGACATCTCTCTCTTTTCATACAGATTACATAAACTGAGATTATTTGTTTTTTATATAAATTACTTCATGTAAAAGAAGAGAATTCAAGCTTCGTGTCTGTGTGCATTTCTCTCGCATCATGCCTGTTAGAAATTAAACTTGTTTGTTTTTAGCAGAACTGCTAGAAAGCTTCTGGAAAGAGAGGACAGAGTGAACGCCAGTGATCCAGAACCTGCAGAATGAAACACACTTTAGAAAATAGAGGTTTGTGTTTATTCTTGATTCCTCATTCATTCATCATGATGAAGAACATGCTGATGCTCACCACATTTACATTGTTTCATGAACAAACTAGTGACTTATAACTCAAATCTTCATGGCATTAAAATAGATCATAATCCACCAGATTTGATGGGATTAAAATGACTCAGTGAATCAGTGATCTTGATTTTGATCTTCACTTTTCATTTCACATTTGTCTCTCATTTGAAATCTCACTTAATGTTTCTTTTAGATCTGATGGACGTAAACGGAAGCCAAAAAGATCTGTCTCCTGCCCTGAGTATAAAAAACGGTACACATGGAAAAGTCTGAAGGTTCACATGAGAGTTCAAACCGGAAAGAAATTGTGAAATGTGATCAATGCGGGAAGAGTTTCACTGGGGCCTTCGATTAATTTGAACTTGTTCATTGTTTGAAATCTGTCTCTGTTCGATTTCACTTTTAATTAAACTAATTATCATATTATGATAATTAACAGCTTATAGTTATTGTCCAATTTATTTGCATCAGGAGTAATTTCATAATTTTCAGTTCTGAAAGCCAAGTATTACGTTTGCTTCTGGGGCTTCCCAGCAAACACAGAACGTTCCCCTAACGTTAGTATTTGCTTCCTGTTTGGTTATTGTTTCGGGAAATAGATAATAACGTTCTTGGAATGTTCTTTTTTATTTTAACAATAACATAACTAGGGATAATGGCGAACAAGTACTCGTTCGTGACAGCGACCATGGATCATGAAAACGATGTTAGTCCTGACTTACAATATTAAAATATTTGTCTATTTTTCTGAACATTTAAAGTATGACTTCTAACGATACAAAGCTTAATGCAAAGGGGTGAAGTGTCCCATTCAACGACTTTATTCAACTCTTGATTTCCTCCTGTGTGGGCCTCTGAGTGAGTTCACGTCATGTAACAGCGCTGCGCTTCTGGGTTGAAGCACTACAGATCATCCATTAGACACTACAGAGAAAAATGGAGAAAACAGCATCCAGAACATTACAGAAAATAATAATATTGTATGCAGTAAACAATTTTTGCAATTACATAAAAAGTCTAGTAATTGCAACTGATAAGGTGAACATATTGTATTCTGTATGCACTGCAAGTATATTATTTTACTGAATATTGAATATTAGGCCTATTGGATGTCTATATATTCAGCACTTGTCACAAATCTCTTTTTTAGGGTAGCTTGTAATTGAATAGTTGCGTAAATCTTTCATTGTCCACATTTGATTATTGCAATGGCTGATTTAGCGTGGACTGTCAATGGAGGGACAGAAATCGCTCAGATTTACAATATATTCATTTGAGTTCCGAAGATGAACGAAAGTCTTTTCCGGTTTGGCATGACATGAGAAATGACAACAATTTTACACTTTTGGGTCAACTAACCCTTTAACTTTTTGCTGTTTAATATCTTGCATTAACCTTCCTTTCCTTCACTTGACACTGCAGGGGTCTGTACTGTAAAAAACAAAACTTGAAAAAAGTTGCAATAACTGATTTTGTTGTGTTGGTTCAGCAAAAATCCACACTGTTAAAATCTCGTACAACAAAAAAAATCTTGGTACTAATTTCCCCTAGCTTTTTCTTGTTGACTCAACTTTTGTAAATAACAGTTTTGACTGAAAATAAGTTGTCTGTGACACAAAACAAACGTTTAGTTGAGTCAACTTGACGTTATTTGTTTTCTGGAGAGATGCAACTATTCTGTAACAAATCTTTTGTTTCCTTGAGTTGGTCAGTTTGACTCTTGGCATTTTGTGGGAATAGGTCACTACTCTTATTCCTGATTAAAATATATTATTTGTGAATAATATATTAGGTTTACCAACAAAACTTTTATGCAACAGATTAGACATTCTGAATTTAGTTTTTTAGACACACTCACACACACACACACAGACATCAAAAATCAGCATTGCTATGGACACAAAATATATTTTTATTATTATTAATTAAATTACATAAAATACAAAAACATGATTATTCTATGCAATTGTTTATATAAGTAAAATATGCCTTATTACATGATAATTCAAGTTGAATACAAGAATCAGGAGGCAATGACAGACAATAATAGGTGGAGTGGGAGTCATATTAGAATATTTCAATAGTATATAATTAAATACATATATATATATATATATATATATATATATATATATATATATATATATATATATATATATATATATATATATATATTATGAACACGTTCATGTTTTGGCGCGTCTTCAAAGTTCAAACATCTACCGTTGGAGGCCGATGACGTCACCGCTCGCTCGCGCCGTCTCTTCCGTCATTGAGTTTCAGCGTCGAGTCTTCTGAGGCGAGGAGAGCAGTTCACGGTATTTCTCATATTAACACAACCATCACACACACTTTATACAGTTTGATTAAGCGACAGGCTCATTTCTGTATTGTTTTCATCGATCACAGCGACTTGTGCGTCTTTTCTGGCGTCTTCCTAACAACAAGTAGGGGGACGACGACGACTCCGGGCTTTGGTTGCTCGAGCCCCTGAACCTTAAATAAAAAAAAAGCATTTGATTATAAATTAACATGGCAATGTGTACACAACTAAAGCAGCCTAAATTCACGTTTATTTTTACGTTTCTGTCAGTCTGAGATGTCGTTGCCATAACGCGTTGCTATGGTTGCGTCACATGCGTGTGACTGTCTTGCTTTAGACTCGACTGAAGGGTCGAAAACTCCGGAGTAGACTAGTGTGTGTGTGTGTGTGTGTGTGTGTGTGTGTGTGTAATGCGTTCAGGTTATGCTTTTTAAAATGAAAATGCTCTGGTGTAAACGTACAGGTATTCCACAGTCTGCTCGGGAACCGATGCTCTCGAGCCAAACATGTTTCTTTCAGTATAGGCCTAAATGGCTCGACGGCCATTTTAACTAATTATTTTTTTAATAATAAAAGGTAGTTTGTCAATCCAATTAAAAATCAACATTTCACATATTTTAAAATATTACATAATTCATTGAAGCCATGTATAAGCCATGTATGTCATCATGTATAATACGCAGACGACCAATCAAGTAGTATTCAAGTCATTTGTATTTTGTCTATGTATATTGATACACAGTTTATTATGGAGTAAACATAATTATGCTAGCTTAGATAATTATGCAGCAATAGTATAATAGTACAGTACTAGTAAAAAATGTGGACACTGCTATCTTAATGTTTCTTTGGTTTTCTTATGCGCATCAAACCTGCATTTATTTGATCAAAAATACAAAAAAAATAGTTTTCTATTTTAATATACTTAAAAAAAAAAAAATTCAACAGCCATAACTCCAGTCACATGATGGTGTCACATGATTATTCATAAATCATTCTAATATACTGATTTATTATTAATGTTGGAAACAGTGTTTTTTTTATGGAACCTGTATAACGTTTTTCAGGATTCATTGATGAATAAAAAGTTAGATAGAACAACATTAAATTAAAATAGAAATTCTTTTGCAAGTCTTTACCGTCACTTTTAAAAAAAAATCAATTTAGCACATCCTTGCTGAATAAAAGTATTAATTTCTTTAATTTAAAAAAATTTTGAAAGAAAATGACTGACTGACCCCAAACGGTAGTGTATATTGGTACAAAATATTTCTATTTTAAGATGCTGTTCTTTTTTTAACTAAGAATCCTGAAAAAAAGTATAAAATGCTGTAAGTATTATAGAAAACAATTATTTCAAATAGTAGTAATATTTCACAATATTACAGACAAAACTTGATCAGCACTATTGTTGTTCATTTAAAGCGTTATGCGCAGAGAGCGTGAGGGCGAGAGAGAGAGAGAGATAGAGAGAGAGAGAGAGAGAGAGAGAGAGAGAGAGAGAGAGAGAGTGCCTGCGAGTGCGAGCGAGAGTAAGGTCTGCGGTCTTAGCCATTAGTTGATTTATTTGTTTTTGTTTAGGTAAGTTAATACGTTGTCAAATATGTTTAAACTTAAATAAACTACCTATACAAGTAGTTATGTCTCTTTGTATTAATTTGTCCTGTTATTGACGTAATGCGCATCATTGACAAAATGCGCAACCAGATGTTCGAATAGTTCGAATATATGTGTTTTTTAGAGGGAATATTCGAATGTCATTTTTGAGCAATTTTTGACAGCCCTAGTTGTGTGAGTTTATTTTATAGCTTATATTTTTTATAGCCTTTTCATTACTATTTTATTGGCTGTATACTGTTTGTTTATTTTATTGACTCAACTAATTACTATTACTTCTCAATTTATCTTACTATTTGCATTGCACTGTAGTTGTACCATATCGTATTACCATAGATAAAGGATCCATCAGTTATCTTTGTTATTGCTAAAATCGGGTCAATCTAAAATTATTTTTCCACAATAAGAAAACTATCGCAGCAACGTTCCAAAGCGGCCAATAGGGCGTCTATGTATTTATTATGTCTATGCTTTTGCGCTCTGCACTTTCTTTTCTTTCGAAGCATCGACAATACAGTTGACACAGGTAAATACATGTGTTAGAGGAGTTAAGTCCACCACGATGCCATCAAGCGGTGTCTCTGGTCGTAATCAGCCCTTCACTGACCAATCAGCGTCCATTAGCAGAATGCTAGCGTGTTATGGGCAACAACAACTCAACCTGTAAGAAATCGAAAGGACATTAGTACTCGTTCATTCAACTTTCGACCTATAACGCATGTTGAACTTGCAAAACCTACAATCAAATCTGAGATTTCTCAACGGCAATCGGGTGAAAGAGACACATTTAGCCATCTAGCTCCATAGACTCCCATTCATTTTGCACTGGGACGATCGCCCCCAGTGGAACTCTGGTGGAACTACAACCAAAATTCGGTACAATAGGACTTAATAGGGAGTGGCCAGGCTCTCCGTAGACGGGCTTTGATAGAATTGAATGCGTTTCTGATTTGTTTGTTTCTGACGGTTGCATGAACATCAATGAAATTACTAGCTTTAAATATGCAGCATAAAGTGACCAGCTGGATATAAACTAATGCAAATAGATGGTAACAAGTGGTATATAAAACATGTGGGTCAGGTCTGCATAGGGCTGGGCGATATGGCCAAAAAACATTATCACAATAATTGTTTTATATCAGTCAATATCGATAATTATCACAATAAATGTCAAATCTTTATTTCTTTCAAGTTAAAAGGCATATTTTTGCTCCTAAGTGAAAGTTGTAGAAACCAGAGTGTTAGGCCTAATTGTGGTTTTAAACTACTCATTATTGCCAGAACATATCATGACAAACACTTGCCAAACAGATTTCACAAATCTGAGGTAGAACATTCAAACATTTTTAAATTTACAAACATTTGTAAATAAAACAGACGGAATCATTTATTAAAACAAACACACACACAAAAAAAACATCCTGTATAGGCCTATTTGCCACGACTGATGAAACTTAACTATAAGCTACACCCTAAATATTTTTGTTCAAAAAGATAAGTTGGTCTACGTGCTCAGGTGAGAGGCGTGTGCGGAGTCTATTCACAATTAGACGCGCTTTTCATATAGAGTTTCTATTCTTCTCGTGACTGTCTTGCGCGATGGGACGTTATACAGGGGCTCAACATAATTCATCCAATCTTTAAACCCTTCTCCTTCGACGAAACGAATGGGCAGCAAATCTTTCGCTATTATTTCGGTGATTAGTTGTATCCTCTTTCCACCTCTGGCTGCGGTGCATTTCTGTCTGACGGTAAAAGATGCAATGCTCGTCTGAGTTGCGTCTTTGGTGGTTTCGGAAGACATTTTATGTACAAATACTGATAACGCATTGCACTTGTGGTAGATTTGTGTGTCAGCTTGGCGCTGCATATTTTGCACTGAACTGTCTATTTTGTCGAAGTGAAGCCAGACATCACTACGTGACTTTGAAGCCATTTTCTCTGTTTTTCAGTTTGGACTTTGGCCCGCGCTCTGGCAACGCTAACCAATCAGAGCTCAATGTCCCACCCAAAATGCTATAACCAATCAGAAAAAAAAAAATATTTTAAACTCAGATCATCGTTTTTATGATCGATCGTCGCAGTCACGTTCGAGTACTCAAGTGATCGAGTACTGTGCCCATCCCTAGCGCGCATGACGACTCCTAAGAAAATGTTTTTAAAACAGACTAAAAAACTACATCCCACATCAAAATTCAATTGCAAGGTGATCCATTCATTCACAAGTTGTCAAGAGTGCTTGTTTTAACAGACGCATCATTCTTATACAGATCCAAGACATCGGATGTACACTCAAAATCAGAGAGGATTGTGGGTAAAAATAGTGAACGAATGTAGGGAATGATGTCGTTTACTCATTCGGACACCACTACAAAATGGCCGACACCCTATATAGTGCACTATAGTGGATAGAGAGCGATTTCAGACACAGCTATGGATATGTTGGATGACATCGGGGTGAGTAAAATATCAGCAACTGTTTTTTGAAAGTGAACTAATCCTTTAATTTAAAACTAGTTAAAGCCGCGGCCACTCTACACTGAGCGTGTGACATTTCTACAGACACTGCAATTGCCGTAAAATGACGGCAGCTTTTTTACGAAAATAAATTAACATATAACAAATAATAATAATTCAAAATTGAAAAATAAACAGTCCACTCAACTTGAATGCAAAACGTTTGTGTTATTTCTCACAGCAGACTGATCTCATGAAATGGCGTATGTTTGACACGCCAATTCGTATTTCCATTTTTGGCGTGCTATCAACACGCACAATCGCTTTTCAGCGTGTTTATCAACGCCGTTGACTTAACGTTACATTACTGTATATATAAATATATGACCTACCCCAACCCCGTCCCTAAACCTACCCGTCACTGGGGTTAATACCATTTATGAGTCTTCCCCTACCATCCTAGGAAAAAAAATGTAGATCTACATTTTGCTTCGTTTCGCTCGGACATTTAACGGCGTAGACATACACGCATACACGCGGATAGCTCAAAATGCGTATAGATAACACGCCACTTGACTTGAAAGTGGCTGTATGTTTACGCAAACTCATGATGTCATGTTGCTCACAGGGTTATTCACTTGAGCTTGTGTTTCTGGTGTCCCACTTTCACATGCGTATGAATGGAAGTCTATTAAGGAAAAGTCTAGTGTGAACGGCCATTCATAATTAAAACATTTTTAGTAAAATAAATAGTCTCAAAGTTGGTGTCAAAATATGGCAGTACTGTATATTTTAATGTTAATATCATGTTAGATACTTGTGTCATTGATTAAATACATGTAATTGGCTAGTTCTTACTAAAGAAACATGGGATTCGTGACGATAATGTTTTAAAAATAATAATTGGAAGATAAATTTACCTCATTAATCGAAAGTTTAAAGACATATAATCAAATGATCATAATATTTTATAGCAGTTGTCTACTTTCTACCATTACATCAGGGCTCACTTTCATGTCCTTTCACTTTATATTCCTCTCTTTGAATTATTTTGATGTACTGAAAAGAAATGTAATATTTTTTTCTTTCATTTCAGACCCGATGGAAGAGAGTGAGGAGAGTGAAGAACTGAGTGAAGTGGAGGAGGAACATCATGTCCAACCTGGAGAAAAACCTTTGAGTCGCTCAAAGACTAAAAAGACATTTTTAAAGAAAAGAAGAGCCAATAAATCTTTCACCTGCACTCAGTGTGGAAACAGTTTCACAAGCAAACAATGTCTTAATGTTCACATGAGGATCCACACTGGAGAGAAGCCGTTCACATGTGATCAGTGCGGGAAGAGTTTCAGTCGATCTTCATCCCTTAATATTCACATGAGGATCCACACTGGAGAGAAGCCGTTCACATGTGATCAATGTGGGAAAACATTTCTTAGGTCATCAGACCTGAAGACACACCTGAGAGTTCATACGAAGGAGAAGCCGCATTCATGTTCTGTGTGTGGAAAGAGTTTTTCACTGCTGTCATATTTACATAGACATGAGAAAACTCACACTGGTGTGAGAGAGTACATGTGCTTTGAGTGTGAGAAGACTTTTACTACAGCGGACGGTTTAAAACGGCACCAGAGAATTCACACTGGAGAAAAACCGTACAAGTGTTCACACTGTGACAAGAGATTCAGTCGATCAGAACATCTGAAAAGACATGAGAGGATTCACACTGGAGAAAAACCTTACAAGTGTTCACACTGTGACAAGAGATTCAGTGATTCAGCAACTCTGAGATCACATGAGAGGATCCACAGCAGAGAGAAGCTGCACTCGTGTGATCAGTGCGGGTCGAGTTTCTCTATTAAAAGTCACCTGAAGCGACACATGAAGATCCACACAGTGGAGAAACCACTTAAACACAGTCTGAGATCACGGTAAGTAGTTTATTTTCATGTGCTGAGCAACAAAGTCTCTTCTGTGTAAGTTAGCCACACATCACCCTATAGCCAAATCTCTCCTCTCCCCCTATAGCCGGTGTGTGGTGAGCACAGGACACTTGGTTGAACCAACAGGAATGTCTAATTTGTTCAGAACAGTGCAAAAAAACAAACAAATTCGCTCTCTGACAGTAGGTGGCGCTCATGTAAAGCAGAAATGCAGCACTTTACAGGGCTCTAGACTGCGACTAAATGGTCACATTTTGCAGCCTTTTTTAAGAGAGAGCTGCCATTTCTGCCGCATACGAGAAACATCACACGTCAAACGAAAGCAGAATGAAACCCCGCTACTCGTTTAACAGGTTATCAGCTCCAGCAATACTAGACAGGGTTTACTCGTGGGCCGATCTCGATCACGCAACAACATTACTACACAGCGCTGGCAGATCCATTGAGAAAGCATTAGTTAGTAAGGGATAGTTAGTGATTTGACATTTGAACCGAGGCGTCGGAACTTGTGTCGAGAAAAAATGGGCGTGCCAGAGGAAGCCGCGATTCGAGGCTTGTGTTGTTAACGTGAAAATCACGTGACTAATGACAAACGAGGCCTCGATGACGCGAGTCATAATATACAGCCCTATGTGTTATGGCTGTATATTATTACTAGGGTTGGGTTTTATCCGATACCAGTATCTACTCGGTATTTTTTAAACGGTTCCGGTGCTTAAGAAAACGAAACCACACACACTTTGTCAAAAAATAATACCCCTTTATTTACAGGGCCAAACTGGACACAATATTAAATTATATCTTTAAACAATATATATACAAGTAACATATGGTAATAATAAATAAACCAATATAAAATAAAAATTCACATTACATAATATCAAATAAAACAATATTGTATCAAACAATGTAATAATACTGAAGATTAATAGAGATTACTACCAGGGTAATCTAATATCGACATGGCTACAGGTTCCCATGTTTTGTCTGCTTGAACCAGTCATGTAAATTATCTGATCATTGTACTAGTTACGCAGCGCTTAGCTTGGCGAGTTTGGTATTTCGTTCCCACTGCGTCTTAGCTACGCAGCTTTGAGTAAACTTATGAAAGAGAACGTCTCTGGTTACTGGTGTAACCCATGTTCTCTGAATAGGGAACGAGACGCTGCGTTCACTGCCAAACTCCTCGCGCTGTCGACAAGCTTCCTTTTTCGGCAGAGATATCTGAGGAGCAGATGATGCGCGCGCTAATATAATACGACGACGTAAGAGCGTCAAGGCGGCGCCCGCGCCATCAGCCAATGGATTGGAGTGAATCGTGATTCTATATGGGCTTCAGACAATCGTTCTGATGCGTAATTTTACACGTAAAATGCAGCCAAACCTTGGAGCGTTTTGTCTTCGGCATCTTCAATAATCCCCTCGCTATCAGCAGACGTTCCGGGAGTCTCCCGCATATTGATAACGGCTCCCTGATGCCCGCAAATTAGTTAAAATCTCCCGGAACACTTGAGCGAGCGAGCAAAAGCGCGCATGTGAGACAGAACAGACAGTGCTCCAATAAACCGTATAGTGTGTACACGGCGGAGAGAGAGAGGGAGAGAGCGAGAGACTTTGCGTGTGTGCGCCTTATGCCAAGTCCTGTCAAGTTTAAACATCAGTTTAAACAAGAAGACTGGAACTTTCTGTCAGCCTTACTAAGGCGTATTTTTGTCCCACCAAAGCCTTATTTGACCCGTGAGTGATGTAGATGAGTGACTGCGGCGTTTGTTTAACTCAGAGAACGAGCAGAGAGAGTGAAAGCCCCAGTCGCGCGCGCACACACTCACTGTCTTCACCATAGACTGTAAAAAAAGATGGACGACGCCCCTTCGCTCTTTTCCATTGGAGAGAACTGAAGCCGCCAGAGTCCCGATATGGCGCTGACATATTGGAACTTGAGTCTGCGCAGTAGCGTTTTCGGGAACAGTCATGCGCAGTCGTGAGCAGGAAATAAAGCCGCGAAATCAAGGCCCCGCCCCCACTCTCGCTGAATCAATCGCAAGCACACGCCCTTCACACAGAGAACCTGTCAATCACAGCTGTCAATCATGATGTCACAGCACCGTTTTTATAGCATCAAATAACTAACTAAAAACTAACTTATTTTAAAAACAAACACTTGAAATTACATCAACGTAATAGAAACTACAGTAAATGACAGAAACTATTTTTAGAATAAAGATATGTGAAGTGTAATTTAATTACACTTCACATAGCGATATGGGACCAGGGTCTCGAAGGCACCGGCAGCGGCTGAAGTAGCCCATCTGGAGGTCGATTGGAAGACTTACCAGTGGCACAAACAGAGCAAGCCAAAACAAAATCGTGAATGTCACGAGCCATAAGTGGCCACCAGAATCGTTGCTTGACTAGAAACCCAGTGCGATTAATTCCTGGATGACAAGCTACGTTGGAGCTGTGACCCCACTGAATAACGTCGGACCGTAAGCCCTCCGGCACAAATAATCGGTTCGGTGGACACCCGGGCGGAGGCGTTACCCCTTCTAAGGCTTCTTTGACCTTCGCTTCGACCTCCCATGTGAGTGTTGAAACAAATACGGTTTCGGGTAAAATACACTCGGGAGTGGACGGGCGATCGGAAAAATCTAATATTCGAGATAGTGAGTCGGGTTTGATGTTCTTAGATCCCGGACGATATGAGAGAGAAAAATCAAAACGACCGAAAAAAAGTGCCCACCGAGCCTGCCTGGAGTTCAATCTTTTAGCAGTTCTGATATATTCGAGGTTCTTATGATCAGTCCAGACGATAAAAGGTACCCCTGACCCTTCTAACCAGTGGCGCCACTCCTCCAACGCCAACTTGACTGCCAACAACTCTCTGTTACCAATGTCGTAATTACGTTCGGCTGGAGATAAACGATGGGACAAAAACGCGCAAGGTTGCATCTTGTCGTCTACAGGTGAACGCTGAGATAACACCGCCCCTACTCCCACCTCTGATGCGTCGACCTCCACCACGAACTGACGTGATGAATCAGGGGTGATGAGAATGGGGGCTGAAACAAAGCGGCCTTTCAGTTTCTTAAACACAGTCTCAGCTGTGTCGGACCAAATGAACGCAGTTCTGGGGGAGGTCAAGGCAGTCAGAGGCGCGACTAGCTGGCTGAAGTTGCGAATGAATCGCCGGTAAAAATTGGCGAACCCCAGAAACCTCTGCAGGGCCTTGCGGGAATCTGGACTTGGCCAATCTACCACAGCCTTAATCTTCTCAGGGTCCATCCGCATCCCCTCAGATGACACGATGTACCCTAGAAAAGGAACAGACTGTGCATGAAAATCGCATTTCTCCGCCTTGACAAAAAGCCCATTCTCTAGCAACCTCTGAAGCCCTCGTCGGACGTGCTGCACATGCTCCTGGAGAGATGAAGAAAAAATCAATATGTCATCCAGGTAGACATATATGAACTGATCGATCATATCTCGCAACACGTCATTGACCAGTGCCTGGAAAACTGCTGGGGAGTTGGACAGCCCAAACGGCATGACCAAATATTCAAAGTGCCCCCTAGGGGTGTTAAAAGCAGTTTTCCACTCATCACCCTCCCTGATGCGGACCAAATGATAAGCGTTACGTAAGTCCAATTTTGTGAAGATGGATGCTCCCTGCAACCTCTCGAAGGCTGAAGACATCAACGGCAAAGGATAAGTATTCTTTACCGTGATGTTATTCAGCCCTCGGTAATCAATGCAAGGTCGCAGAGAACCATCCTTCTTCCCCACAAAAAAGAACCCCGCCCCCGCTGGAGAAGAGGAAGGGCGAATGAACTTGGTTGCTAGAGAATCAGAAATATATTTCTCCATAGCCTCTATTTCGGGAATCGAAAGCGAATATAACTTGCCCTTAGGCGGAGACTTACCTGGGAGTAAATCTATTGCACAGTCGTAGGGACGATGCGGAGGGAGAGAAGCAGCACGAGACTTACTGAACACTTCCTTCAGGTCCAGATACTCCGCGGGCACGTTAGACAAATCCCCTGCTTCCTCCTGAAACACAGAAACAGGTACAGACGAACAAGCAGACACGAGACAAGACCTATGACATTCCTGACTCCACTCCAGCACAGATCTATGTATCCAGTCCACTCGGGGGTTGTGTTGAATGAGCCATGGGTGTCCAAGAACAACGGGTGCCAGGGGTGAGTCCAGAATAAAAAATGAGATGGTTTCCGTGTGATTTCCAGAGGTGATGAGAGTGATTTCTTCGGTGGATAATGAGATGGTGGGAAGTTCTTGTCCATTGAGTGCGTGAACTGCAATCTGCTGTTTTTGAGGGGAATCTGAAATCTGCGTGCGAAATTATGGTCCATAAAATTACCTTCGGCCCCCGAATCCAACAGTGCTTGACAATCGTGCTGGTGGACTGACCATCTTAGTCTTACCGAGAGGAGAGTGGAGGTAGATCTTGTCGTGGATGAGGTCTTCCTGGCGGAGATCCCACCCGATAGTAGCCTCATGTTTACTATCGGGCTGGGCCTTTTACCGGACAGTTGTAGGCGTAGTGTCCGGCTCCTCCGCAGTAAAGGCAAAGGCCCTGGGACCTCCGCCTCTCCCTCTCCTCCCGGGAAAGCCGAGCTCGACCCACCTGCATGGGCTCGTGATCGTAGACGGGGCTGACCACGTCCCTGCCGCTGGATCGTGGACCGTCGAATACCTCAAATGTGCGGGTGGACGCAGCTCGACTCTGGACAGCCGAGCGTCCACCCGCAAGGCCAGGTCAATGAGTCCGTTGAGGGTGGTGGGAAGATCCAGGGCGTAGATCTCCTTCTGGACGTGGTCAGCCAGCCCATGCAGGAACATGTCCCACTGCGCCTCCTCGTTCCATCCACACTCCGCCGCCAAGGTCCGAAACTCAATGGAAAACTCGGAAACTGATCTTCTTCCTTGCCGTAGTTCGGCCAATGCCCTGGCCGCCTCTCTTCCTGTGACCGCTCGGTCAAAGACCTGTCTCATCTCGGCGGCGAGGGTCTGTAACGAGGCACAGCATGGATTTTGGTTCTCCCACACCGCCGTTCCCCAGAGTGCCGCTCTCCCAGTCAACAGCGTCAGTACAAACGCTACCTTGGCCTGCTCAGTCTGGAAAGTACGAGGTTGAAGGGCAAAGTGCATTGAACTTCGTGTAAGAAATGCTCTACACTGTTCACCTGAATAGGCCTCTGGGATGGGTAGCCGGGGTTCTGACTGGGAGGGGCTTCCTGGTGGTGCGGGAGGAACGGCCGGTGTGGGTGGCGCAGTGGGAGGTCGTAGGCGCTGGATCTGCTGGGTGAGCTCGGACACCTGCGTCACCAGGGCTTGAACTGCTCCGCCCGTATCGCCGATCTCTTTCTCTTGAGAATCCATTCTTCGGATACTATGGTGAATAAATTCCTCGAGTGAGGATGACGAGGCGCTCGCTGCTTCCATTCCTTGGTCAGATCGTTCTGTCATGCTGAACTGATCACAGGAAGCAATCGCGAGTATAACAGTTTATTTTAAAGCACAAACACACAAAGTCCAGGACACAGTAAGCCAGTTGGTGAAAGGTGACGCAGGGACTTCGATGGTCAAATCCGGTGAAGTGAAGACAGACCGTGAGACGACCCAAATCCACACGGAAGACGACGAACAGGAACACCAGGCAGGAACACGAACCAGAAGACAAGGAAACATCAAACAACGATCTGACAAAGATGAGAGAACAGCGGTGAGTTTATGAAGCGTGGTGAGATGAACTGCAGCTGGTGATTGTAATGATGAACAGCTGGAGCGGATCAGGTAATGACATACAGACACGCCCCTTGCACACGTGCACTCATACAACAACATAAACACAAGACTAGAAGGAACCAGCGAATACGTCTACCGTGACAATATCGACATCTGTAAATATCGGGATCGGCCATAACAGCAATATCAATATCGGTTATCGGTATCGGCCACAATTTTCACACCAGTGCATCACTAGTCTTGTTATATTAATTAGATAAGATTATTTAGATTTTTGGTAGTTTAGATTTTTGGATCTGGACTGGACTGCTTGTTAATTTGGATTGCCCTTTTGAATTTGTTTGCTTTTTATGACATCTTCCTTTTTCATGGTAATGGAGCCAGCAAGAAAGAGGAGATCCTCCCCTGTCTGGGCTCAACAGAAGCATCATTATCTTCATTTATACCCGCTGGCACTGACATCCTTGTGTGTGTGTGTGTGTGTGTGTGTGTGTGCGACTATAAATACTTTGCTTTAAAAGTACCAAGTAATAACCCATAAACAATTAACATACAATATATTTTATTAAGATTGCAAAGAACCAACAGGAAAATAAATGTGTGCCTGAACTAGCAGCATACTTGTAGTAAATTAACCCTTTAGGCGCCAGAGGTTTTTTCCTAAAACGTTCGATTTTGACATCTTAATTTCAAAAGGCTATATCTTAAAAGTGAAAAAAGATAGAGACTTTCTGTAAAGTAGAGAAATATTAAGGATGACCCAAAGTTTATGTAGGGATTACATTTTCCCATCTAATTTGCATATTATGACGTCATATGGTGGTGGCAATCTTGGATTATAGAATTTTCATTAAAAGTCACGATTAAATGATAAAATGCAGCACTTCTTTCCCCCCCAAAATGTCCATCACCTTCTGTATGCTATATTGCACAATACTGAATGCTCAGGTATATAGTAAGTAGTAAACAAACTGTGTAAATCATTACTAATAAATGGTAGAAACAAACCGAATGCATGTAGTGATTGGCCTTTTGCTGTAAAGATTTTCCATTTACTAAATACAGTAGGCACTCTGATTCCATGTATGGGGCAAATATATTTTATTCATATGACATACAAACACAAGTAGACAAGACCTGTATAGTTCAAACGCTCACTCGCACAGATCACGAGTGAGATGGTACGAGCAGCGCGGCCAGATCTGCCTCGAGTGTGCACAGCTCGGACTACTGTCATTGTCATTGCGACTCCTCACCCTGCCTCCACGTTGTCTCCTAACTGTCCTATGAATACTTCGACCTCGTCTAACATACCCAGTGGTATTAGACAAAGTCTCCACCACAATACTGTCGCCGCGATTGCGGAGAGGATCTGATAAAATGGCTTACTCAAACACTAGCTCCGCTTTTGATCGCACTGATTCAATGCGCTCTAACTCGAACATTTTGTATAGAAACATGACGTTTTTTTGATTCGGGGATGAAGTATGACATGTCTGCCATCCAGTGGAGGGGAGGTTGAACGAAATTTGACACCCAATTTGACAAAATCGGCCTTTTTTTTTCAGTGCCGCGTCTTGTCGAGTAAACTCGACCGTGGCGCCTAGAGGGTTAATAATATAACAATAACAAATTATAACACACTTCAGCATATTCTGAATCTCTAAAGGCCCTTGCACACTGAGTCCATTTTCGTATTCGTGATTCGGTGGCTCTGAATTGTCAAAACACCATTCAAACTGCTTGCTACTGTTGTAACTTTTTTTCTTCTAAAGTGTAGAAAAGTTAGAGTTGCAGACCAGGAGATTGTTGAGGTATAAGTTCTTTATTTCGTCGCTGTAGTCATCTCAATCAAATCTGACTAAGGGAACTTTATTTGGCAATTTTATACAGATTTTAGGGGGAGGGCTTTACATCAAGGGGGGAGACACTCTGAAATGAGGTATTCAGGTTTTGGACCCGGCACAGCATGATTCTTCAAACGTTGAGACATGAGAGCAGAAAGAGCAGGCCTTCTCGTACTGAGACGAGAACTCACAAATGGTCTCAGTAATGAGTTTTCAGACTGAAACAGGAACCCCAAGACAAATGGTCAACTTTGCTAAACAGGATCATACATGTGATATCATCATCTTAACCTTAAAAGCTAAATACAATATTCTTCACCGTGATGTTATGTAAGGAAGCATATCTGAAATAGATTCTTAAATTTGTAATCTTTCACTACGGATGCGAAAAACGCAGAAAATCGAACTTTTCCGCCACCCCTAATAAGCACTGCACCCAACACAGTCACATTTACAAGATCACACGTTTTATTTCATACCCAGGCAATGGACAAATGTCTGCACAGATCTCTTTATTATTGCAAATGAAAGGTTACAGAGACATTAACAGTGAGAAGAAGATAAATAAATAAAACATGGTGGGAGGGGGGGCGGGTCATTGGTTCAGAATGAATTAATTTGCCTGCTATTTCTTTGCACAGTAGCTAGGTGTCACTAGTGAGCAATGCTGAATGAAGCTTCGAGTAATGAACCTTTGGGTGAAGCAATGGACTGCGAGGTCTCAGTGGTTCAGGAAGCCTCATCTTGCCATCACTAGGGTTAGTTCACCCAAACAGGAAAATTAGCCCATGATTTACTCACCCTCAAGTCATTCCTAGGTGTGTTTGACATTCTTCTTTCAGACGAATACAATCAAAGTTGTATTAAAAAATGTCCTGGCTCTTAATAATGTGCTTATAATGCCAGTGAATGGCTGTTTGTGTTTTGAAGTCCATCCATGATAAAATAAAACATGATAAAAGTGCTCCACACGGCTCCGAGGGGTTAATAAAGGCCTTCTGAAGTGAAGCGATGCATTAAAGAAATATCCACATTTAAAACTTTACGAAGTAAAATAACTAGCTTCTGGACAAACAAACATCGATTTGGCTTAAGTCTAAGCGCAACTTATGCAGAAACATATAAATTGCAGCAGTGTTTATTTAAGCAAACTGGATCAAAAGAAACATGAACAAAACAACCAAACATGTAGCAAAGACGACGGACAAAGAACAGACTGAAACGGCTTAAAGACACAGAACAGATCAGAGAAACGAGACACAGCTGGGACAAATGAACTCATAACGACTAATTAACAAGTCAACAGGTGACAGGGATTAAACCAGTGAAACAGAGGTGCAAACTGGGTGTCACAGGCGAACATAACGGTATTATTGCTCTTCATCAACTTGAGGTGCTGGAGCTCGTTCTGTAAAGTTGAACAGAGACTCACTCACTCTTGGGACAAGCATTTAAGAAAAATGGAAATACACATGACTTCATAACATTTACTGATAAGGATATAACCATTAAATATAAGAATGTGCTACAAAAGTCATTGAAATTACAATCATTTATTTCAATCTCTGCATTTAATAAAACTATTAGGGAGTGTTTTTTTATCATAGCTTGTAAATGTTTTAAATGAATGTGTATGTGTGTGTTTTGTATTTAGTTTTTTATAGCAATTTTATAATAATAATTTAGTTGTTGCAGCACTAGGTAATTTAAGTTGTATTTGAAAATCTTAAATGGCAGCTATTATGCCCCCTTTTCGATATGTAAAATAAGTCTCTGAGTGTGTATGTGACGTTTTCGCTTTGGAACAATCCTTTGTTAAAAGCGCTATATAAATGAAGATGACTTGACTTTTTTTTTTTTTTTACATGTGATTAGCCTAGTTCAGAGTCTGAAATATTGATTATTCCTCTCGCATCATGTCTGTTAGAAATGAAACTTGTTTGTTTTTAGCAGAACTGCTAGAAAGCTTCTGGAAAGAGAGGACAGAGTGAACGCCAGTGATCCAGAACCTGCAGAATGAAACACACTGAAGAAAATAGAGGTTTGTGTTTATTCTTGATTCCTCATTCATTCATCATGATGAAGAACATGCTGATGCTCACCACATTTACATTGTTTCATGACCAAACTAGTGACTTATAACTCAAATCTTCATGGCGTTAAAATAGATCATAATCCACCAGATTTGATGGGATTAAAATGACTCAGTGAATCAGTGATCTTGATTTTGATCTTCACTTTTCATTTCACATTTGTCTCTCATTTGAAATCTCACTTAATGTTTCTTTTAGATCTGATGGACGTAAACGGAAGCCAAAAAGATCTGTCTCCTGCCCTGAGTATAAAAAACGGTACACATGGAAAAGTCTGAAGGTTCACATGAGAGTTCAAACCGGAAAGAAATTGTGAAATGTGATCAATGCGGGAAGAGTTTCACTGGGGCCTTCGATTAATTTGAACTTGTTCATTGTTTGAAATCTGTCTCTGTTCGATTTCACTTTTAATTAAACTAATTATCATATTATGAACAGCTTATTGTTATTGTGCGATTTTATTTGCATCAGGAGTAATTTCATAATTTTCAGTTCTGAAAGCCAAGTATTACCTTTGCTTCTGGGGCTTCCCAGCAAACACAGAACGTTCCCCTAACGTTAGTATTTGCTTCCTGTTTGGTTATTGTTTCGGGAAATAGATAATAACGTTCTTGGAATGTTCTTTTTTATTTTAACAATAACATAACTAGGGATAATGGCGAACAAGTACTCGTTCGTGACAGCGACCATGGATCATGAAAACGATGTTAGTCCTGACTTACAATATTAAAATATTTGTCTATTTTTCTGAACATTTAAAGTATGACTTCTAACGATACAAAGCTTAATGCAAAGGGGTGAAGTGTCCCATTCAACGACTTTATTCAACTCTTGATTTGCTCCTGTGTGGGCCTCTGAGTGAGTTCACGTCATGTAACAGCGCTGCGCTTCTGGGTTGAAGCACTACAGATCATCCATTAGACACTACAGAGAAAAATGGAGAAAACAGCATCCAGAACATTACAGAAAATAATAATATTGTATGCAGTAAACAATTTTTGCAATTACATAAAAAGTCTAGTAATTGCAACTGATAAGGTGAACATATAGTATTCTGTATGCACTGCAAGTATATTATTTTACTGAATATTGAATATTAGGCCTATTGGATGTCTATATATTCAGCACTTGTCACAAATCTCTTAGCATTTTTAAATCTTAGCTTAAAACTCATTTTTTTATCCACATTTGATTATTGCAATGGCTGATTTAGCGTGGACTGTCAATGGAGGGACAGAAATCGCTCAGATTCACAATATATTCATTTGAGTTCCGAAGATGAACGAAAGTCTTTTCCGGTTTGGCATGACATGAGAAATGACAACAATTTTACACTTTTGGGTCAACTAACCCTTTAACTTTTTGCTGTTTAATATCTTGCATTAACCTTCCTTTCCTTCACTTGACACTGCAGGGGTCTGTACTGTAAAAAACAAAACTTGAAAAAAGTTGCAATAACTGATTTTGTTGTGTTGGTTCAGCAAAAATCCACACTGTTAAAATCTCGTACAACAAAAAAAAAATCTTGGTACTAATTTCCCCTAGCTTTTTCTTGTTGACTCAACTTTTGTAAATAACAGTTATACGAACTGAAAATAAGTTGTCTGTGACACAAAACAAACGTTTAGTTTTTTTTTTTTTTCTGGAGAGATGCAACTATTCTGTAACAAATTTTTTGTTTCCTTGAGTTGGTCAGTTTGGCATTTTGTGGGAATAGGTCACTACTCTTATTCCTGATTAAAATATATTATTTGTGAATAATATATTAGTTTTACCAACAAAACTTTTATGCAACAGATTAGACATTCTGAATTTAGTTTTTTAGACACACACACACACAGACATCAAAAATCAGCATTGCTATGGACACAAAATATATTTTTATTATTATTAATTAAATTACATAAAATACAAAAACATGATTATTCTATGCAATTGTTTATATAAGTAAAATATGCCTTATTACATGATAATTCAAGTTGAATACAAGAATCAGGAGGCAATGACAGACAATAATAGGTGGAGTGGGCGTCATATTACAGAATTTCAATAAAGAATATTTATATAATTAAATATATATATATATTTATTTTATGAACACGTTCATGTTTTGGCGCGTCTTCAAACATCTACCGTTGGAGGCCGATGACGTCACCGCTCGCTCGCGCCGTCTCTTCCGTCATTGAGTTTAAGCGTCGAGTCTTCTGAGGCGAGGAGAGCAGTTCACGGTATTTCTCATATTAACACAACCATCACACACACTTTATACAGTTTGATTAAGCGACAGGCTCATTTCTGTATTGTTTTCATCGATCACAGCGACTTGTGCGTCTTTTCTGGCGTCTTCCTAACAACAAGTAGGGGGACGACGACGACTCCGGGCTTTGGTTGCTCGAGCCCCTGAACCTTAAATAAAAAAAAAGCATTTGATTATAAATTAACATGGCAATGTGTACACAACTAAAGCAGCCTAAATTCACGTTTATTTTTACGTTTCTGTCAGTCTGAGATGTCGTTGCCATAACGCGTTGCTATGGTTGCGTCACTTGCGTGTGACTGTCATGCTTTGGACTCGACTGAAGGGTCGAAAACTCCGGAGTAGAGTAGTGTGTGTGTGTGTGTGTGTGTGTGTGTAATGCGTCCAGGTTATGCTTTTTAAAATGAAAATGCTCTGGTGTAAACGTACAGGTATTCCACAGTCTACTCGGGAACCGATGCTCTCGAGCCAAACATGTTTCTTTCAGTATAGGCCTAAATGGCTCGACGGCCATTTTAACAAATAATTTTTTCAATAATAAAAGGTAGTTTGTCAATCCAATTAAAAATCAACATTTCACATATTTTAAAATATTACATAATTCATTGAAGCTATGTATAAGCCATGTATGTCATCATGTAAAATACGCAGACCAATCAAGTAGTATTCAAGTCATTTGTATTTTGTCTATGTATATTGATACACAGTTTATTATGGAGTAAACATAATAATGCTAGCTTAGATAATTATGCAGCAATAGTATAATAGTACAGTACTACTAGTTAAAAATTTGGACACTACTATCTTAATGTTTCTTATGCGCATCAAACCTGCATTTATTTGATCAAAAATACAAAAAAATAGTTTTCTATTTTAACATACTTAAAAAAAAAAAAAAATTCAACAGCCATAACTCCAGTCTTTAGTGTCACATGATTAACATCTCTCTCTTTTCATACAGATTACATAAACTGAGATTATTTGTTTTTTATATAAATTACTTCATGTAAAAGAAGAGAATTCAAGCTTCGTGTCTGTGTGCATTTCTCTCGCATCATGTCTGTTAGAAATGAAACTTGTTTGTTTTTAGCAGAACTGCTAGAAAGCTTCTGGAAAGAGAGGACAGAGTGAACGCCAGTGATCCAGAACCTGTAGAATGAAACACACTTAAGAAAATAGAGGTTTGTGTTTATTCTTGATTCCTCATTCATTCATCATGATGTAGAACATGCTGATGCTCACCACATTTACATTGTTTCATGAACAAACTAGTGACTTATTGTTACAGTTTGACTCTTTGTTTCCCCCTTTTTCTTAGTGTTTTGGTTTAGTCCTATTCAGTTTTCCCGCTCCTCGTTTGTCCTCAGTTTATTCACCTGTGTTTAGTTAATTATCTCCATCCATGTCACCTGTATTCTATTCATCATTGTCATCAGTCTCTGTATTTAGTTTCCCTCAGTTCATTCAGTCTTTGTCCGTTCTCGTTAATGTATAGCGTGTGTTGTGTGGTTCCTGAGTTTGTTCATTAAATCCTGGTTTCCCTGATCATCCTCGTCTTCTCATCCTTCCTACCACCACGTAACGTAACAGAAGAACGGAACCTAAAAAAATGGACCACAGAAACAAGGAATCCACTATGTTCGACCAGAACGGTAGTACTCTGGAGGAATTTGCTGAAGTTTTCCTTCACCTTTACCAGGATGGGAGCTGGGATGAGTACTTCCTGCAGTAGCAGTTCTGGAGCGGGTTAGATGATCCACTCGCCCAGATACTGTTGTTGGATGATATCAACCTACCTCTCATCCAATTCATTGACCGCACTCTGTGGATGTGTGGTTCCTCACTCACCGTGGGAGACATCCAGCCCGATCTACTCATCCAGCCCGATCTCCCATCCTGCCCTGTCGAGGAAGATCCTGAGCTTCCACCGCTGATTCCGCCCAGTTCTAAGCCTTCTTCGCCACTGGTCCTGCCCAGCCCAGATACCCCTTCACCACTGGTCCCATCCAGCACAGAGCCAGAGACCGTCGAGCCAGAGACCGTCGAGCCAGAGACCGTCGAGCCAGAGACCGTCGAGCCAGAGACCGTCGAGCCAGAGACCGTCGAGCCAGAGACCGTCGAGCCAGAGACCGTCGAGCCAGAGACCGTCGAGCCAGAGACCGTCGAGCCAGAGACCGTCCAGCCAGAGACCGTCCAGCCAGAGACCGTCCAGCCAGAGACCGTCGCCTGCCCGCCAGAGTCTGAGCATGCTGCACTTGAGTCTGCTCTGGAGGACACAGCGCTCATTGTGGTGTCCGTGGCTGTTTTGTGTGTGTGGGCCGCACACACATCAGCTACAGCCCCTGAGTCCAGTCCAGAACTTCCTTCGCCGCTGGTTCCGTCCAGCACCAAGCCCTCTTCGCCGCTGGTCCTGTCCAGCTCAAGGTCCTCTTCGCCGCTGGTCCTGTCCAGCTCAGAGCCCTCTTCGCCGCTGGTCCTGTCCAGCTCAGAGCCCTCTTCGTCGCTGGTCCTGTCCAGCTCTAAGCCCTCTTCGCCGCTGGTCCTGTCCAGCTCAGAGCCCTTTTCGTCGCTGGTCCTGCCCAGCTCAGAGCTCTCTTCACCGCTGGTTCCGCCCAGCTCAAAGCCCTCTTCAACGCTGGTCCTGGCCAACTCAAAACCTTCGCACTGGTCCCGTCCAGCAAAGAGCCCTCATCGCTTTCCCAGCCAGAGACTGTTAACGTCCCGTCTGCCCAGCCAGAGACTGTTAACGTCCCGTCTGCCCAGCCTGTCACAGAGCCTGTCCCTCATCCGGTCACTCTCCCCAAGAATTTTTTGGGGGGGGACCATAGGTCTTCGCCATGGCCGCCCGAAGGTGCGTCTCCGCCATGGCCGCCCGAAGGTGCGTCTCCGCCATGGCCGCCCGAAGGTGCGTCTCCGCCATGGCCGCCCGAAGGTGCGTCTCCGCCATGGCCGCCCGAAGGGGATTCTCCGCCATGGCCGCCCGAAGGTGCGTCTCCGCCATGGCCGCCCGAAGGTGCATCTCCGCCATGGCCGCCCGAAGGTGCGTCTCCGCCATGGCCGCCCGAAGGGGATTCTCCGCCATGGCCGCCCGAAGGGGATTCTCCGCCATGGCCGCCCGAAGGTGCCTCAGTTCATTCAGTCTTTGTACGTTCTCGTTAATGTATAGCGTGTGTTGTGTGGTTCCTGAGTTTGTTCATTAAATCCTGGTTTCCCTGATCATCCTCGTCTTCTCATCCTTCCTACCACCACGTAACGTAACACTTATAACTCAAATCTTCATGGCATTAATATAGATCATAATCCACCAGATTTGATGGGATTAAAATGACTCAGTGAATCAGTGAAATTACTCAGTGAATTAAAGTGAATCCGTGATCTTGATTGTGATCTTCACTTTTCATTTCACATTTGTCTCTCATTTGAAATCTCACTTGTTCTCACTTAATGTTTCTTTTAGATCTGATGGAGGTGAACTGAAGCCAAAAAGATCTGTCACCTGCCCTGAGTATAAAAAACGGTGTATATGTCTCAGGGTTCACATAAGAGTTCAAACCGGAAAAAAATAATGAAATGTGATCAATGCGGGAAGAGTTTCACTGGGGCCTTCCTTCCTTCCTTCACTTCTTCTCATTCTGAAGAGGAGCACCGGAAAATTTGCCCTGGAAAAAAGGTTTCATGTTCAGGGAGCTGAAGAAGAGGCCGTAACACTTTCACCAGAGACATGAATCTGACATTTTAACTTGTTCATTTTTTGAGATCTGTATCGTTCGTTTTCTTTAAATTAAATTAATGATCACTACATCAACAGCTTATAGTTATTGTCCAATTTATTTGCATCAGGAATAATTTTAATAATTTTCAGTTCTGAAAGCCAAGTATTACGTTTGCTTCTGGGGCTTCCCAGCAAACACAGAACGTTCCCCTAACGTTAGTATTTGCTTCCTGTTTAGTTTTTGTTTTGGGAACTAAATAATGTTCTTTTTTATTTTTATGTTTTTGCAACACTAAAATATCTAGGGATGGGCACGAGTACTCGTTCGTGACAGTGACGATGGATCATGAAAACGATGTTAGCCCTGACTTTAAAAACATATTTGTCTATTTTTCTGATTGGTTATTGCAGCATTTGGGGCGGTGCCTGAGATCTGATTGGTTATTGCAGCATTTGGGGCGGTACCCGAGATCTGATTGGTCAGCGTTAGACTGCACGCCTTCCAGACCAGCGAATTAAAGTGAAACTGGATTTGAAAGGCAGTGATGCCTGGAATCACTTTGATCATGAAATACAGTTAAGTGCAAAATGTGCATCGCCAGTCTGTCATATACTTAGCATTATAATGAGAACACGATTGTAATCGATAAGAATGTTGTAAATTATCTGTACTTTAGTTGCCCGTGTATCAGCGCGCTGTTACGGGAATCCACAACGACAGTTATACATCACACTAGAGCGGTCAAGTTCATGTGCACATTCGTGCCCTTTTGTGCAGATGTTAGTTAGATTTACATTCATTTTGTCGATCTGATTAATCTCATATAGGAAGTGTTTGGTCAAGTATATTAACCAGCTAGCAAAGCTCTGCAGGTGATAAATGTGCTTTAGTTGTCCATGCATCACCGTTATTAAAGGGTTAGTTCACCCAAAAATGTAAATTCTGTAAGTAATAATTACTCACCCTCATGTTGTTCCTACCCCGTAGGACTGTCTGTTTCTTGTCTATCGTCGCTATATGCTAGGCTGTTCTGTTTCTTGTCTGTCGTTGTTGCTATATGCTAGGCTGTTCTCTTTCTTGTCTGTCGTTGCTATATGCTAGGCTGTTCTGTTTGTTGTCTGTCGTCGCTATATGCTAGTCTGTTCTGTTTCTTGTCTGTCGTCGTTGCTATATGCTAGGCTGTTCTGTTTCTTGTCTGTCGTTGTTGCTATATGCTAGGCTGTTCTGTTTCTTGTCTGTCGTTGTTGCTATATGCTAGTCTGTTCTGTTTCTTGTCTGTCGTCGTTGCTATATGCTAGGCTGTTCTGTTTCTTGTCTGTCGTTGTTGCTATATGCTAGTCTGTTCTGTTTCTTGTCTGTCGTTGTTGCTATATGCTAGAATGTTCTGTTTCTTGTCTGTCGTCGCTATATGCTAGTCTGTTCTGTTTCTTGTCTGTCGTTGTTGCTATATGCTAGAATGTTCTGTTTCTTGTCTGTCGTCGCTATATGCTAGTCTGTTCTGTTTCTTGTCTGTCGTCGCTATATGCTAGTCTGTTCTGTTTCTTGTCTGTTGTCATTGCTATATGCTAGGCTGTTCTGTTTCTTGTCTGTCGTTGTTGCTATATGCTAGAATGTTCTGTTTCTTGTCTTTCGTCGTTGCTATATGCTAGTCTGTTCTGTTTCTTGTCTGTCGTCGTTGCTATATGCTAGGCTGTTCTGTTTCTTGTCTGTCGTCGTTGCTATATGCTAGGCTGTTCTGTTTCTTGTCTGTCATTGTTGCTATATGCTAGAATGTTCTGTTTCTTGTCTGTCGTCGCTATATGCTAGTCTGTTCTGTTTCTTGTCTGTCGTCGCTATATGCTAGTCTGTTCTGTTTCTTGTCTGTCGTCGTTGCTATATGCTAGGCTGTTCTGTTTCTTGTCTGTCGTTGTTGCTATATGCTAGGCTGTTCTGTTTCTTGTCTGTCGTTGTTGCTATATGCTAGAATGTTCTGTTTCTTGTCTGTCGTCGCTATATGCTAGTCTGTTCTGTTTCTTGTCTGTCGTCGCTATATGCTAGTCTGTTCTGTTTCTTGTCTGTCGTCGTAGCTATATGCTAGGCTGTTCTGTTTCTTGTCTGTCGTTGCTATATGCTAGTCTGTTCTGTTTCTTGTCTGTCGTCGTTGCTATATGCTAGGCTGTTCTGTTTCTTGTCTGTCATCGTTGCTATATGCTAGAATGTTCTGTTTCTTGTCTGTCGTTGCTATATGCTAGTCTGTTCTGTTTCTTGTCTGTCGTCATTGCTATATGCTAGGTTGTTCTGTTTCTTGTCTGTCGTTGCTATATGCTAGGTTGTTCTGTTTCTTGTCTATCGTCGTTATATGCTAGGTTGTTCTGTTTCTTGTCTGTCATTGTTGCTATATGCTAGTTTGTTCTGTTCTGAGTGTTTGGTTTCTTTTATGTTCTTTGAAAATAAAGTTAAGCTGCTGCAAGTAGATCCTGCAACGTGTTCGGTCATCACATTAGAAATAACATAAAAACTGGATAATATTTAGAGATTTGAAGAGCTGAAAAAAGTGTGAATGGCTTGAAAGTCCGTGAACGTAGGCTGATGTTCCCCATGTGTCTGATCCTGGCCAATAGTGAGCCTACGTTCTGACGTACAACCCAGAAACGCTGCGCTGTTACATTAGATGAACTCACTCAGAGGCCCACAGAAGAAAATGAAGAGTTGAATAAAGCATAGACAGTATAAGAAGTGGACAGAGCGATCTCATTGGAACTCAGTTGAGACAGTTGAAGCCCATTTTTAGCGATTTTTGAGCACTTCCGTTCCTGACGCGCAGACTCAAACCGACTCAAACTAAGCTTGATGACGTGAGCAACCTGTCTGACAGACGTTAATCTTCTAGTAGCTGTAACGCAAGTGAAGTTCTGCTACAACATGGCGGCACCCGGCCGGCTTCAACTTCCGTTCGATGGATTACCCCCTTGGAATAAAGTTGTTTTCTTTTACGCACAAAAAGTATTCTCGTCGCTTGATAAACTTAAGGTTGAGCCACTGTAGTCACTTGGACTATTTTAAACATTGCCTTTTCTAACTTTCTGGAACTGGCAAGTTTCAATTACTATAGAAGGCTATGGAGGAGGGAGCCAGCTCTCAGATTTAATCAAAAATATCTTAGTTTGTGTTCTGAAGATGAGGGTAAATAATTACTGATATAATTAAAAATTTTTGGGTGAACTAACTAACCCTTTAATGACAGATGCAGCTCGTCCCCGTCCCCACCAATTTCAAAATCAAACCTACGCCCTTGCTCATGGGTAAAAATATAATAAAAGCGGCATTACCGTTACACCTCGACAGAGAAGAAGGGAATGTTATTTAGTAAAGTGCCTTGATTTGAGGTTGTGTGTTAGTGTGTAAGTGTGTTCAGCGGCTTCTCTAAAGTTATGAGAGTCTCAGCAGGTCGTCTGGAGGTCGACAGCTCATTTCACCACAGAGGAACAGAGGCGGTGAAGGGTCTGGAAATACACTGTGTGCTTCGATGTGAAGGACAAACAAGGCGAGTAGATATTAAAAACTAGCCATGATATCGATTCAAAGCATCAGATGTGATCATCATCTGAACACTGAAGCGTTTCAGATTCCTGCGGTGAATGAGGATCATCAGATCCGACCTTCAGATCCCTGTGTGAAACAGATTCAGCTGAGATTAATCTTCATCAGCTGAGCGTTATCATCATCATCATCATCTGTCTCATCTCTGAGATGATCATGTGACGCAGTGACTCTTTCACTCACCTGTTGTTCTGGATCATCATCAGTCTGACAGATGAACCGATTCCCTCTGAAAACACCTGACAACACACTGACACTTATTACACACACTATTATATTCTGCTTATTCAGAGGGATTTTAAACTTGAGAAACCTTGATTTAATAGTTAAATCTGAGACGTCATTGACTGCTACAGTGGTCAAATCATAAATTATATGTTCACCTCTTTGTTTCTTACACCAAAATCTATTAAAAAAAATATTTCTAAATTCATAGTCTAGAAAGCTGTTCTACTAAACGTGACAGAATCATAAAATAATCTGATCAAATGAATGTAAATGTGATTCCCGGTGCCCTGAGCTCTTGTGAACTAGTGTCAGATGTAAAGACTGAAGTATGACGTTATAAGATCAGGCTGGACTCACCTGGAGATCCTTTTACGCAGTAGAAAACAGATGAAGATGATGAAGATGAAGAGAGCAAACAGCAACCACAAATGATCTATACAAATAATCAAATATCCAGTGACACTGATTTGTGCCTAGCAATAATTTCGATACAAAATTAAAATATATTTACATATAACCACTCTTGCCCGGTTGGTTCTTGTGGTTTTTATGTATTTCTTATTCTATTTAACCAGGAAACATCTCATTTAGATTAAAATCTCTTACAAGAGCGTTCTGAGAAAAATGCGCAAATCCTGAAACACAAAAGGTTAATAGATCTAGGTCCCGCTTAACACACATCGCTAAACTGATTGGCTTTGTGTTTTCTTTCTAACTTGTAGCTACATTTGGTTGTGCGAAGCGGCAAAGCTCCTCCAAAGGAAACCTAGATGCGGTAAGCCATACTGAATATGCCGGCTCCAACTGATAAAAAAGGAGTTTTGCGAGCAATGGGGATGGTTAACATTCTGGGTGAGTTAAGTTCATTCCCAGCCTCCTCAAAAACTAAATGCCTCAGAGAACTGCTGCATCACAACGTTGCATTTGAGTGGACAACATAACATGAAAAAGAATGGAAAGAACTGAAGAGAACTGTGACTGATGAACCAAAGCAAAGACCCGTACTTATAAGATCCTCGTACTTGGTTTTAAGGGCGTGCACAATTTGGCTCCTGTGTATTTGTCCGCTTTGGTGGCATTTTATATCCCCGCTAGATCCTTGAGATCAGAAAGTCAACAGCTGCTTTGCACAACCAGGACAAAATATAAACATAAAGGTGACAGAGCCTTTTCTCGAGCTGGCCCTAAACTGTGGAATGATCTCCCTCAATCTATTCGATCCGCAAAATCCTTACATATGTTCAAAGCTGTGTTAAAACAACATCTTCTAAATTCAAATGGAGAATTTTCTTAATTGGGTTATTGTCTAGGGACTCTATCTTGCACCCGGCGCAAATGACTTTGTACACTGACGCATGTATCATTCCTATTTTGCACCCGCGCAAAGCGGGCTTTTCCCTCCACAGACGCACGTCGGTAAACTAGGGAATAAACTTGCGCTCCCGGGGCGGGGCGGCGCAAAAAGGAGGCGTGTTTTTGCGCAAACAATCCCTAGTGCTATTTTGCAGCTCCAGAAAAAACCTAGTCTAAAGTCAGTGGCGCGTTGCGCGTACGTACATTCAGATGCTATTTTAAGCGCGCATGCTTGGCCATAATGCAGAGTGTGAACAACGCGCATACACTGTAGAGGATTCTCTCATCTACACAGATGCATTTTACTTTTTGCAAATGATACATTATTATAAAGAAAAATATTAAAACACGAGGGAAATCATTGTTGTGTCCATGACAGTGGGAAAAATAGGCATAAAGCTTACACATTTACCCAAATTAATATATGCATGTTTAACCGAAGCTAATTTGGGTGGGTTTGTCCCGTCCCCAATGTCACTTCTCTTTCTTTTACGGCCCTGACGAGAACATCGATCTCCTCGGCTGTGAACCGATTCTGAAGCGCGCCTGATAAATGCATCGTTATAATAGTATTGCGCCATGGAACAAGCTCGTTCATCATGCTCTTAAAGGGAATGTGAGATGACGCTCTTATTGGTTTGTTTCCCGTTACGCCCAAACCACACCTATGAATAATGAAGCTACTTCAGACCAACCCCTTTTAGATTTGCGTCGGGCGCAAGAGGCATTTATCCCGCCGGTTAAATAGCAACAGCGCCGAGATCTGCCCACAAAGTTACTTGCGCTTGACACTTGCTTTTTAGATCGTTAAAATAGGGCCCTTAGTGTGTTTATGTGATGTGGTCATGTTTTATCATTGCTATTTTTTTGTGTTTTTAGTCTGTGATTGTGAAGCACTTTGGGCAATGTGAGTTGTAACTGTGCTATATAAACAAACAAACAAACCAGTTTGAACCTACTTTGATCCAACAAAACCAATTATCCAACAAATCCAACAAAAACCAACATTGATCTCACTTCCGGTTGAAAGGGCACGCTGGCGCGTGTGGTGGCCGCTCCTTTCTCCGGGTTAATCATTTTGGTTTTTAATGTTTAAATTGAATATTTATATATTTTTAAATTACCTCATAAGATCCAAAGGTAACCAGCCTGTATATGTTACCCATGTTTTCCATCGTGATGTGGAATCGCGCTACAGTCACTGGACTATTGCTGCTGTTTCTGGGTGTCTGCGGATCATTAATCATCAACAGTTGTGTGATCCAGGACTTACACAATTGCGACATTGATATTTGCATGGACTCCTCTACAATGGCCATAAGGTACACTTCTCGCCAGCTGCTGAACCTTAATGGGAATCATGCTTTGGGAACTGAACCACGCGCACTTTGCACTACCTATGAAATACTTTGCCTAAAACGTTATCTGCATCGATCATCACGGTGTGGTTACCTAGGCTCGTCTCAAAACAATGTTTTGTATCCGACTGCCCTGCGTAAACCACTGAAGTCGCCATGGAGACCAACGGGGGCTAATTTTAATAATTTTGCAGTCTTCCGTGAGGAGGCTACACCAGCCTCGGCTGCTCCGACACGATTGCTGGAATCTGCACTGATAAATGTGCGCTCGATTAATAACAAAGCCTTGACTGTATGTGATCTAATTATGGACCAAAATGGATCTCGTATGCTTAACAGAAACCTGGCATAAAGAATCTGATGGTCTACTCCTTAATGAACTGACTCCTGAGGGATATGGATTATGCGATCTTCCGTGTTCAACTGGTAGAGGAGGTGGTATCATTGTGCTGTTTAAACAGCCTCTAGGACTGTGTTCTGTTGATATCCCTCCGTTTACCTCATTTGAATGCCTTGCCTTAACTGTCTCTGCTTCATCATCTACGGTCATTGTGACTGTGTACAGGCCTCCCAAGGGTAACAAAGAATTTACATCTGACTTTGATGAGCTACTGTCTGTGTTGGTTTTAAAATTTCAGAAAATTTTAATTCTTGGTGATTTTAATATACACATGGACAAAAAAGACATTACATCAACTAGAGACTTTGCATCTTTATTAGAGTGTTTTGAGTTACATCAAGTTGTGGATTGTCCTACACACAACAAAGGCCACATGTTGGATCTTGTGATTCAAAATTGTACACTTGTGTCTGGGTTGTCTGTGTCTGATTTTGGGTTATCGGATCACACTTAGCCATTCTTTTCAATTTGGAGCTATCTGATTTACTTACTACTACTTCCCGTATTATTCATTACCGTAAGTGGAGATCTATCACACCCACTGACTTCTCAGATTTTATTGACCCTGCTATCTGTATTTTACCATCTGATGCATTGGATGATAAAGTAAATTGGTTGTACACAATTCTTTCATCTGGCCTGGACACTTTTGCTCCTCTGATGTCACGTGCTGTATCTTTTAAACGATCTGCCCCGAGGTTCAACGATGATCTGCGCGCAATGAAAACTCAGTGTCGCAAAATGGAGCGCAGATGGCGCTCTACTGGTCTGACTGTATATCATCTGGCATGGAAAGAAAGCTTGGGAGAATATAGGACTGAAATTGTATCGAGAAGGTCTGCTCATTTCTCTCAGATTATTGCAAGTAATCAAGATAACCCAAGAAAATTGTTTAATTCTATCAACAATCTTCTAAACAGAAATAACATTTCCAACGTCCCTCCTTCTGTTCAACTTTGTAACAAGTTTCTTGTGTTTTTTGGTAATAAGATCGAGGGGATAAGAGATCAGATTACTACTACTACAACTGTTACCCCAAAATTAAGCAACATGGAATTTTCTGGTGTTTGTCTTTCAGAATTCTCCATGTTAGATTCTCAATCCCTGTGTAATGTGGTTTTAAAAATGAAGGCTGCCACTACAAGTGTTGATCCCATACCAGCTGGGTAGTTTCAGTCATGCTTTTCTTCTTTGTGTCCGGCTGTATTGAGTATTATAAATGACTCTCTGCTGTCTGGTGTTATGCCATCTGCACTTAAAATTGCTGCTGTAACCCCTGTTCCAAAAACAAATAGCCGTGACTTTGAGAATCTGGCAAATTTCCGTCCCATTTCTAGTCTTCCTTTTTATTGCTAAAATCTTAGAACGTATTGTTGCTTCACAATTGCTTTCTCATTTGTCTGCAAATAATCTCTTCGAGTCTGTTCAATCTGGCTTTCGTAAAATGCATAGCACTGAGACAGCATTAGTCAAAGTTACAAATGACTTATTGATGGCTTCCGATGCTGGATGCTTATCAATTCTGCTTGATCTCAGTGCCGCTTTTGACACTATTGATCATAGCACCTTACTCACGCGCTTAGAGTCTGTCTTTGGTGTGTCTGACTCTGCTTTGAGCTGGTTTTAGTCTTATTTCTCAGATCGCAAACAATTTGTTGTGTTAGGTGGCTGCAGATCTGAGGTTACCATGGTAAAATTTGGTGTTCCTCAGGGTTCAATTTTGGGTCCCTTACTTTTCACTCTTTATATTTTTCCTCTGGGCCAACTCTTCAGGTCTTTAGGTCTTGATTTTCATTTTTATGCGGACGACACCCAGATATATGCTCACTCAAAATCTGATGTAAATGTGGCTGTATCACATCTCTCTAACTGTATCACAGTTATTAAAAATTGGATGTCTGTCAATTTTTTATGTTTAAATGGTGACAAGACCGAAGTGATGCTTATTGGTTCGCCTAAACAGTTACGCAGAGTGCAACCTGAAGCGTTACATGTGAGTGGCTCTGTAATCCAGTTCCAATCTAAATTAAAAAACTTGGGAGTAATTTTCGATTCTAATTTAACTTTCGATCTTCACGTACGTAATACTGTTAAAGTTTCTTTTTTTCATCTTAGAAATATATCCAGATTACGGCCCATGCTGTCTTTTCCTGTAGCTGAAAAATTAATTAATACTCTGGTTTTTTCAAGAATTGATTACTGCAATGCCTTGTTAGCAGGAGCATCAAAATCTATTTTGAATAAACTTCAGTGGGTACAAAACTCTGCCGCACCTATTCTGACTAGAACAAGACAAAGGGATCATATAACACCTATTTTAGAGACCTTGCATTGGTTACCTGTTAAATTTCGTGTTGATTTTAAAATTCTTATGTTGACGTACAAGGCATTGAATGGACTCGCTCCGCAATATCTCGCCGAGCTTTTAATGCCTTACATTCCGACACGTAATCTTCGCTCCGCCGATGCTGGTCTCTTAGTCGTTCCGGTAACGAACCGAAAAACAATGGGTGATAGGGTGTTCTCTTCAGTTGCCCCAAAGTTATGGAACTCCTTGCCTTCCGAAATAAGATTTGCACCATCTTTGAAAAGGTTTAAATCATCCCTTAAAACGTATTATTTTACGGAAGCATTTGGATAAAGGTGATATTGGTGGTTGTTAATGAGATCTCTATGTCTTGATATTTATTTTTAAATTTGTTTTTAGGTTTGTAATTTTGTGCGAAATACTTGTTTGTATTTTGCGACCATGTCTTTTTTTTTATGTGTTTTCTTATTTCCGCTTATGTAAAGCGCTCTGAGAATTAACTTTAAAAGCGCTATGCAAAATAAAGTTATTATTATTATTATTATTATTAAAATCTCCACTGATGCATCAAAATATGGACTAGGAGTCATATTGCTACAAATGAACGAAGAAAAATGGCAACCTGTAGCATATGCATCGAGATCAGTGACTGAGACTGAAAAACGCTATGCTCAGATTGAGAAGGAGACGTTGGGCCTAGTGTTTGTGTGTGGGAAATTTCACACTTATGTGTACGGACTGCCCACATTCACAGCAGAAACTGATCATAAACCACTCATATCAATCCGTGAAAAGAATCTCAATGACATGAATCCAACGCATGATGATGTTAAAATGTTCAATGCCTTTGTTTAATAACTTTGGAAAGGGGATGTAATGATAGGCATTCTATTGAGTAACCACAAGGTGGCAGTATAGCCTTTCCTGTTGAAGAATAAATAAAGAGAGCCTGCTAACACAGCACATGAGTGATTTCTTGAATAACAGAAAGCTGAACATTACAGCTAACACTGAAATATATTGTAAAATATTGTATTCGTAACATGTTGCAACCATCCCCAAACAATTTTGCAACTTCTGACTTCTTACATTCAAATGCAAATTGTGAAAACTGTAGATTCTGTAAATATCTTTAAATGGTTTAGACTATTAACATACAGATGTAAGTTTATTGTATAAACAATTGGTTTGTCTAATCCAAACCGTCTCTGAGTAACAGAGCCAAATGCAAAAAGTGTTGCAACTGTCCCCGGTCTCCCCTAATCTACAGTGTTGTGCACAAACATACGGGGCAAATCGCGTCAAATAATGCAGCAGTTTTTACAATATAGTGTATGACAATCGTGGGATAAGTGGTAAACATAATCGTGTACGTGTGTGTATGTGTGCGCGCGCGTAAAGAGCACTGAAACTTAGTAAAAACATCATTTAGTATGATTTATAAGCCGTTTTCCAAAAAAAAAGGAAAAAAGAAAAGAAAGAAAATCCCCACAAGGACAAGATTTTCCTATATATGCCATTTTTGTAGGGGCAAAGACAAAATGTCCCCAACAAAGATGGCAATTTCAGAAATCCTTGTGGGGAATTATTATTATTATTATTTTTTTAAACAGCTTATAAATCATACTAAGTGACGTTTTTTGAAAATGCAGAAAAGTTATCTGTGATATAGTTAGTGTAGGGGGATAGAATACACCGTTTATACAGTATAAAAATCATTATGAATATGGAAAGTCCACATTAAACATGAAAACACAAAATTGCTTGGTCTGTTGAAATGAGAAGTCTGTTTGATCAAGTTGAAACCCTTGTTATCCCAGTCTCATCCGTGGAGGCTGAAGGAAGTTTCATTGCTCACTGAAAACATGTCTCAGAACAATGGCACAAGTTGCTGTGTGTCATGTCCAGCAGGACAAACTGGACAGTTTTGATGTGAAACAAATATGCCAAAAGTTTCAATTTCTGTTAACGGGATAGTTTCCTTAACAAATGAAAATTATGTCATCATATTTTGAGAAATAACAGTGTTAAGGCCCGTTCACACCAAGGACGATAACTATGAAGATAACGATAAAGATATAGTTCTTAAGATCATTCTAAATATTAAGGATAGTAGAGTTCACACCACAACTATAATGGAAATAGGCATAGAGAAGCGATATTGTTGGAATCACTTTCAGAATGATTTTTCTCCAGCTGATGAACGTCTTTTGGATATTGATATTGCTATTTACCTGTTTCAAATAAATATCATTTGCTTGCTTTTAAGTTAATGCCATATAAAGATGCTTGAATGCTGCTTGGAAAGATCCGGCATTACTTAAAATGGAGTTAATGTAGAAACACATGTATTTGACTTCCTCATATTTGTAGAGCAGGATGAGATGAGCAAAAGTTTTGAAAGATTAGTTCTTGAACTTAATGTTATGTAATCAACCACAGAGATTATCAAGAGGATAACATGGGCGTGAAGAGAACGTGTTGAAAGAGATGAGATAGACGAAGACTACAGTGAAGAAGAGCAAGAGTGCTAGAGGAAGACAACAGCATAAACGACAGAGGAAGGACATCCATCTTATTAAGCATGATTTGCAGAAACCTTAACTCACCTCAAGAAGTTTTCTCTTAGAACAGAAGACAACATTACCAATCCAGTTTATGCCAGTTTGGCAAACCAGCAGTTGGTTATTATAACCCAACTGGGTAGTTTATTATGATACAGTGAATCATTTCTACTGTCAGTGAAATTTAACACTGTTCATATGGAAACCATCAGCAGGGTGTTAAAGAAACACAGACTCAGTGTTAGAGTAATTCGATACTTCAGTGATTAATTGACTGATGATTGGTTGCCAAAGCCAAATACTCTTGGCTTTTTAAGTGAGTTTGTGGTTTTTGTAAAAGTGTTAAAAAACACTGTTAGTGAAAATCATTCTCAAAATAATAAATAATCAAAATAATTAACAATGAATAACTACACTGTTAACCCTTGCTGTAAAAAAGGTCAAATTTTAACAATATCATACAATTTTCCATTAAAAAGGTAACCTACTGTAGAAAACAATGCATTCTGGGTTATAATTGTTTAACACTGTGTTCATATGGAAACCATCAGCAGGGTGTTAAAGAAACACAGACTCAGTGTTAGAGTTAATTCGATACTTAAGTGAATAATTGAGTGATGATTGTTTGATTATTGAAGACACCAGATGTTAATGAGCAGAATCACTGAAGAAAAGAGACCATTATGGTGATCAGTGTTCCTTTAGTTGGGCAGTTTGACTCTTGGCTTTGTAACAGTGTTGACTAAACACTGTTACTTGTTGCACAGGAAGCATATACAAAAATGATCAGATGATATAGTTTTCATCATCATCATAAAGAAACATGTTTGACTAAACTTATAACTGACCAAACCTGCACAGTTAGACCTTTCCAGGGTTTTTTTCACACTATTTTCACTTGGAGAAACCGACTGCCTTCATCGACCAACTATCATTTGTATTAAACGTATTAACTATGTATTGTTGTATGTAATGTATTAAGTTTATGTTGATTTGTAGAATCAGTTTTTCATTAGCTACAGTCAGAATTATATGGTTATGCTGGGTACACACCAAAAGATATTGGGGCCGATTTCCCCCCTTCCGACAATCCTACACTCTAAAAAATGCTATGTTGGCTTTAATTAACTTTTTTAAGTCAACAGCAGGTCCCACGTAACTAGGTCACGTTGGATTTATATAACATTATTTATTTCAATTAAATTACCGCAATGAATGATCCACACTACACACACCATGTTACAGCACAGTAGTGCTAATGCAAACAGAAACAACTCAAGAGAAATTTCATGTCTGCATGTTTTTTTAGTGGACTTTGCCTTTCTGGTGAGCGCGAGCGACTGAGCAGAGGACGTAACACACACACACACACACACACACACACACACACACACACACACACACACACACACACACACACGGAGGTTGCAGCAGAACATTGAGCAGAACGCGCTGCGAACAGGGAGCGGAGAGCACAGCGCGCGCGCACACACACACACACGCTGCATCTTCAGAAGTTGTGCATCTTCGGAAGCGGAGCCACTCGCAAAGTCACAAAACATGCTGAGCCGGAGTGAAACCAGGTTGCCGAACACGGAGGGACGGGCGGCGTCCTAAAAACCTAAAATGCCATTTTCGGCTGCCTAAATTTCGGTACATCCCTAATAATCACATGCTCTCGCGTGTGAAAATAAAGTGGTGGGCCGGAATAGGCCCGCGGGCCTTGAGTTTGACACATGTGCTGTACAGAGTCACACAAGATCTACACAGTAAACAGAAGCGGTATCAGCAGGCTTTAAAGGGTGTACTTGATCTTGCGGGTCATCAGGGGCAAGCAAGAACCATTCATCTAGCCCGCCAACGCTTCTTCTGGCCGGGAATGGGAAATGATGTGTGTGAATGCATCAAGTTTTGTCAAAGCTGCATCCTAGCCAAGGATGCCAAACCTACGCGGGCCCTTCTTGAAAGTATTAAGACCTCTATGTCCATGGAGCTGGTATGTCTGGACTTCTGGTCTGCAGAGGATGGGAAGAAATACTCAGTGGATGTGTTTGTTGTGACAGACCGATTCACAAAGTTGGCTCATGCTTTCCCTTGTGCGAATCAGTCTGCAAAACATGTCGCAAGGAAGCTGTGGGATTGCTACAGGACCCTATAGTTGTTGATCATGGTACTTACATGAAATCGTTGATGTCATACCTCCATGAGGCGGCTGAGATAGCGCAGCGGCATTCTGAAAAAGAGCAGAGGAAACAGGCAATAGGTTATACGTTTTCTGAATATTGGGGAGTGGGGACTGTGTGCTGGTGGCAAATAAAGGAGAAAGAGGGAAGAGGAAACTAGCGGATGAGTACTCTGTAGTAGACAGGAACCTGAAAAAAAATATATATATACAAGCTAGAGGAAGAGAAAGGGAATGTGAAAATAGTTCACAGGAACCTGGTGTTAGACATTAGTTTCCTACCAGTTGAATCGCCTGATTTGGAGGAAAGCATTCTGCTCTTTGCGGAAGATTCAGAGTGTGAGTCACGTAGCGTCAGAAGTGAGTCCTGTGCGGATGACTTGGAACCAACAGATCTGGAGGAGAGAACCAGGAGATGGGTGAACGGGGACTCTGAAAGCCCTGTAGTTGCAGATTCTGATGTTGAGGATGCTGTGGGAACAGACCATTTCAGTTCGAAGGGAAAAGAGTCCAGTTGCACATCGAAGAGGATAGTAGCAGGGATCTCCCTCAGAGTGGAGCTGAATCCAGTCCATCATCTCTTGATACCCAAGTTCCAGTTACTGCCGTTCAGGGTGTTAGGACACAAGCAGGTAGAGTTGTTAACCCTCTGGGGTTGTTCGGCCCAAATGGACCCGAAGCATTTAAATTTTAATTGTTTTTGTTTAAATCATAGCTTTATCGGAATGGTCCGAAATTTGGTGACTTTGTTGGTACTTGGTATATGAGAACCCAAAAAAATTGGGGACAGGATTTGAATAGTCTAAGTGGTTGTAAAAAAATAGTCACACTCAGGACCTTCGGGTCCAAATGGACCCGCATAGGAAATGAATGGGAAATTGGCAAAAATACAGAGTTTTTTTGTGCGTACAATCTACAAATCAGCCACGATCCAGAAGAAAAGCACACAACAGTGAAGGGGTGAATCTATAAAACATCAAGAGTGCAAAACGGACACATCCACACACACACACTTTTATACACATACACACTAATAAATTCAGATTACATATGGGTTTTGAATTTTTAAAATGCTCAGTTTGTCCACCAGATGGCATCCATCTCATTTCAAAAATGTATTTATTGAGGCCTAGGCTTGACTCTAAAATGAAATACAGCTTTAAAAAAAAAAAATCTATTATATTCAATGGGGAAAAAATTATAAATCATTTTTATTTTTGAAATTATCTCAAAACACCAAAAAAGAAAAGAAAAAATATTATAAAAAACAAGTTTTTTATATGAATCCTGGGTCCATTTGGACCCGAACACCCCAAGTGTGACTGTTAAACGAACAACCCCAGAGGGTTAAGAAAGTGAACAGATTAATTGAGTCAATGGTTCAGAAACCCTCTTACCTCCAAGGTGTAGGAAGTTGGATAACAGGAATTGTTTCATAAATGTATTAATGGTTCAATAAAATTGTTAGATTTGAGTAGATTCATATGACATCAGTAAATGAGGTTATTTCATGCTGAATATAAATCCATCAAGAGGTAACGATCATCACCTGATCTCATTTCACTTTAGCTTCCTTTGCTGCTTCAAATGTGCTTAACAAACACACTGTCACAGTGGCCAAACAAGACAAAAGATTGAATAAGTTGGAAACAACTAATGGAAACACTAATCACTGTTATGCTGACTTCACATTAAACACATTATAGTTAAACTTCTGTTAATTCTCAATAAGAACTTGAATTAAAAATCTGAAAAATCAGTAAATCTGGTTAGTAATAAGTGAGGCTGTTAGTTGTACTTTATTGGCTTATCTGAATGAGTAGTCAGGATGATTCTCACATAGTTTTGGAGCAAATATTCTAGGCTATGTGATACAATTTTTCAAAAGTCTTGTGAAGAAATAATCAATATATGTTTTGTGGTCTTATTTCAGCAACTTTCATTTTTATTTTTTTCAATAACCACGCATAAACATTATTCTCTTAAAAATACAAACATGTACATACATGTTGATCACTCATCATGGTAGCCCCGTTTGTGCTATATAGAGTGAATTTACACCTTTGCCATTAACATGTTTATAAATAACTGAAAAAAGCACAAATGTCAGTGCATGTCAAAACATCCCAAGGGCCCCAAAAACACTCTGGTCCCCAGAGGGTTAATCCTCCTCGTCTGAGATCTTCACAGATTTAATGTCTTCTTTTCTCTTCAGGTGATTTCATCTAAGGCTGTGTCTGAAGTCAGTTGTAGTTCTTGTGTTTCTGCTAGTCTCTTTTTCTGTTTTCTTCTTTCCTTCAGTGATTCTGCTTGTTAACAGGCTTATTAAGGCTGAGATGACTCCATATTTATTATACACAGACTTTCTGCTTCTGATAAGGTCCAGTTCTGGTTAATCTCTTTGCTCTTGGCTGACATGTGGCATTTCTATGGCCTGTTTGTGGCCCAGATCCGCCCAAGTGCCGTCATTCCACGCCGCATGTGGGCCAGATCAGTATCCCACAAGTGCTGGATCTGAGCCGAAACAATGTTGCGATCTGGGAAGGCATAGAGAAGCGATATTGTTGGAATCACTTTCAGAATGATTTTTCTCCAGCTGATGAACGTCTTTTGATATTGATATTGCTATTTACCTGCTTTTAAGTTAATGCCATGATGCTTAAATCCGGCTTGGAAAGATCTGGCATTACTTAAAATGGAGTTAATGTAGAAACACATGTATTTGACTTCCTCATTTTTGTAGAGCAGGATGAGATGAGCAAAATTTTTGAAAGATTAGTTCTTGAACTTAATGTTATGTAATCAACCAGAGATTATCAAGAGGATAACATGGGCGTGAAGAGAACGTGTTGAAAGAGATGAGATAGACGAAGACTACAGTGAAGAAGAGCAAGAGTGCTAGAAGAAGACAACAGCATAAACGACAGAGGAAGGACATCCATCTTATTAAGCATGATTTGCAGAAACCTTAACTCACCTCAAGAAGTTTTCTCTTAGAACAGAAGACAACATTACCAATCCAGTTTATTCCAGTTTGGCAAACCAGCAGTTGGTTATTATAACCCAACTGGGTAGTTTATTATGAGACGGTGAATCATTTCTACTGTCAGTGAAATTTAACTCAACTCAACTCAACTTTTATTTATAAATCACTTTTAAAACCATTAAAATGGACCAAGTAGTAAATAACTCATAGATAGATGTTTTTATGTTTCTAAAATACATAGAAAATACAATATTGTACCCTTGGTATTGGGTACATATTTGTACCCTTGTGATTTGTACCTTAAGAGACCATTCTTGTACCTGTGGTGACAATTTTGTACCTTTATTTAACAGTACAAAAAGTGGACCCTTCAAAAAGGGTACAAAATTGGCTTTGACAGGATACAATCGTTGACTATAATGAGATATGTCTGTGTGTATATATATATATATATTACACACATGTTGGGTTAAAATCAGAATTTATTTAATCCTTTTCATTTTCACATTTTCCAACATTTCATTTTGAACTCGCATCATGCCTGCTTCTGATATTTTCTGAAGGACCTCCTCGGTTGAAAGCCCTGTAAGAACCATGAGTAACCGTGCTATGACTTCTCCTCCACCGATGGCCAAAAGAAAGAAAGACCGTGAACTGGACGTTCTTTTAAATGGAGATTCAAGCAGCCAATCAGGGCTGGCTCTACACACACTCTCAGAAAATAAAGTACATAATTGTACCTTTAGGGGTACAATGGCTTGTCACTGGGGCTGTACCCTCAAGGGTACAATATTGTACCTTAACCTTTAAAAGAAACGTCTCAGGTTACGACTGTAACCATAGTTCCCTGAGAAAGGGAACGAGACGATGCGTCACCGACGCTTTGGGAACGCCCCCAGCGTGAATGCGTCTGAGCATCAATGTCAACTAGTCCAATGGAAAGAATGAGCGTCACGGGCGGGTGACGTCATGACCAGGAAGGCATAAGAGCACATCCGGTGAAACGCGGCATTAGCTTCAAAAAGTCGATGCAAGCCGATCACAGGGATGCAGGAAGGATGGCAGGGTGACGCATCGTCTCGTTCCCTTTCTCATGGAACTATGGTTACAGTCGTAACCTGAGACGTTCCCTTTCGAGGGAACTCGCGATGCGTCACCGACGCTTTGGGAACGAGAATACCCAAAACGCCAGAATTCCAAGTACCTAAGTGTTAGTCTGTTGGAACTAAGCACTAAGCACCTGAGAACCTGGGGCAGGATCCAGGTCCAAACTGTAAAACCTGACGAATGTGAGCGGTGAGGACCAGCCTGCCGCATCACATACGTCTTGAAGAGAAACTCCAAATAATAAGGCTTTAGAGGCCGCCATACCCCTCGTAGAGTGAGCTCTGACCACCAAAGGACACGGCTGGTCAGAGTACTCGTATGCAAGTGAAATAGCCTCAACTATCCACTTACTAACCGTCTGTTTAGAAGCAGGAAGACCCTTCTTAGGTGATCCAAAGCAAATAAATAACTGGTCGGACTTCCTCATAGACGATGTCCAAAGAAAATAAGTATCCAGTGCTCGCACTGGACACAAGAGGTTCAGCCTTTCCTGGTCCGCAGATGCAAAAGCAGGAGGACAGAAAGCCTGCAGCACGATAGGCCTCGGAATCAAGGTCGGCACCTTAGGGACGTATCCCTGTTTTGGATATAAGAATGCCTTGACCATCCCCGGTGCAAACTCAAGACAAGTGGGGGAAACCGAAAGGGCCTGAAGGTCTCCAACTCTCTTAAGGGACGAAATAGCTAGCAGAAAGATAGTCTTAAGGGTAAGACATTTCTCTGAAACCGAATCTAAGGGCTCGAATGGAGCCCTAGACAGGCCTTCTAGTACTATTGCCAAATCCCAAGCTGGCACCCTAGTACGAGATGCAGGCCTCAGCCTCAATGTGCCACGAAGGAAACGTGTAATCAGGGGGTCTCGACCCAACGATGTACCCCCCACCAGGGCGTGGTAAGCCGCAATGGCCGCCACGTAAACCTTAAGTGTGGAAGGACATAAACCTGACGTAAAGCGCTCCTGCAAGAACTCGAGTACTGTGTTCACAGAACAGTTAACCGGATCCCACTGATGTCGGTGACACCATACAGAAAAAACTTTCCATTTCAGCGCATATAGTTTCCTAGTAGCTGGAGCTCTGGAGCTTAGAATGGTCTCAACAACCTCAGTTGAGAGACCACTCTCTATGAGTTGGGCCCCCTCAGAGGCCAAACCCACAGATTTCAAATCTCTGGTCGGGGGTGAAATATTGTGCCCCCGGCCTGAGACAGAAGGTCTCTCCTGATCGGGATCTCCAAGGGAGGACCGTCTAGGAGATGGATCAGGTCCCCAAACCAGATCCGACTCGGCCAGCGTGGTGCTACTAGCAGTAGGCTTATACCGTACTGGCGGACTCGCTCCAGAACTCCTGGGAGCAGAGCAACAGGGGGAAATGCGTACAGACGCATTGGGCAGGGGGGCTGGGTGAGTAAGGGAGAACCAAAGTGGACAGTGCGTCGTATGCTGAGACGCAAACAGATCCACCTCTGCTTGGCCGTAAAACTCCCACATTTTCTCCACCGCCTCGGGGTGGAGTCTCCAGTCCCCTGGCCTCAGCTCCTGCCTCGACAGGATGTCTGCCCCAATATTCTGGTCCCCAGGAATATACACTGCCCTCAGGGAGAGTACCTTCCCCAGAGACCACAGGAGGATCTGGTGCGCCAGCTTGCAGACCCCCCTGACGGTTCAGATAAGAGACCACCGATGCGTTGTCTGTACGGACGAGCACATGATGGCCCCTCAGGTCTGGGAGGAATTGCTTCAACGCATTGAAGACAGCCATCATCTCCAGGCAATTTATGTGCCAAGAAAGATGATGACCCCTCCACCGACCCTGAACCGAGCGGCCTTCCATTACCGCTCCCCAGCCGGTGAGGGAAGCATCTGTCGAGATCGCAACTCGATGGCAAAGAGCTCCCAACACCGGACCCTGGGTTAAGAACCAGTGTTTCCTCCATATAACCAAGGCACGAAGGCACCGCCGCGTGATCTTGATCATACGAAGTGGGTTTCCCCTCGGGGAGAACCCTCTGGTGCTGAGCCACCACTGCAAAGGTCTCATGTACAGCAGGCCAAAAGGTATCCCGTTGGACGCTGCTGGCAAGAGACCCAACAGTCTCTCGAACTGTTTTACAGTGCGTGACTGGCCTAGCCTCAGCTCTCCTGTGGCTGCCAGGATAACAGCTACACGAACGGGCGATAGAGTGGCCCGCATCGTCACTGAATCCCATACCACACCAAGGAAAGTGGTTCTCTGTACTGGAGAAAGAACACTCTTCTTGGCATTGAGCCTCAACCCCAACATCTGCATATGAGCGAGAACGACACCTCGGTGCCGAACCGCCAACTGCTCTGATTCCGCTAGAATCAGCCAGTCGTCGATGTAGTTCAGAATACGTATGCCCTGAAGCCTGAGTGGGACTAAAGCTGCATCTACGCATTTCGTGAACGTGCGGGGTGATAGAGCTAGACCGAAAGGAAGTACCCGATACTGGTATTCTTTGCCCCCGAAAGAAAACCTTAGGAACTTCCTGTGCTGTGGGAGGATGGAGACATGGAAGTAGGAGTCCTTCAGATCTATCGTGACAAACCAGTCCTCGGATCTGATTTGAGTCACGATCTGTTTGAGTGTCAGCATCTTGAACTTGAGTTTCTGTACTGAACCATTCAACAGACGAAGATCTAAAATGAGACGCAACCCTCCATCCTTTTTCGGAACAATGAAATAACGGCTGTAAAAACCCGACTCTCTGTCGGATGAGTACACCTGTTCTATAGCTTCCTTTGCTAACAGGGCCTTTACCTCTTGCTCCATTACCAGAGCCTGCTCGGGATGCACTACTGTGAGCAACACCCCGTTGTAGCGAGGAGGACGAGAACCGAACTGGATTCTGTATCCTTTCTCTACAATCTGCAGGACCCAACGAGAAATATTTGGCAGTAGCTTCCACGCTGCCAGAAAATCTACTAAGGGAACCAGCCTCTCGAGGCTGGTCTCTGGTGTTAACGAGACAGCCAGTTCTGGAGCCTGAAACATAATGGCAGGAACTACCTGAACTGGCTGCTCTAAAACCCCCCTCAGAGGGCGCGAAACCGATGCAGTGCCGCAGCATAGCATCAGCGACTCGCTGGAGACCGCTGCGCCCCGAAGCACCAAGGGTGGCGGGGTTGGCAGAACTCACTCTTTTCCAAATCCCCCAGCAAATCAGCCTGGTAAGCCTGGAGCACCGCCATAGTGTGCAGACATGCTCCAGCCTGACCTGCTGCCGTATAAGCTTTGCTCACTAACCCTGATGTTGCTTTAAGCGGTCTAGTGGGCAAAGCTGAGGCCTTCAGAGACGATGCTGGGCCAGGTGACAGATAGCTCGCGAGCGTCTGTTCAGCCTGGGGCATCGCCTCATAACCGTACTCTTTCAGCCCTCTTATACCTGAATATAAATGAACTTGAGGGCTGAAAAGACGTGATGAGTACGGTTTATCCCATGATCTAGATAATTCATTGTGTAAATCAGGAAAAAAGGGAAGGCCCTCGTGGTGGAGATAATGTCGCTGAAGAAAGGAAACGCTCATCTAATTTGCTTTTAGGACGAGCGCTACTTTTCTCAGCTGGCCATTCAATATTTAATTTCTCTACAGCCCTAGACATCACATCCACCAGCTCCTCATATGCTGGGGAAATAGGTGGCGAATCAATTTCCCCAGTGTGTGTGCTTAAACTTTCCATACTCATCGCATCAACCTCCTCAGAGGAAGAGCAATGAAGTAATGGAGGGCTCTCTCCCCGGGCGGAAGAAGCCGCAGAGTGGGCTTCCGACACCGGGGGGAGAGCACTGGATCCTCCGGGTAAGGAAGGAGAAAAGGCCCTCGGACCCGTCTCCAACCCCTCCGAAAGATCCTTTTGCGATCCCCAGGAATGCATTCTCCGTGCTGCCTCAGCAGCAGCGGGTCCTGCACCCTGAGGATCGCGAACCTGACCACTCTCGTCAAAGAGTGACAGGCGAGAACGGAGCATGCGAAGCGGAAGCATCTCGCAATGCTGGCACTCAGCCCCCTCGAAGGCTGAGACCGCATGCTCCATTCCCAAACAAATAACACAAAGCTCGTGTGTGTCCCCACCCGTTAAATAACGCGGGCAGGGAGAAGCACACTGTTTGTACATTTGTTTCGCCATAACTCTTCCAATATAAATGCAACAGACAACAATAAATAGACAGAGACAGAGTAACACAGATCGCTTGCTGAGACACAGAAGCTAATGCCGCGTTTCACCGGATGTGCTCTTATGCCTTCCTGGTCATGACGTCACCCGCCCGTGACGCTCATTCTTTCCATTGGACTAGTTGACATTGATGCTCAGACGCATTCACGCTGGGGGCGTTCCCAAAGCGTCGGTGACGCATCGCAAGTTCCCTCGAAAGGGAACGGTACATATATGTACCTTTTAATGCTTTTTGACCCTCAAAAAGGTGCATATATGTACCTTGAGGTCCAACAGCAAAACTCCAGTGTTAATTTAACTCTCCTGGGAGTTTATATGACTCCAGACTAAAGAGTGTTAAAGTTAATGATCTAATTTAATGATTCATTGAGTGATGATTGAGCATTATTGAAAACACCTGATGTTAGATGATTAGATTAAATGAGTTCAGTGATTCAGATCAAATTATGAATATGTCAAAACATAACCAACACCACCTGATCAACTTTTCTCTTTGTTCATCTAGCTGTCATAACTCGGACAAAATCTAATGTTAACAGTTTAAGGGTCAAGAGCCCAACTAAAGCAAACACTGATCACCATAACGGTGTCTTAAAAAATGTTATTTTCTCCTTCAGTGATTCTGCTTGTTAACATCATGTGTCTTCAATAATGCTCAATCATCTCTCAATGAATCACTTAATTATCTCATTAACTGTAACAATCTTCATTGTTAATTTAACACTTTAACAATCTTGAGTCTGGAGCCAAATAAACTCCCAGGAGAGTTCATTTAACACTGGAGTTTTTGCTGTGTTATAATGATTTAACATCAGCAAATTGACTTAATAAAAACTTTTATTTCCTTTTTTCAACGCTACTCAAATATAGTGATAAGTTAAAATCTACCTTAAATGATTAAGGTATCATTAAAACCTTTTACTTTTTAAAAATTTTTTACTTAGCAGAGGCTGTCTTTTGATAGTGTACCTTAACCTTTAACAGAAACGGTATATGTACCTTGGGGGACAGAAATGGACTCCTACTGTACCCCTATTTCTGACAGTGTATATATATATATATATATACAGTATAACCAGAACCTTTTCTAGGAAAGTAATCCCGCCTCAAAAGGCAGAATTTAGACTTTATTTAGAAAGTAAACAGCATGAGTAAAAATTAGTTTGATGGTAATTGAAGGCATGTCACAGATTTTGTAATATTAATTTAAAATAATATATTATTTTTTATAAATAGTGGTGTTTGTTCATGTCTCCGCCTCTACAGAAAAGCTGTTTGGGCCATGGTGGGAACCTCACTTCTGTGCACAGCCATTAGGAGTACACTTTTATACAGCGCCTGATTATTTCCGTAACTAGTGCCACAAGTCGTGCCTGGATTGGAGCCCATGATAATGTTCTTTTTTTATTTATTTTTTTTACTTTTTTTATAGGATGCTGGGCATTAACAATTACATTTACATTAAAACTAAAATTAAAAATCAAAATGCATAAACATAATATTTATTTAAAAAAGTATAATAATAGGGACAGTGCCAACATTCAAACACTGTAAATAAGCCAGAGTTAGCCCCACAGGCTAATTTTCAATAAGTCGCCCCCTAAAATAAAATGGTAGCAGTCCACAAATAATAAAACATGTATCATACAGAAAAAAACAGTATTAATTACATACCGAAAAAAACAGTATTAATTACATACAATAACACTACTAAAGTTCATCCATTAAATAGCTTCAACAGAAAAGTTAAAAAGTGTGAAATGTCCAAATAGCATGGGATGCAAAGGGGTACGTCCCTCATTCAGGAAAGTATTCATCTGTTTTGCTAGCCATTTCTCAGCCACTTTGGAAACAAACAAAATACTAATCGTTCTGTAGTTTCCTGCATTTGTTTTATCACCACCTTTAAAAATGGGTGTCACTGTGGCTGACTTCCAAGGATCTGGGTAAATACCTTGCTTAATTGAGAGATTAATCAGATGGGTGATAGGACAAACTAAAATATCCTATATTTAAAAAAAAAAAAAAAATCAGTATCTAAACCAGATGCATCCTTTGCTTTAGAAGCTCTAAAATATAACGTATAATATTTGCAACTTCAGATTCAGATATTTCATATATTCCAAAAGTTGGTTTATTATGATGGATTGGATTACACACAATCATTTTAGATTAGAAGCTTTTAGACAGTTAACTAATTTTTTTTTAAGTGTTTGCTATCCTTTCCTGGTCCTAAATTAAACTTTCACTTGGTCCATGATCAATATGTTTTCCAGACAGTGTATCAAGATTTTTCCAAATAATCTTCCCATTACCCCTTTCTTCATCAATTATTCTAATAAAAATAAAAAACTCAACTTTAGTCTTTCTTATATTTCTTACTACTGTATTTCTTTAAAAATGTGCTTATCGCTACTGTGACCTAATTTAAGTGCTCTTTTAAATGCAAAATCTCACTTTTTAATTTGTTGTCAAAGGGTATTATTAAGTCAGGGTGATGTTCTTCTTTCGTCTGGATTTATAGACACTGAATAAAACAATTTAAAAGATAATTGTGACTTTTTATCTCACAATTAGTGAGTTTACATTTCAGAATTGTGAGATATAAACGAAATTCTGAGAAAAAAGGTTTATAACACGCAATTGCAACTTTATTTCATGCGCTTGCGAGGAAAAAAGGCAGAATTGTGAGATAAAGTCACAATGACCTTATTTTTTATTCTGAAGCTTCCATAAGATATTACTTCATTAATAGTTGTGAGAAACATATTACTACTATTCTTAATGTCTTCACTATACAGAAGATTTGACCAATCGATTTACCAAAGGGTATTCTGAAAGTTATTATTTATTTTTGGTCCTCAGAATACTTAGTTTAGGGCATTGGCAACCATGAGATGGGCACCACTTACCATGATCATGGCATACTTCACAGCAAAATCTAAAGATAAAAACGTAAGGGTCAACTAAAAGCCCAACTAAAACAGACACCGATCACCATAATGGTGACTTACATGTGTTGAAAATTAGATCCAGTGAGATGCGCTTGGATTCAGCGAAGAACACAAAAGTGTCTGTGATTTAAACCAGTTTAAAGGCAGATGAAACAGCGCTGACAAACAGGAGAAACACTGTGCGCAACGATACAGTCAGAAGGCTTTTCTGTCTACAAATTCTCATCATTTACCATGGATTTACTGTAACGTTAGCCTAGTATATTAACTGCACCATGAAATGTGGGATATACATATTAATTTGTATTATATTATTAATGTAGACAATGTATTAAAGGACTAATGGAATATAATTACAGTATTTAATAATGTATTTAGGCTACATTTTTTCATACAAATACCATAACCATAAAGTTACATTTTGCCATGAGGTGCTATAGATTATGCCTGGTTTTATCTGTGGTTACCATGATCTAAATGCATGATACTAGATGACCAATGGTTAATTTTAATAAAACTCAAACGGTCAGAATATTACATTTTACCAAATAAAAATTAGGTCGTACATTTTTTTTAACAGATGTTACTGTTTTTGTTAATGAACAAAAATTATCTGCATCCTAACTCAAGCTTATATTACTGTTAACTCACTGTCAAATATGCGTTTGGAGACAAAACATGTAATATTAATATTGCAGCCTGCACTGCAAACTGTGCTGAAGATACGTGCCATCAAAGTCAGACACAAACCTGTTTTAAGACTTGAAACAATATCCCCCATTAGCACATGCAGAAACTAAGAAATTCATATTTCTATTAAGATATTTATTTTGTTAAAGAAGAATGACAAATGTTTGAATGTTCTACCTCATATTTGTGAAATGTTCACCTGTTTGGCAAGTGTTTGTCATGATATGTTCTGACAATAAAGAATAGTTTAAAACCACAATTGTTTCTACAACTTTCACATAGGAGCAAAAATCTGCCTTTAAACTTGAAAGAAATAAAGATTGGACATTTATCGTGATAATTATCGATATCGATTGATATAAAACAATCATCGTGGTAATTAGTTTTTGGCCATATCACCCAGCCCTACTTCAGTGTAACGTATAACACTCTGAGAGTGGATTATATAAACACTGAGTAGTGTTAATTTAACACTCGGGATTGTGCTGTGTGGAGGGCATTATTATGAAAAATAATAGGATTTTGGAATCCCTTAAAAACTATAAAATAAATAAAACAATAGGCCTACATATAAATAAATAAACAAATAAATATATTTTAAATTTATAAAACCTTAACGGGTGTTTTTTGGCAGCCTCTTGTATTTTTCAAATACTGTATTTACAGAGCTTTCACTAGTTAGTCTGTGGATTTGCCATGGTCACCGTTCTTCATGGGTTACAGATTTGGGGAAAGTTGCAGCATATGAAAAAATGTTATGTAGACTACTTGGCTTTGGATAAAGTGGAGTAAATACTTGACATTTATTGAAGGGACAGGATAATAACCTAGTGAGACAAAAAATAAGAGTGGCTTTAATATATTTGGTGAGTGTGACTAACGTTTTATAATTTTACTTGTTTAGTTAGTTATTTATTTGTGGGATTTATTCTAGCAATCTCCTTGTGTTTTGGGGTTTTGTTTTACTCTTGGTAGCATTTTAGGATGCCAAATTACTTATTCTAACGTGTATTAGTGTGAAAAGAGAGTGTGGAGTGATACCCAAATTATAAAATGGTGTTTAGCAAGTGTCACTGAGCCATTAACTTATCATTCACAAAACACAATCAAACAAACACAATTAACTGTCTTTAAAACACATTTATTACCTCCACTGAACATTTCTAAAGGGAAGTAAATGAGTCAAAGTAGCTTCATGATTTTTCACATGCTGGTTCAGATCGCACACACAAACGGCTTCTTATCAAAACATTCTTCATCATACCAGTTGCCATCTGTTGCAAGATAGAACAAAATATTTGTTTTAATCATTTGTGTATTATGAAAAAAAGTGTATTTAGTTTATTTAGATAGTTTATGAGCATTAACAGCAGTAACTTACTGTTGCTCATCTCAAGGCAGTGCTCTTGTCTAAGATTGTTACTGGGCTGTCCAGACACCCAGTTTTTATAGTTCATTTCGGATCCATCACTCCAGAGCCAATCTCCCTCCTGTGAACAGAGTTGTGTTTATGTCCACAGCTTACAAAGCTTAATTTAATCTTTATTGATCTAAAAGATGATTCCTCATGAACCCTAACCCCATCTCCACTTTAAAAATGTCAGAAATCTAAACAGAAATGAATAGAAATCATTTGACAGAAAGGTTATCAGTAAAGAACATGTGAAAAATATTTAAGGCAGGGCTAAATTACTCAATTATCATATCAGCCATCTATTTCACATCAAGTTTCACAATACAAACACTCGAGTATGACATGATCATGGTGAGCGGTGCCCATCCCATGGTTGCCAATGCCCTAAACTAACTATTCGGAGGACCAAGAAAAAAACAAATATATATATATATATATATATATATATATATATATATATATATATACACACATCTATCTTCATGCATTTTGAAAAATGTTTTAATGTAAAATTTGTTTTAATGTAGATGTAACTGTTAATGCCCAGTAGCACAAAAAGCATGATAAAAAAAAAAATTTGCATACCTGAACAGCATCATGGCCTCCGATCCAGGTCCAGGTAGTCGTTGTGGTTATGGATTTAATCAGGTTCTGTATTAAAGTGTACTCCCCAAGGCTGTGCACAGAGGCAAGGTTCCCATCAAAGTGAAAACAGAATTTCTGTAGATGCGGAGACATGAACAAACACCACTATTTATAAAAAAATATATATATATATAACATTTTCAAAAATCTGTGACATGCTTTCAAATGTATTATTTTACCCATGAAGTCTAAAATCTGCCTTTTTAGGCGGGACTACTTTTGTAGAAAAGGTTCTGCTTATATATATATATATATATCAGAGTTTCCGCTAGAAAAAATGGTGCCGGTCAAAGTGACCGGCAGAGGTTTCGTTAAACGGACATTTTGATGATATGCCGGTCAAATATCGCCTCTTAATTAGTCAAGTTAAGGAAAACTGGAGGCAGGCTATGTAACTTAAAAAATGACATAATCAGGCCGTATAGAATGCAACATGTTATTATTAGCCTGACTTTCAAATAGACGGAAAACAACATGAACGTCCGATTGGCGTCAATTAACACCAATTGTTTTTTACTATGGTTTCACTTCACACACATTCACTTTTTGAAACATTGAGGCACGGATGTACCTAATACAAATAAATAACTAGCTAACTAGTTAACATCTCCAGTTAACTAGCAGATCATTCATTTAGTTCGCTTTTAAATAAGAGATCTAGCGCTAAAATCAGTTGTTTTTTAAATCAAGCTGAGCGCTCGTGTCCGCTGCTCGAGTTGCAATCTTCACTCGGACGCGCATTTCAATCCATCGCCGTTGCGAAGCACTGCTACTTGGGTGCAGAGATATCACGCAACACCTGAAATAAAGCTTGCCACAAAGAACCGGCGAAAGTAATGATTATGCATGAAACATTTAAATTGTTGATAAATTGATAAAGTTGACGATGCAGACTCGCCATCTTCGCAGTAGTGAACGCGCCTAGAGAGAGAAATGCACACTTCATATGAATAAATTCTTATTTTTTAATCCAGGCAAATTTGTTGATGAAACATTGATTAAAATGAAGATACAATTTATACAAAACGAAATAAACTTTAAAGAAAGGCTTTCTACAAAACAAAACTAAATAAGTGGTCAAAATCATGTCTGACCAATTCCAAATGTTTTCCGATATATAGGCCTATTGGTCATCTTATGATCCTATCTTACTCATCTCATGCGGTTCCCTTTTCATATAGCCTAATCAACATAGATGAAATAAAAAAATAATAACATTGTATTATTTATAAAAATGAAACGTATATTTAAGTTTTTTAACTTATAATAAGCGTCACACCGCTCTGCTTTGCTCACATGCTCTAGTGTGTAGTCTAATGCATGTGTGTGTGCATGTGGTGGAGGGGTGCGATTTTCGAATAATAATCAACCCAGCGATCTTCGAATATTATTTTTACTTGAAAATTTCGTTTTGTATAAATTGTATATTAATTTTAATCAATGTTTCATCAACAAATTTGCCTGGATTATTAAAGGTGCTCTAAGCGATGTCACGCGTTTTTTAGGCCAAAACATTTTTTTGTCACATACAGCAAACATCTCCTCACTGCTGGCTGCCTGTCCCCTGAACACACTGTAAAGAAACGCGATCTCTGTAGACAGCCCAGGCTCCACAAACAGCAACAAAAGCAAACTGCAGCGACCCGCTCCCGAAACATGACAAACAGTTCCAGCCAATGACCGACAAGAAGGGTTTGGGGGCGGGGTTTGGGGGGTTAGTGTGCGGATGAGGAGGAGGGAGGGTCTAGCTAGCCTCCGTTTTGTTTGACAATAGATCGAACGTCAACAAGAAGTGACGTCACCCAGGATCGCTTAGAGAACCTTTAAATAAGAAGCAAATATAGTGGACAATAGCCTATAGGCTAATCAGGACACGGAGGCGTCGGCGCGTGCACACTTCTCTCTATAGGCGCGTTCACTACTGCGAAGATGGCGAGTCTGCATCGTCAACTCTATCAACTTTATCAATAATATCAATGGACCTGGCCATATTTGAAACGTCTCACTCAATCGTTCGTTGTTTAGGTCTATATTACAGCCGTTATATGAAATGCAGCATGCGATGTTGTTTAATAACTTTCAAACGGTAGAGCCTGTTCCTTTATAACATAGCCAAAGGTCGGTATATTTTTGCTTAATACATTTTAGGCTTATTCTCAAATTCATATTGTGTTGGGGGGGGCGGGATTATTACGCAATTTTAATCGGACAATTTGACCGGAGAGATTTAATTTTGTCGGACATTTAATTTTTTTCCCGGCCAATGTGCGGTAATTACCGGACAACGGAAACCCTGATATATATATATAATTTTCCTGCGATAATTGACAGTTGTCAGCCAAGAATATACTTACATAATTTTTTTATGTCATATTAGAAGATGAATGTATCATACCTCGGCATCAATCCACGTGTGAGGGTTATTGAAAAACCTGAAGCATCTGCATCCATAGGCAGTCCATTTTACCGGACAGACTGTTAAAGGGAAGTTTTGTGTGTTATTATTTTGTATTACTTTTTTACCATTAATGACCTTTCATGTAATTCAATTAATCATTTTAAGGTACAGAATGTAACTTTTGTCCCTAAAACACAAAAAGTCATGCGACATTGTTGTGGTCGTGTTTCGGCTTTGCATGACAGTGCCGATGAAGGATTGATGATGTATTGACTCATTACTTAAAATTGTATATTTTGAACAAAAAAAGCTACATAGTGTACCTTAAATAACCAAAGGATTAAACATTTATTTTAACAGAGAAACATCATGATGTGAAAAGACATTTAAGATGTTGCACTAATCAAATAAGTATGTTTTAGTTTTTGTTTACATTAATCATGCAAACCTGTTTTTCAGTCAAATTATCTTGTTTCCAAGATGCTCTTTAGGACATTTTTAGAGAATGCTGGAGAACATGATCATCAGGCATCACACACACTTGTTAAGATAGAGAAATGCAAAGGTTTTGGACTTTATACACACTGACAAGAGAAGTCTTACCGGGACAATCGTTACTTCTGACAGGCTTCGCTTCCACTTAAAAAGAAAGAAATACTACATTTTTAAAACAGAACTGCTATTCTACTACTACTACTACTACTACTACTACTACTAATAATAATAATAATAAATAATACTACAGATATTTAATGTATTTGTTGTTGTTTTTTTTGTCAACAATAAACATATATATAATACATTAATATGAATCAATAACTTTAGCTGATATAATTGTTGTTTTATTGTCTAAATGTTATCTTAATAATTAAGAAACAAGCTCAGGTTTACTTTAGTGCACACACTGTATTAGATCATTCTTTTGATTAGTCATTACAGAGTCCCAGGTTCATGTTAAAATAACAGTAATGATGTGAAACGTTGAATAATGCTCTTACCTGAAGCTCTCAAAGCTATGAGAAGACAGAGAGACAGGTAGACAGTCCAGACCGCCATTGTTTCTCAACGAATACTGAAACAGAAATATTCAGAATTAATTATTACAAAGTTTTGTAATAAACACGAACCAGTTCAGTAGATCAATATCAATGTCTGGATATTGTGTTGTGGAGCGGAGCCCTGGTTTATCTGTTTATATACTGGAGGGGAGTGTGTTTATCAGCATCATCCATCACATGCTCATGTTCTCACTTCCGGTACAAACAATGTTTTTGTATATTTTGTACTTAAGCAACTTCTGTTATAATACCATTATTGTTTTACGTGTGTTCTATGAATACAGAATAAATGTTTATATTCATCTACTCAGTAGTGTAATTTTGTAATTGCATTAGTGTGCATGTTTTATGGTTTATACATTTCTCACACTCTTCATAAGATGCTCTTTGTTCTCCTGGAATGAATGGAGGATTGTTGCGGTCATTAGCAAATATGCACACTGTAAAACCTTGCTGTAAAAAAAACGGCCAAATTCTGACTGTAAGAAAAGACGTCTTAAAAACGTTTATTCTGGCTCCTCAGTGGACGTCTCTTCAACGTACGCTTTTGTGACAAAGACGTAGAAAATATGTCTTTTGAACATCATTTTGTTACTAGAATGTTAATAGTGCATTACTCATTTGTTGCAGTGTTATTCATTAATGAAGGAACAGTATTCAAAAGTGTTACCATTCACAGTATATTACAGTAGGCTACTTTCTCGAAAACAACAAATATTACCCAGAATTCCTTGTTTTCTAGGGTATCTAGGGAGAATGGTACGTCTGATATAGACGTGATGATGAACAAGGTATGTTGACCGTATACGCTTTTGTGACAAAGACATTGAAAATATGTATTTTGAACATAATTTTGCTTAGTGGCTACTATTAACTAACAAGAAACTCTGTTCACTATTAGCTAACAAAGATGGTCATGTGATACATCACTCATCATCATAAAGAAAAATTGATTAATGTGATCAAACGTGATCGCTTGTTATTATTAGATTTTCACCAGCAATGCTTTCTTGCCAGATATCACACATTCTGAATTTAATTTTTAAATATATTGTTAGAAAAAAAAATACAAACATCAGCATGTCTTCTTCTGATATGAATCTCAATACATATTTTGCTGCTGTTGTTATTTATTTGTACTGGTTGATGAAGAGTGTCATTAATGTTTGTTTTTGTGTTACTGATGTTTTATAGATGTCATATTTTGAGAAATAACAGTGTTAAGGCCCGTTCACACCAAGGACGATAACTATGAAGATAACGATAAAGATATAGTTCTTAAGATCGGTCTAAATATTAAAGATAGTAGAGTTCACATCACAACTATAATGGAAATAGGCATAGAGAAGCGATATTGTTGGAATCACTTTCAGAATGATTTTTCTCCAGCTGATGAACGTCTTTTGGATATTGATATTGCTATTTGCCTGTTTCAAAGAAATATTATTTGCTTGCTTTTAAGTTAATGCCATATAAAGATGCTTGAATGCGGCTTGGAAAGATCCGGCATTACTTAAAATGGAGTTAATGTAGAAACACATGTATTTGACTTCCTCATTTTTGTAGAGCAGGATGAGATGAGCAAAAGTTTTGAAAGATAAGTTCTTGAACTTAATGTTATGTAATCAACCAGAGATTATCAAGAGGATAACATGGGCGTGAAGAGAACGTGTTGAAAGAGATGAGATAGACGAAGACTACAGTGAAGAAGAGCAAGAGTGCTAGAAGAAGACAACAGCATAAACGACAGAGGAAGGACATCCATCTTATTAAGCATGATTTGCAGAAACCTTAACTCACCTCAAGAAGTTTTCTCTTAGAACAGAAGACAACATTACCAATCCAGTTTATTCAAGTTTGGCAAACCAGCAGTTGGTTATTATAACCCAACTGGGTAGTTTATTATGATACAGTGAATCATTTCTACTGTCAGTGAAATTTAACTCAACTCAACTCAACTTTTATTTATAAATCACTTTTAAAACCATTAAAATGGACCAAGGTGCTGTCCATAAGTAGTAAATAACTCATAGATAGATGTTTTTATGTTTCTAAAATACATAGAAACATAAAAATTATATTAAAACATGACACCAAGAGAATTAAAGGCAAAAAGTTTGATAAAATGAATAAGTCTTCAATTCCGTTTTAAAAATATATATGCCTGACGAGGATTTTAAAGAGAATGGCAACACATGCCAAAGTGCAGGAGCCGCAACAGAAAAAGTCCGATCTCCACTACGCCTCAAGCGAGACCGTGGGACGGTTAGAAGCATGTTCTGAGAGGAGCGAAGGTGACATTGAGACTGATAAGGGATTGAACCCTGATGGTGCAGTTCCATAAAATAAAATAAACACTTTTTATGTGAAGTTATATCTAATCTACACTCTCAGAAAATAAAGTACATAATTGTACCTTTAGGGGTACAATGGCTTGTCATTGGGGCTGCACCCTCAAGGGTACAATATTGTACCTTAACCTTTAAAAGAAACGGTACATATATGTACCTTTTAATGCTTTTTGACCCTCAAAAAGGTGCATATGTAACACATTATGTAACTATTATTTATCAACTTTACTTCGTTCCCTTCAGCAGGTATCTTGAAGGATTCAAAAGAAGGAGGAAAAGACTGGTATACAAAAATAATCTCAGTTTATTAATGGCATGGTTAAAATGTTGACAGTTGGCAAATAATACTGTCCAGAGGCACACTAGGACCAGCAGCCAAGCCCCACTATCACACAGCAACAGTGCAACAGGCACTTCTATAGGAAAATTCTACACACCGCAAGCTTAAAACTGAATATTACATGTGAAACTACACCACCTCTACGGTAGACGCTAGCCTTTGGTAAGTGCTGCACACTGTTATAATATCATTTGCCGGACACAAAGAAAAGAAACAAACAAACCAAAGAAACAAAAATGTACAATAAAACTTGGAGGTACAATATGGTTCTTAATTACATTATGGGAAAAGCGGCAATTACACCCTGAAGCACTCAGTTTCTTGCACTAATGATCCCCACTTGACTACTAGGCTTCCCGTTTGAGACCAAGGAGGCGTTCCTGTTTACAGCTATAAACCGCAATACATCGCCAGTATGAATGAAAAGCTCTCGTTGCTCCAGCTCACAGCGTCCCTGCCTTCAGTTGAGAAAAACCGGTAATTCCCCGGCGATGTTCCGACCAGGACAACTGAAACACTCTTGCCCAACTCCTAACCAGCTGTGCTGGACACGGAGAACAAAAACTCAGATTCCACTATGAGCAGCTCGCACTTGACGCACGCTGACCGGGCCGACCAAACAAACACTCAATCCACCCTGTGCGCTGCTTTTCTCCACTTCCTAATTCCAATCACGCCCTATAACACCTGCATGGAAAACTACGCAAAGTAGGTCAGCCTGCAACAAACTCCCTCTGTAGGAAGGGAGTAGGTATAGATAGCCCACTTAATCTGGTTACACATATATGTACCTTGAGGTCCAACAGCAAAACTCCAGTGTTAATTGAACTCTCCTGGGAGTTTATATGACTCCAGACTCAAGAGTGTTAAAGTTAATGATCTAATTTAATGATTCATTGAGTGATGATTGAGCATTATTGAAGACACCTGATGTTAGATGATTAGATTAGTTTAAATGAGTTCAGTGATTCAGATCAAATTATGATTATGTCAAAACATAACCAACACCACCTGATCAACTTTTCTCTTTGTTCATCTAGCTGTCATAACTCGGACAAAATCTAATGTTAACAGTTTAAGGGTCAAGAGCCCAACTAAAGCAAACACTGATCACCATAACGGTGACTTAAAAAATGATATTTTCTCCTTCAGTGATTCTGCTTGTTAACATCAGGTGTCTTCAATAATGCTCAATCATCACTCAATGAATCACTTAATTATCTCATCAACTGTAACAATCTTCATTGTTAATTTAACACTTATATTTGAACACTTTAACACTCTTGAGTCTGGAGCCAAATAAACTCCCAGGAGAGTTCATTTAACACTGGAGTTTTTGCTGTGTTATAATCATTTAACATCAGCAAATTGACTTAATAAAAACTTTTATGTCCTTTATTTCAATGCTACTCAAATATAGTGATAAGTTAAAATCTACCTTAAATGATTAAGGTATCATTAAAACCTTTTTTTTTTTTTTTTTGCAAAAAATGTTTTACTTAGCAGAGGCTGTCTTTTGATAGTGTACCTTAACCTTTAACAGAAACGGTATATTACCTTTTAATGCTTGGGGACATATATGTACCTTGGGGGACAGAAATGGACTCCTACTGTACCCCTATTTCTGACAGTGTATACAGTATAACCAGAACCTTTTTTAGAAAATGGTAAATGGACTGCATTTATATAGCACTTTCACAGACCCAATGGCCACCAAAGCGCTTTACAATTTGCCTCACATTCACCCATTCACTCTCTCATTCATACACCGATGGGCGACGGCAGCCATGCAAGGCGCCATCCAGCTCGTCGGGAGCAGCTGGGGTTAGGTCGACACTTGGTCAGGTGGAACCGAGGATTGAACCACCAACCTTCCGGTTTGTAGACAACCAACATGAACCACTGAGCCACTGCCGCCCAACCTTAGCATTTTACTTTCCTGTGCCCGGTTGCATAAAGCACCTTAAGTTTTTCCCTTAAGTGTGATACTTAAGGGGCGATTTCCCCTTACCTAAGAGAATAACTTAAGGGTGTTGCATATAATCTCTTAAACGGTTCTCTTAGGTAAGGGAAACATTTAAGTGTTTCACGACAGCGATCCTGGATTCACGTTATAAAATTCTGTTGTTGCCATAGATACGCAAAACACTAACACTAGCAATTACGCGTTTTCATCAAATAAAGTAGGCTAATAAAGTAGGCTAGGATATCGGAATGGATAAAGAAAACAAAAAAAAGAAAGCCTAATTGGACAGAGGAGGAGAAATGCATTCTTCTTGACGAATATGATAAAAAAAAAACAATTTTGAAAAGCAAACTAAATCCCCATGTAACTGCTGGAAAAAAACAGAAACAGTGGGAAGAAATAACGGAAAAAATCAACGCAAGGAATCTTGATGTGAAGAGGACGGTTCAGGAAGTCCTTAAAAAATATGAAAACATCACTGTGGTCGCAAAAAAAGAGTTGAGCGCTTATAAGAAAGAAGCCAACAAAACAGGTAAGATTGAGCAAGACTAGCGCTACGCTTTTAAGATTTTAAGCACCGCACCCTGGTGAAGAGTGCGCTTTATTGTACAGTGTTAAGACCTAACAATTACAAAATTGACCAACAGCTGGAGGACCCCCACCGGCTGAGTTGTCGGACTGTACTATAACGGTACAAAACATCATTGGAGCTGACTCACCTGTCCTGTCTGGCATCTGTGGCGGTTTAGAGAGTGAAGCTGAACCAGTGCAACAGTGTAACATAGAGTGAGGCATTAAGTTATTTTCCTGTATCATCATATAATAACAGTGGCTTAGAGGATACATTATTATTTTGACATCATCAGAGACATAATACGTTATAACATAATGATTTAACTGACATTAATTTCACATTTAGACCCTTGCAGCACTCTGAAAAACAACTTCAGCACCATCAGATCGTCAACAGAGCGCCGATACAGGCAACCCCTAAGTAATGATTTATGTTAACTATTGCTTCAGCCTATAATTAATCCAACGAACAGCTTTAATATTATTTTTTAAGATTTTCTTAATTTTCCCCATTACTTGCGTATTTCAGAAGACCGCAAATATCACCTGCAGCCAAATCAAGAGAAGATGTGCTGGAACTGCAGAGAGAGGTTCTGCAGCTTCAAAAGGAGAAACTGCAGCTGGAGATTGAAAAACTAAAGAAGGAGACGGAAAATCAGGAGCTCTATAATTTTATTCTAAATAACAAACTTTTACAGCTAAAGGCTGAAGGAAAAATAACAATAACTACAATTGAGTAATTTTTTGACAATTGTTTTTTTAGATTTCAGATTATGTGTGTGTGTGTGTGTGTGTGTGTGTGTGTTATAATAATAAAAACTACTACTACTACTACTACTACTACTACTACTTCTTATTTCTTCTTATTAAGATGACTACTATTAATACAACTATATTATCAGTTAAAGAAAGCATTTACAATGGCATCTCTAGCAGCATATCCAGCCTGTTGGAAATCGTGATTTTGAATCAGATGCAGTTCCTCATAGCCCTCTTCATTCCCGTGCTCATCCTCTTTTTCGATAGCAGAATACGTCTTGGAAAGGTTGAAGAGCACAACACACGCTACAATAATTCTGCATGCCCTTGAAGGCTCAATACGCAGTTCGCTGTGGAGACGGTGAAACCTGCGCTTCAGCTGTCCGATGGTCCTCTCAATAATCGACCTTGTGTGGGTCAGCGCATTATTGTACTTTTCCTAATCGGGTAAAAAAAAATAAAGAAAAAATAATAAAGATTTTTACCAGTAGGCTATAAACAGTGCTTTAAGATAAATACTATGAAGGTAATGTATTGCATAAAAGATTTTCTTTCAGAGTGCAAAATATTTGAGGCTTTGATTATTTTAAAACATACGCAAATCAGGTAAGGTGTTACAGAATTGACAACGTGTAGCAGCAACACAATAGAAAGTGCATACCTATTTTAAATACATATTTTCATGAAGGGCGTCATGAGCCGTGGACGGCAGGGGTAACCACTGTCCCCGAGCAGGAGACCAGTGTGCACTCCAGCTTCAAAATCACTCCCTAGTTTGCTCTCCGCCAAAATCCTGGAGTCATGTGTACTCCCGGGCCATGATGCAACAACATTTGTAATTTTGCAGAGATGGTCACACACTAATTGTACATTAATTGAATGGTAGCCTTTTCGGTTTACGTACTGGTCTTCGTGTGTTTGGGGCGCCTGTATTCTGATATGTGTGCCGTCAATAACACCACATATGCGAGGAAAACCTGCTTTCCGAAAAAAACTGGTTTGAATGACCTCCTGGTCATGATGGGATGGAAACTTGACCGTTGCGTTTAAATGACGGGAAAGAGCCCCCGCAACCCGGTGAACCACTCTGCTGACAGACGATTTATGCACGTGGAAAACATCTCCCACTACCGTCTGAAAACTTCCAGTTGCAAAAAAACGCAGTGCTATAAGCAGTTGTAACACTGCAGGTAAAGAGTGGTTGCGATGTGTGACATGGTCAAGGTCGCCGTCTAGTTTGTTAGCGATGTCAAAAATTGCGCGTCGATCAAACCAGTATTCAAGCAACAATTTTTCATCGCTAAGATGGTCCAAAGGGTTCTCCCGATCTCTAAAAATTCGTCTTTGCACATAATTATCTTCAACTGGTTCCATAAATTCAGCCATGTCGTCTTATTTTTGTCCGCGTTACTCTTAAGGTTACGATTTCCAAACCTTAAATTATACTTAGGGAAATGACCGTTAAGGGGTTTTATGCAACAGTTAACGCTTTTTAAGGGATTACTTAAGGGAAAAAACAGCATTTAAGGGAAATTCTAAGTGTTTATGACGTTTCACTTAAAAAAACCGTTAAGTAACACTTAAGGGTATTTTTCTGCAACACCCTTAGATTTAAGGGAAACATAAGGGCGAACTTAAGGGAAAATGTCACTTAAGGTGCTTTATGCAACCGGGCACTGGTCCTAAATTAAACTTTCACTTGGTCCATGATCAATATGTTTTCCAGACAGTGTATCAAGATTTTTCCAAATAATCTTCCCATTACCCCTTTCTTCATCAATTCTAATAAAAATAAAAAGCTCAACTTTAGTATTTCTTATATTTCTTACTACTGTATTTCTTTAAAAATGTGCTTATCGCTACTGTGACCTAATTTAAGTGCTCCTTTAAATGCAAAATCTCACTTTTTAATTTGTTGTCAAAGGGTATTATTAAGTCAGGGTGATGTTCTTCTTTCGTCTGGATTTATAGACACTGAATAAAACAATTTAAAAGATAATTGCGACTTTTTATCTCACAATTAGTGAGTTTACATTTCAGAATTGTGAGATATAAACAAAATTCTGAGAAAAAAGGTTTATAACACGCAATTGCAACTTTATTTCATGCGCTTGCGAGGAAAAAGTCACAATGACCTTATTTTTTATTCTGAAGCTTCCATAAGATATTACTTCATTAATAGTTGTGAGACACATATTACTACTATTCTTAATGTCTTCACTGTACAGAAGATTTGACCAATCGATTTACCAAAGGGTATTCTGAAAGTTATTATTTATTTTTGGTCCTCAGAATACTTAGTTTAGGGCATTGGCAACCATGAGATGGGCACCACTTACCATGATCATGGCATACTTCACAGCACAATCTAAAGTTAAAAAACGTAAGGGTCAACTAAAAGCCCAACTAAAACAGACACCGATCACCATAATGGTGACTTACATGTGTTGAAAATTAGATCCAGTGAGATGCGCTTGGATTCAGCGAAGAACACAAAAGTGTCTGTGATTTAAACCAGTTTAAAGGCAGATGAAACAGCGCTGACAAACAGGAGAAACACTGTGCGCAACGATACAGTCAGAAGGCTTTTCCGTCTACAAATTCTCATCATTTACCATGGATTTACTGTTACGTTAGCCTAGTATATTAACTGCACCATGAAATGTGGGATATACATATTAATTTGTATTATATTATTAATGTAGACAATGTATTAAAGGACTAATGGAATATAATAAGAGTATTTAATAATGTATTTAGGCTACATTTTTTCATACAAATACCATAACCATAAAGTTAGATTTTGCCATGATAGTGAGGTGCTATAGATTATGCCTGGTTTTATCTGTGGTTACCATGATCTAAATGCATGATACTGGATGACCAATGGTTAATTTTAATAAAACTCAAACGGTCAGAATATTACATTTTACCAAATAAAAATTAGGTCGTAAATTTTTTTTTAACAGATGTTACTGTTTTTGTTAATGAACATAAATTATCTGCATCTTAACTCAAGCTTATATTACTGTTAACTCACTGTCAAATATGCGTTTCGAGACAAAACATGTAATATTAATATTGCAGCCTGCACTGCAAACTGTGCTGAAGATACGTGCCATCAAAGTCAGACACAAACCTGTTTCAAGACTTGAAACAATATCCCACATTAGCACATGCAGAAACTAAGAAATTCATATTTCTATTAAGATATTTATTTTGTTAAAGAAGAATGACAAATGTTTGAATGTTCTACCTCATATTTGTGAAATGTTCACCTGTTTGGCAAGTGTTTGTCATGATATGTTCTGACAATAAAGAATAGTTTAAAACCACAATTGACCCTTCGCTAAGCCCCGCCCTCCTTAGTTACTGTTGCTACGCCTGTCAAGCTTTCGCGGCTGCCACGTCTATTACAGTGTGAATGCACCGGTGTCAGACATTCCCAAGGAGATATTTAGTCATTTTTGGCGAACAAGTGAAATATCTGAGAGAGCAAGACAAAAGGGACAGCAGTATGCATTCGAGGGATATATCCACGTCATAATATGCAACCGATTAGAGAATAATTTCATCAAAATTGAAGCTAAAGCCTATAACGTTAGGTCCCAGCGCAAGCAGCAGCCGCCTCCTTAGCAGACCATTCACATGGGAAACACACAAATTGAGGAACAGCTATGTTTATGCACAGCAGGGTAAGTGAAATGTGAAAATAATCTAATATCAAATCAATTTAAATCAAACAGTTTATCCATCAATCTAACACCGGGAGAGCCACGATCGGATTGGGGTAAAGTTACAGGGGTAAAGTTAACGTTAGTAGGCCGTCCGCCGTCGATTAACACAATGCTGAAACATATTTTAAAGTATGTCAGTGAGCCTCCGTCTTGCCTTTAATCGTCTTATTTTACGTTCAAATATATGCATTATGAACAAAGAACCGCCATTATTTCCAAGCAATAGGCTTTTTTTTTTTTTTTTTTATCCTGTCGACATTTAGTTGTGAATGGGTCTCCACACTGCTTGATCCACGCCCGGGATTTCTCCCCTTTGGCTTTTAGGTTTCGGGAAGAGAAAAAATGCCACCCCACCATCCAAACTTTTAGAATACCGGGTATCAGATTTGCACAATCCATACGCACAACGCGTCGGCATGTTTGCCTCGCTCGAAAGCTTGACAGACCTCCCGCGCCTAGTTACGGTTGCTAAGCCACGATTGGCCAGTGGCGGTTTTCGGGCGTGGCTTAGCGAAGGGTCAATTGTTTCTACAACTTTCACATAGGAGCAAAAATCTGCCTTTAAACTTGAAAGAAATAAAGATTGGACATTTATCGTGATAATTATCGATATCGATTGATATAAAACAATTATCTTGGTAATTAGTTTTTGGCCATATCGCCCAGCCCTACTTCAGTGTTACTTATAACACTCTGAGAGTGGATTATATAAACACTGAGTAGTGTTAATTTAACACTCGGGATTGTGCTGTGTGGAGGGCATTATTATGAAAAATAATAGGATTTTGGAATCCCTTAAAAACTATAAAATAAATAAAACAATAGGCCTACATATAAATAAATAAACAAATAAATATATTTTAAATTTATAAAACCTTAACGGGTGTTTTTTGGCAGCCTCTTGTATTTTTCAAATACTGTATTTACAGAGCTTTCACTAGTTAGTCTGTGGATTTGCCATGGTCACCGTTCTTCATGGGTTACAGATTTGGGGAAAGTTGCAGCATATGAAAAAATGTTATGTAGACTACTTGGCTTTGGATAAAGTGGAGTAAATACTTGACATTTATTGAAGGTACAGGATAATAACCTGGTAGTGAGACAAAAAATAAGAGTGGCTTTAATATATTTGGTGAGTGTGACTTATAACGTTTTATAATTGTACTTGTTTAATTATTTATTTATTTGTGGGATTTATTCTAGCAATCTCCATGTGTTTTGGGGTTTTGTTTTACTCTTGGTAGCATTTTAGGATGCCAAATTACTTATTCTAACGTGTATTAGTGTGAAAAGAGAGTGTGGAGTGATACCCAAATTATAAAATGGTGTTTAGCAAGTGTCACTGAGCCATTAACTTATCATTCACAAAACACAATCAAACAAACACAATTAACTGTCTTTAAAACACATTTATTACCTCCACTGAACATTTTTAAAGGCAAGTAAATGAGTCAAAGTAGCTTCATGATTTGTCACATGCTGGTTCAGATCGCACACACAAACGGCCTCTTATAAGAACATCTGACATCATTCCAGTTGGCATCTGTTGCAAGATAGAACAAAATATTTGCTTTAATCATTTGTGTATTATGAAAAAAAAGGGTATTTAGTTTATTTAGATAGTTTATGAGCATTAACAGCAGTAACTTACAGTAGTTCATCTCAAGGCAGTGCTCATTTTCAAATTTGTTATTGGGCTCTCCAGACACCCAGTTTTTATAGTTCATTAGGGATCCATCACTCCAGAGCCAATCTCCCTCCTGTGAACAGAGTTGTGTTTATGTCCACAGCTTACAAAGCTTAATTTAATCTTTATTGATCTAAAAGATGATTCCTCATGAACCCTAACCCCATCTCCATTAAAAATGTCAGAAATCTAAACAGAAATGAATAGAAATTATTTGACAGAAAGGTTATCAGTAAAGAACATGTGAAAAATATTTAAAGCAGGGCTAAATTACTCAATTATCATATCAGCCATCTATTTCACATCAAGTTTCACAATACAAACACTCGAGTATGACATGATCATGGTGAGCGGTGCCCATCCCATGGTTGCCAATGCCCTAAACTAACTATTCGGAGGACCAAGAAAAAAACAAATATATATATATATATATACACACACACATCTATCTTCATGCATTTTGAAAAATGTTTTAATGTAAAATGTGTTTTAATGTAAATGTAACTGTTAATGCCCAGTAGCACAAAAATCATGATAAAAAAAATTGCATACCTGAACAGCATCATGGCCTCCGATCCAGGTCCAGGTATCCGCTGTGGTTGTGGATTTAATCAGGTTCTTTATAAAAGTGTTCTCCGCAAGGCTGTGCACAGAGGCAAGGTTCCCATCAAAGTGAAAACAGAATTTCTGTAGATGCGGAGACATGAACAAACACCACTATTTATAAAAAAACAGTTGTCAGCCAAGAATATACTTACATGATTTTTGTATGTCATATTAGAAGATGAATGTATCATACCTCGGCATCAATCCACGTGTGAGGGTTATTGAAAAACCTGAAGCATCTGCATCCAAAGGCAGACCATTTTGCCGGACAGACTGTTAAAGGGAAGTTTTGTGTGTTATTATTTTGTATTTCTTTTTTACCATTAATGACCTTTCATGTAATTAAATTAATCATTTTAAGGTACAGAATGTAACTTTTGTCTAAAACACAAAAAGTCATGCGACATTGTTGTGGTCGTGTTTCGGCTTTGCATGACAGTGCCGATGAAGGATTGATGATGTATTGACTCATTACTTAAAATTGTATATTTTGAACAAAAAAAACTACATAGTGTACCTTAAATAACCAAAGGATTAAACATTTATTTTAACAGAGAAACATCATGATGTGAAAAGACATTTAAGATGTTGCACTAATCAAATAAGTATGTTTTAGTTTTTGTTTACATTAATCATGCAAACCTGTTTTTCAGTCAAATTATCTTGTTTCCAAGATGCTCTTTAGGACATTTTTAGAGAATGCTGGAGAACATGATCATCAGGCATCACACACACTTGTTAAGATAGAGAAATGCAAAGGTTTTGGACTTTATACACACTGAAAAGAGAAGTCTTACCGGGACAATAGTTACTTCTGACAGGCTTCGCTTCCACTTAAAAAGAAAGAAATACTACATTTTTAAAACAGAACTGCTATTCTACTACTACTACTACTACTACTAATAATAATAATAAATAATACTACAGATATTTAATGTATTTGTTGTTGTTTTTTTTGTCAACAATAAACATATATATAATACATTAATATGAATCAATAACTTTAGCTGATATAATTGTTGTTTTATTGTCTAAATGTTATCTTAATAATTAAGAAACAAGCTCAGGTTTACTTTAGTGCACACACTGTATTAGATCATTCTTTTGATTAGTCATTACAGAGTCCCAGGTTCATGTTAAAATATCAGTAATGATGTGAAACGTTGAATAATGCTCTTACCTGAAGCTCTCAAAGCTATGAGAAGACAGAGAGACAGATAGACAGTCCAGACCGCCATTGTTTCTCAACGAATACTGAAACAGAAATATTCAGAATTAATTATTACAAAGTTTTGTATTTTTGTGACACGAACCAGTTCAGTAGATCAATATCAATGTCTGGATATTGTGTTGTGGAGCGGAGCCCTGGTTTATCTGTTTATATACTGGAGGGGAGTGTGTTTATCAGCATCATCCATCACATGCTCATGTTCTCACTTCCGGTACAAACAATGTTTTTGTATATTTTGTACTTAAGCAACTTCTGTTATAATACCATTATTGTTTTACGTGTGTTCTATGAATACAGAATAAATGTTTATATTCATCTACTCAGTAGTGTAATTTTGTAATTGCATTAGTGTGCATGTTTTATGGTTTATACATTTCTCACACTCTTCATAAGATGCTCTTTGTTCTCCTGGAATGAATGGAGGATTGTTGCGGTCATTAGCAAATATGCACACTGTAAAACCTTGCTGTAAAAAAAACGGCCAAATTCTGACTGTAAGAAAAGACGTCTTAAAAACGTTTATTCTGGCTCCTCAGTGGACGTCTCTTCAACGTACGCTTTTGTGACAAAGACGTAGAAAATATGTCTTTTGAACATCATTTTGTTACTAGAATGTTAATAGTGCATTACTCATTTGTTGCAGTGTTATTCATTAATGAAGGAACAGTATTCAAAAGTGTTACCATTCACAGTATATTACAGTAGGCTACTTTCTCGAAAACAACAAATATTACCCAGAATTCCTTGTTTTCTAGGGTATCTAGGGAGAATGGTACGTCTGATATAGACGTGATGATGAACAAGGTATGTTGACCGTATACGCTTTTGTGACAAAGACATTGAAAATATGTATTTTGAACATAATTTTGCTTAGTGGCTACTATTAACTAACAAGAAACTCTGTTCACTATTAGCTAACAAAGATGGTCATGTGATACATCACTCATCATCATAAAGAAAAAATTGATTAATGTGATCAAACGTGATCGCTTGTTATTATTAGATTTTCACCAGCAATGCTTTTTTGCCAGATATCAAACATTCTGAATTTAATTTTTAAATATATTGTTAGAAAAAAAACAATATGTAGACTGAACTTGAAATAGAATTTTGTGTCAATTAAATATTTTCTGTTGACTAAACATATCTTGTTGGGTTCGGCCATCTAAAGTTAAGTTTTCTGAACTACATCCAATAAGTTCCTCCAACTAAAGTGGTGTTTTGAAAATCAAATTTTTAAGCCACCATTATGGTGATCAGTGTTTGCTTTAGTTGGGCTTTTGACCCTTATATCATTAACTTTAGATTTTGTTTGGCTAATGTATCTGAGTTATAACTGCCAGATGAACAAAGAAAAAAGTGATCTGATGGTGTTGGTTATATTATGACAGTCATCATTTGAACTTTATGATTTTGATTTGTGTTGTTGGTTACAGCATAACTGTGATTCTGAATGAATATCCAGAATTTTAGCTATAATAAAAAGGATTTCTTAAAAGTTGTTCCTAAAAAAAAAAATCTTTCTTATAGGCACTCACAGACTTCAAGATTCAGTCTATGCATCTCAACAATGGTGACAAGCAGAATATTCAATTAGGAAAAGTAAATTACATAGAAAATTCAGATCATAATTTATTCATATCGCAATGCATGATGGGAGCCATTAATGAGTTGTGATTGGAGGCAGCCACTGCAACATGCTTTATTATTGTCACCATTGTTGAGATTCACAGGCTGATTATTGATGTCAGTGTGTCTAAAAAATAAATAATTTTTCAGTGTGTTTTGATCAGAAACACTTTTAAGAAATATTTTGGTATATACTGAAAATGCTGAAAATCATTTGCTATAGAATCACTTAAAAACTCTCAAGTGATGATTATGTCACATTCAGAATCATCTTTTTTCTTTGATCATCTGGCAGTTATAACTCAGATACAACTGCCAAACAAAATCTAATCTTAACAGTTTAAGGGTCACAAGCCCAACTAAAGCAAACACTGATCACCATAATGGTGGCTTAAAAATTCGATTTTCAAAACACCACTTTAGTTGGCTGAACTTATTGGATGTAGTTTAGAAAACTTAACTTTAGTTGGCCGAACCCAACAAGCTATGTTTAGTACACAGAAAATATTTAATTGACACAACATTCTATTTCAAGTTCAGTCTACATGCAGGTGTAGTCAGCACAACACAAAAAGTTGGTTTCCGCAACTTAAATTGGGCTAACTAAAAATTTTAGGTGCAACGGGTCACTACAAATATTTATGTTGGAGAGGCATTTTTTTTTTACAGTGTGCTGTTGTTATTTATCTGTACTGGTTGATGAAGAGTGTCATTAATGTTTGTTTTTGTGTTACTGATGTTTTATAGATGTCATATTTTGAGAAATAACAGTGTTAAGGCCCGTTCACACCAAGGACGATAACTATGAAGATAACGATAAAGATATAGTTCTTAAGATCGGTCTAAATATTAAAGATAGTAGAGTTCACACCACAACTATAATGGAAATAGTTGTGCGCATAGAGAAGCGATATTGTTGGAATCACTTTCAGAATGATTTTTCTCCAGCTGATGAACGTCTTTTGGATATTGATATTGCTATTTACCTGTTTCAAAGAAATATAATTTGCTTGCTTTTAAGTTAATGCCATGCTTGAATGCGGCTTGGAAAGATCCGGCATTACTTAAAATGGAGTTAATGTAGAAACACATGTATTTGACTTCCTCATTTTTGTAGAGCAGGATGAGATGAGCAAAAGTTTTGAAAGATAAGTTCTTGAACTTAATGTTATGTAATCAACCAGAGGTTATCAAGAGGATAACATGGGCGTGAAGAGAACGTGTTGAAAGAGATGAGATAGACGAAGACTACAGTGAAGAAGAGCAAGAGTGCTAGAAGAAGACAACAGCATAAACGACAGAGGAAGGACATCCATCTTATTAGGCATGATTTGCAGAAACCTTAACTCACCTCAAGAAGTTTTCTCTTAGAACAGAAGACAACATTACCAATCCAGTTTATTCCAGTTTGGCAAACCAGCAGTTGGTTATTATAATCCAACTGGGTAGTTTATTATGATACAGTGAATCATTTCTACTGTCAAACTCAACTCAACTCAACTTTTATTTATAAATCACTTTTAAAACCATTAAAATGGACCAAAGTGCTGTCCATAAGTAGTAAATAACTCTAAAATACATAGAAACATAAAATTATATTAATATATAATATAATGTTACATAAATCCAACGTGACCTAGTTACGTGGGACCTGCTGTTGACTTAAAAAAAGTTAAATAAGGCCAACATAGCATTTTTTAGAGTGTAGCTAGGATTGTCGGAAGGGGGGAAATCGGCCCGAATATCTTTTGGTGTGTACCCAGCATAACCATATAATTCTGACTGTAGCTAATGAAAAACTGATTCTACAAATCAACATAAACTTAATACATTACATACAACAATACATAGTTAATACATTTAAATGATAGTTGGTCGATGAAGGCAGTCGGTTTCTCCAAGTGAAAATAGTGTGAAAAAAAAAACCTGGAAAGGTCTAACTGTGCAGGTTTGGTCAGTTATAAGTTTAGTCAAACATGTTTCTTTATGATGATGAAAACTATATCATCTGATCATTTTTGTATATGCTTCCTGTGCAACAAGTAACAGTGTTTAGTCAACACTGTTACAAAGCCAAGAGTCAAACTGCCCAACTAAAGGAACACTGATCACCATAATGGTGTCTCTTTTCTTCAGTGATTCTGTTCATTAACATCAGGTGTCTTCAATAATCAAACAATCATCACTCAATTATTCACTTAAGTATCGAATTAACTCTAACACTGAGTCTGTGTTTCTTTAACACACCGTTGATGGTTTCCATATGAACACAGTGTTAAACAATTATAACATAGAATGCATTGTTTTCTACAGTAGGTTACCTTTTTAATGGAAAATTGTATGATGTTGTTACAATTTGACCTTTTTTACAGCAAGGGTTAACAGTGTAGTTATTCATTGTTAATTATTTTGATTATTTATTATTTTGAGAATGATTTTCACTAACAGTGTTTTGTAACACTTTTACAAAAACCACAAACTCACATAAAAAGCCAAGAGTATTTGGCTTTGGCAACCAATCATCAGTCAATTAATCACTTAAGTATCGAATTACTCTAACACTGAGTCTGTGTTTCTTCAACACCCTGCTGATGGTTTCCATATGAACACAGTGTTAAATTTCACTGACAGTAGAAATGATTCACCATCTCATAATAAACTACCCAGTTGGGTTATGATAACCAACTGTTGGTTTGCCAAACTAAAAGGATAAAACAGCATAATTTCTATATATATATAGTATAAGCAGAACCAGTAAATAAATTACAATGTTAATAATTTAATTAATTAATAATTGCTTCTGTGCACAGCTATAGGGAGTAGACTTTTATACAGTACCTGATTAGCTCCGCAAAACCAAAGGACACTTGGACCTGGATCGGAGGCCATGATGCTGTTCAGGTATGCAATTCTTTTTTTGATCATGCTTTTTGTGCTACTGGGCATTTACAGTTATATTTACATTAAAACAAATTTTACATTAAAACATTTTTCAAAATGCATGAAGATAGATGTATATATATATATATATATATATATATATATATATATATATATATATATACATTTGTTTTTTTCTTGGTCCTCCGAATAGTTAGTTTAGGGCATTGGCAACCATGGGATGGGCAGCGCTCACCATGATCATGTCATACTCGAGTGTTTGTATTGTGAAACTTGATGTGAAATAGATGGCTGATATGATAATTGAGTAATTTAGCCCTGCCTTAAATATTTTTCACATGTTCTTTACTGATAACCTTTCTGTCAAATGATTTCTATTAATTTCTGTTTAGATTTCTGACATTTTTAAAGTGGAGATGGGGTTAGGGTTCATGAGGAATCATCTTTTAGATGAATAAAGATTAAATTAAGCTTTGTAAGCGTAAAGGAGCGCCCACCCATCGACTTTAATTTGAATGTGTATATATATCAATACAGATATATATATATATATATATATATATATATATATATGAATACTTGCCATAGCAAGTGTTATTAGCTTGGGGAAACACATCTAGTGAAAGGAAATCTTAAGTCTATGTCCAGCTCTAAATTGTAAGGAATTTATATCTTTGATTTCATAGTACACTTAGTTTACAATAAGGTTCATTTGTTTATTATTCATATTAACTAACATTAACTAATCATGAGCAAAACATTTGTTAGGTTAATCTTAGTTAATAATAATACAACTTTTAATTGTTTGTTCATGTTATGTCACAGTCAGTGCTGTAACTAATTGTTTTAGCAAATGCTGAAATTAATATTAACTAAGATTAATAAATGGTGTAGAAGTGCAGTTCATTAGTTCATGTTAACAAACTTAACTAATGAAACCTTATTGTAAAGTGTTCCTTATTTCATGCTTACACTTATAAAATGAATACATACATAAAATGTATAACATCAACATAACTAAACATGAATTCCTCATAATTAGCTACTTGATTCTCTGTTTTGTTTGGTGAAGTAAATAATATTTAGTAATATTATCATAATTTCCCTATTTGTGTTTGATGTGTTATGCATTCTAATTGTATCAACATCTTTTTCATTGGTAATGAAGAGAGGCTCTCTGACCCACGGTTGCTGTCCATCGAGCGACATATTACAAATAATTGTGAGGAAGTCATTAATAAATGTCAAAGTCAAATTTATTTATAAAGCACATTTAAAACAACTTCTGCTGACCAAAGTGCATCAGTAAGTCAAAATAAAGTAACAAGATAATTAAATACAATAAAATTTAAAACATAAAATAGTGGAACAGCCAATGTAACCTGCTTATTCAGTGTTGAAAGCTATAGAGAATAGGTGTATTTTAAGCCTACATTTAAATTGATCTATGGATTGTGCAGATCTAACATAAAGTGGTAGGCTATTCCAAAGCCGTGGTCCTGCCACTGAAAAGGCTCTTTTTGCCTAAAATAATTTATATATATAAAAATATATAAAAACACAACAGACAGACGGGTACTGCTTTAAATACAGGCGATTTATTTAAAAAGTAAATGTTTTTTTTTTTTTTTTAGTGCCCTTTTTGGTCCCGGAGGACGTCTGTGCACGCCACTGAAATAAAATATACCTATTATTTTTCATTATGATGCCCTCCACACAGCAAAATCCCCAGTGTTAAATTAACACTGCTCAGTGCTAACACTACTGCTTTCACTGGCCTTTAAAAGCGCTTTTTAATTAAATAAAAAATATTGTATAATAATATAATTAACAACAATCAGTGTAATTACAATTTTATTCTTTACATGAAAACACTTGAATTTGTCTAATTGAACACTGTATTAAAACTTCAGAATTATATTCATATAGACCTGCAACAGTGATAAGATAAAGCTAAGAGTGGTCCAGACCAACCTTACAAACGTATGACTTACAAAAGTTATACTTAACTAAGAGCGTTTCGGGAAACACGTATTAACGATAAGGTACAGCTTAAGGTGTAACTTAAGAACGACGTACCGTTAAGGAGGTCTCGGGAAACCCAGCCCTGACTGTTTGAGTTTTATTAAAATTAACCATTAACCATCATCCAGTATCATGCATTTACATCATGATAACCACAGATAAAACCAGGCAGAGTGTAACAAAACAGCCATTTCAAAACAAGTGGATTGAGGTGAGTAACAGTTTATTGATTGAATATAAAAAGCAATAATGGGAACTGAAGAAGAGGAGAAAATAACGGAGGGAAACGGGTCTGGAGATACTGACTGTCTTTGATGATGATGATGATGGTTGAAAACGTGGAATTAGCACACACAGGATTTTAGAGAGAGGAAATGAAATACAGGCACGACGAAGGAGATGAGGAGGAAGACGAATCCGGAAGACACAGGAGGCTCAGGAACACGGAATGGAAGATAGAGATTCTTTGATGATATGACTTCTGAGGTAAGCGTTGAAGCTTGGGTAGTCTTTACTCCCCAATGTACGAGACCAGACAAATTGCCAGAGTGAAGTGTGTGTGCAGGTGCTGGTGATTAATATTCAGGTGATAGTGATCTCAGTGATTGGGTGGAGGTGGAGCCTGGCTGATCCCTGACACATAGCCTATAGCACCTCACTATCATGGAAAAATGGTTTCAATGGTTTCTATCAAAACTTTATGGTTTCTATGGTATTTGTATGAAAAACAGTAGCCTAAATACATTATTAAATACTGTAATTATATTCCATTGGTTCTTACATTCTCTACATTAATAATATAATACAATTAAATATGTAATAACGCATATGTATACGGTGCAGTTAATATTACTAGGCTAATGTTATAGTGAATCCATGGAATGGATGTAAATCCAAGCCTTCTGACTGTATCGTTACGCACAGTGTTTCTCCTGTTTGTCAGCGCTGTTTCATCTGCCTTTGAACTGGTTTAAATCACAGAGACATTTGTGTTCTTCGCTGAATCCAAGCGCTTCTCACTGGATCTCTTGAGCGAGACTGATCAGAGTAAACTCCTCTGCTCTAGTGAGTGATGATTGAGCATCATTGAAGACACCGGGTGTTAACAAGCAGAATCACTGAAGGAGAAAATCAACACATGTATGTCACCATTATGGTGATCAGTGTCAGTTGGGCTTTTAGTTGACCCTTACGTTTTTAACTTTAGATTTTGCTGTGAAGTATGCCATGATCATGGTAAGTGGTGCCCATCTCATGGTTGCCAATGCCCTTAACTAAGTATTCTGAGGACCAAAAATAAATAATAACTTTCAAAATACCCTTTTGAAAATCGATTGGTCAAATCTTGTGTATAGTGAAGATGTCACATTCACCGTCTGTCATCGTCCTGTCTTCACTACAGTTCCCAGAATTCTCCATCATCACCTGCACCTGCTGTTCATCATTATCATCATCTCCTTCACCTGTGTTCCAGTTATTATCATTATCTGCATCACCTGTCTTGTGTTCATCTACCTGTGTATTTAAGTTTCCCTCTCACTAGTGATGGCAAAATGAGGCTTCCTGAACCACTGAGACCTCGCAGTCCATTGCTTCACCCAAAGGTTCATTACTCGAAGCTTCATTCAGCATTGCTCACTAGTGACACCTAGCTACTGTGCAAAGAAATAGCAGACAAATGAATTAATTCTGAACCAATGACCTGAGCAGACTTATGATGTCCGTACCCCCCCCCCCCCCCACACACACACACACACACACACACCCGCCCCCCGCCCGTTCTATTTTATTTATTTATTTATTTTATTATCAATGTTAATGTCTGTAACCTTTCATTTGCAATAACAAAAAGAGCTGAGCAGACATTTGTCCATTGCCTGGGTATAAAATAAAATATGTTTCTTTGTCTGTCTGAATTTACTTGTGCAGAGACAACTTTCACACACACAGTTCATTAATTATTCATAAATTGTTTGGATAGTGACAGTATGAACAACAAAAGTGACACTGTGCTGAGTGCAGTGCTTATGGTGGAGGGAGTGTAATAAAGTAAACTGCAACAGAATAGGGGTGGGAAAAGTTAAGAATGGTTTCTGGGGGGTTTTGTGCAGTGAACGGTTACTAGTTTTAGTGTAGTGTTGTTCTTGTGGGACTGGGGATATAGAGGAACAAACTGCAACACTGCATTTTTGGGTGGGTGAAGGAAGGATTACAATAGATTTTAATTGAGAAACAGAATGTGGGGGTTGGGGTTTAGACGATTCCTCTTCTTGAACAAAACCTCTCCAGCCTTGGAAAAGATCCTTACACAAGGAACAGAGGTAAAGGGGAACATACAAATGCCAGTGCCAGCTGGTATAGGCTACATGAGGATACTGACACTTCTGTTGAGCCCAGACGGGTGAGGATTTCCTCTTTCTGACTGGCTCCATTACCAGGAAAAAGGAAGAGTCACAAAAAGGCAATCCAAATCAAAAAGCAGTCCAGTCCAGATCCAAACATTTAAAGCAATCCAAATAATCTTGTCTAATTAATATAAAAAGACTATAATATAGCTAGTTGTGGTATTTTGTCAAGTATTTAGACACGAGCCGAGAGACATGTAATCCACTACATACAACTTTATTCTTCTTCTTTTTTTCTACCTCACAATCCCAGCCTGTCTCCTCACTAGCGCCCTCAGTGTTCACTAACAGTTATTAACAGGACACAACATTTCCCCTTTTCTTAAAGGAATTAGTCACTTAAACACGGTACCCGCAACCGCTGTAAAATACCCCGTTAAGGATCATAGCTGAAAACCAAAAATTTTTAATTTAACAGGAAATTAGGCTATTCTTCTCTTAGCTATTATAACTCAGACCTCAAAACAGTAAGACATTTTATCACATAACAGAACAGTATGAGTTAAACAATCTGAGTATATATTTTTTTCAATTTGCACAGTTCACACGTCAGTATTCATCTCTCAAAGTCTGTTAACCACCGAGGTGGGTTTCGGACTCTTGGGGTGCGTCTAGGGCCTGGTTCTTGCCCAACATGCACATTCTCGGTCACAGTGAGACCATCCAGTGTAGTCTCATTGTTCTCACTGATGCAAGCTAGAGCCTCCTTTGAGAAACGCGCCAGTTTTGAAGCATTCCATTTCCGACCATCGCTGAGAAGATAAGTACCTGGTCCGACCTTCTTTACGACTGTCAGAGGTTCTGTGTATTTGGAAGACCCCTTGTAAACGTGTTCCGGTCTCCTGACTCGCACAGCATCATTCACTTGGAAGGTGGGCACTTTTGCTCCTCGCTTTCTGTCTGTATACTCCTTACTGTTTTGTTGATTTTGTTTCACAGTTTCTTTGACTTGCTTGTGTGATGTAATATTGTGTGAGACAGGAAAGATGTTAAGTTTAGTGCGCATCTTCCTATTTCTCAGCAACTCAAATGGAGTAGTTCCAGTAGTAGCGTGCGGTGTAGCTCGGTAGATCTGTAAGAATTCTGTCACTGTTTGTTTCCACGGCTTGTGTGCTCTTTCTGCCGTCTGGAGACACTCTTTTAATACCCTATTAAATCTCTCAATCGCCCCATTGGCTCTTGGGTAGTAGACGCTGGAGCGCAGATGCTTTATCTCTCTCTCTCTCAGAAAGTTTGCAAATTCATGGGAAGTAAATTGACATCCATTGTCAGAGACTAGATAGGTCGGATTTCCTTCACGACTGAACACCGTAGCTAAAAAACGGGTAATCACCTCTGTTGTGACTGTAGAGGCGAATGCCACTTCTGGCCATTTGCTGTAGTAGTCTGTGAGAGTGATGGCATAACGACAGTCCCATGTAGCACGTTCAAAAGGACCGGTTATGTCAATGGCCACCTTTTCCCATGGTCCCTCTGGCAATTCGACGGGTGTAAGTGGTGCAGGTGCAGTCTTCACTGTTTTGTCATTGTATTGGCATGATACACATGAAGCTATCTTACTCTGTACATATTTGTCCATTTGTGGCCACCAGTACAGTTCTCGCAGTCTACCACTTTGGATCGCAGTGATGTAGGCACGATCAATCGGTCAGTACCTCTCATGACAAATGCTTTGTCTACAGCCAGTTCGTCTCGTACATTGAAGTATGAAATCAGCTCGTTTCTGACGTTCTTTCTGCATTTTGGCCAGCCTTTCTGTATTTGCTGTCGCAGTTGAGTCAGTTCAGGACAAGTGTCACATGCGGCGGTGAACTCTGACAAGGATATAGCATGCAAAGACTCCATGAAAACGGTTGCTACTATGTCCGGTTCCACTTCATCTTCTCCTGTGGTGGCCAGTGGAAGCCTGGACAGGCAGTCAGCAGTCACATTCAGTTTCCCAGGGCGGTAAGCAACATCATATGTAAAGCAAAGTAGTCTTGCAGACCACCTTGCAATTCGCAATCCAGCACGGCCAGTACCCCTGGATGTGAGCAGGGTAGTAAGTGCTTGATGATCTGTGCGTAACACAAAGTGATGTCCCCATAGATATGTTCTCCACCTTTCTACTGCCCAAACGCATGCCAGTGCTTCACGTTCCACAGTGGAATATTTTCTTTCAGCCGGAGAAAGTGTTCTGGATGCAAACGCCACGACTCTCTCTGTGTTATCTGAATGAAATTGGCTAAGTACACCCCCTAGCCCGTAATCAGAGGCATCTGTAGTTACATATGTAGGCAGTTCAGGGTTGTATAGTGCTAGGGCAGGGCTACCAACAATCAGTCTCTTGATGTCTGTGAAACTATGTTCTGCCTCAGCAGTCCAGTTGAACTGCCGTTCTGTTGACTCCCTGAGTGTTTGACGAAGCGGTTCAACAACAGTAGAAAAATCAGGAATAAATTTACTGTACCATGATGCCAGGCCCAGGAAGGATCGCAGTGAAGATGTGTCATGTGGGGCAGGTGCATTGGCCACAGCTTTGATCTGATCTTGATCTGGGTGAAGCCCTTCTTTGGATATGGTGTGGCCTAGGAACCGCAAAGAAGTCTGGTTGAGTTTGCACTTCTGCATATTTAGCTTAAGTCCTGCCTCGTTCAAGGCATGCAGCACCCTCCGTAGGTTGGCATCATGCTGCTGTTGAGTGGTTCCGTAGCAAATCACATCATCCAGGTATGCCTGTACTCCTGGTATGCCTGCTAGTATGGTCATCATCATCTTCTGAAAGGCTGATGGAGCTGAAGCAAGGCCAAATGGGACCCGACAGAAACGGAAAAGACCATCATGTGTGATAAATGCAGTCATATCACGGCTGTCTGGGTGCAGTATCATTTGGTGGTAGGCGGAGGCCAGGTCAATGGTAGAAAAGACTGTAGCTCCTCTAAGTTCAGAGAATAGCTCGTCCATGTGTGGTAACGGGTAACAGTCACTTACAATGGCTTTGTTAGGTTCCCTGAGGTCAACACACATGCGCAGTTTTCCTCCATCTTTTCTCCGCGTCACCACTATCGGAGAGACCCATGGAGATGCATCAATGCGTTCTATGACGCCCTTTTCCTGTAGGTCTTTGAGCTCATCGCTCACGGCCTGCCTCACCGAGAAGGGAAGTCTTCTGAGTTTTTGTTGTATTGGCACAGCCTCTGGTTTGGGTTGAATTTTGTGCACAAATCCCTTTGCACAGCCAATCTCCTGTACCTGGATCTCAGGTGTCATCTGTGGCATTGTGATTGGTACAGAAGGTGCCCTCTGTGCAATAGGACCCTCCGAGCTGTCAGCTGTAACAACTTTTGTGCCCTCAATACGCATGTGCAATGCCACAACTAGATCTAGCCCTAATAGAGCAGTGCCTGACTTTACCACTATGAATGAGCCTATAGTAGAATGCCCATCATGATTAACTGTGGCAGTCATACACCCTTTAACGGGTATTTTCTCTCTTGAATATGTAAACAGGTTCACTGTAGGCTCAGAAAGTTGACATGTAGGAAAAAAGGTCTGATAAGTGCTCTCTGGAATAATAGAGACTGATGAACCTGTGTCTACTATTAGCTCAACGTCATGACAATGACCATTTGCGTTCACTTGCACAGTACAGAGAATTTTATCTTGCACAGTATCAGTCATATAAAGCACTGTCAGTTCGTTTATCACTATTTCACGCACCTCCTTTTGTCCGGATCGACACATTTTGGAAAAATGTCCCACTTTTCCACATGAATTGCACGTCACTTTAGCAGCAGGGCATGAAGGTTTATTTGCTAGGTGGCTGGTAGATCCACATCGATAGCATGAGCGGCGACTCGTTGTAGGCGCCATTGATGAAGGAGGTGTCTTTTGTTCTTTTTGGCGGGCCTTCCTATGCTGTTTATGTATGGCCCTCACCGACGCAGTAGTAATCGCCGTTGCGCTCGCGGCATAACTAGTACTGTCGGAGAGAACGCCCGCATTCCGTAGCCCCGCCTCAATCTGCAGAGCCAGCGAAGTAGCTTTAGCCAGGGTCAGATCCGCTTCTAACAAAAGTCTGTCTCGTACGCGTGTATTGGCAACACGCTCTATCAGTTGATCTCGAAGCATTTGCTCCTCCATATCACCAAACTCACACAGTGCAGCCAGTTCTCGCAATGCGGCTAGATACTGATTTATCGACTCATCTGGTCGCTGTGCCCTCTGACGAAATTTGTGACGTTCCGCAATCACATTTACTTTAGGGACAAAGTGATTTCTAAGTCCCTCCACTGCAGTAGCATATGTGGTACCTGTATCTGGTAGTGCGTAAAACAGTCGTTGTCCCTCGGTGCCAAGTGCATGGAGAAGAACAGCACGCTTTCTCGCCTCTGGCCACTTTTCCCCATTGGCATCGATTACTAACATATAGTTCTCGAACATTTTCAGCCATGTAGGGAAGGGAATAGCAGGTTCGCCTGGGCAAGGCATGAACGGTGTAGGTAAAGGCACATTAATAGCCATCCTCGTCGCCAAAAATGTGGTATTTTGTCAAGTATTTAGACACGAGCCGAGAGACATGTAATCCACTACATACAACTTTATTCTTCTTCTCTTTTTCTACCTCACAATCCCAGCCTGTCTCCTCACTAGCGCCCTCAGTGTTCACTAACAGTTATTAACAGGACACAACACTAGTATAACTAATAACAATACAAATTTACTATAACTATTCTAACCTGATATAATGTAATAACATACAGCCCTACATATATGACACAATAACGACAATGAGATTTCTCTTTGACTCTGTGACACTACAACTGCTTCTACTACTCCTGCAACAGCCACAAGGTGGCGCGAGTTTCGAACCCCCTTTATTCGGAAGCGACACTCAGACCGAACCGATGACGTATCCACACAAACCGAGGCCTCGTTTGTCATCAGTCACGTGATTTTCACGTTAACAACACAAGCCTCGAATCGCGGCTTCATCTGGCACGCCCATTTTTTCTCGACACAAGCTCCGACGCCTCGGTTCAAATGTCAAATCACTACCTCTCACTCCTTTTCATGTCAGTCATTGTTTGAGCATACGCTCTCTGTGTAGTGCCATTTGTTGTATTTTGCCTTCTGGAAATTACATCTTTGATTTAGTGGTAGTTATTCGTCTGCCTCCTTCATCTCCAATCCCACGCCTGACAGAATAACCGACCGAAGAACGAGATGGAGGTAGACACTATGGATACGTTCATCTTTCATCAGAACGGGAGTTCGATTGAAGAATTTGTGGAAGTATATCTTTATCTTCACCAAGATGTTTATTGGAAAGAGGAATACTTGAAGCGGCGTTTTTGGGAGGGACTAGAAGATACTCGCACACAGTTACTTTTGCTCGGGGACTTTCATTTACCTTTTGTAGAATTCTTGGACCGAGCTCTTTGGGTTGGTGGATCTTCTCTCAAAATAGAGCCAGTAACAGAGCAGCCCGATCATCCAGTATCAGAGCCCGATCCAGTGCCAGAGCCCGATCCAGTGCCAGAGCCCGATCCAGTATCAGAGCCCGATCCAGTGCCAGAGCCCGATCCCGATCCAGTGCCAGTGCCAGAGCCCGATCCAATGCCAGAGCCCGATCCAGTGCCAGAGTCTGATCCAGTGCCAGAGTCTGATCCAGTGCCAGAGCCCGATCCAGTGCCAGAGCCCGATCCAGTGCCAGAGCCCGATCCCGATCCAGTGCCAGAGCCCGATCCAGTGCCAGTGCCCGATCCAGTGCCAGTGCCCGATCCAGTGCCAGTGCCAGAGCCCGATACAGTGCCAGAGCCCGATCCAGTGCCAGAGCCAGAGCCCGATCCAGTGCCAGAGCCCGATCCAGTGCCAGAGCCCGTGCCAGTGCCCGATCCAGTGCCAGTGCCAGAGCCCGATCCAGTGCCAGTCCCAGAGCCCGATCCAGTGCCAGTGCCAGAGCCCGATCCAGTATCAGAGCCCGATCCAGTGCCAGAGCCCGATCCAGTGCCAGAGCCCGATCCCGATCCAGTGCCAGTGCCAGAGCCCGATCCAGTGCCAGAGTCTGATCCAGTGCCAGAGTCTGATCCAGTGCCTGATCCAGTGCCAGAGTCTGATCCAGTGCCAGAGCCCGATCCAGTGCCAGAGCCCAAGCCCGATCCAGTGCCAGAGCCCGATCCAGTGCCAGTGCCCGATCCAGTGCCAGAGCCAGAGCCCGATCCAGTGCCAGTGCCAGAGCCCGATCCAGTGCCAGAGCCCGATCCAGTGCCAGAGCCCGAGCCCGATCCAGTGCCAGAGCCCGATCCAGTGCCCGATCCAGTGCCCGATCCAGTGCCAGAGCCCGATCCAGTGCCAGTGCCAGAGCCCGATCCAGTGCCAGAGCCCGATCCAGTGCCAGAGCCCGATCCAGTGCCAGAGCCAGAGCCCGATCCAGTGCCAGTGCCAGAGCCCGTGCCAGTGCCCGATCCAGTGCCAGTGCCAGAGCCCGATCCAGTGCCAGTGCCAGAGCCCGATCCAGTGCCAGAGCCCGGTCGTGTGCCTGAGTTAACAGGAATAATGGTTCTTCTCTCACTTTGGGAATGCCCGATCCTGATCCCAAGTCCGATCCTGTCCCAAGGCTCTTCTAATCCGAACAGCCCAGCCGAGCCTGCACTTCACTTCAGCTAGACAATGTACCTTTGTAAAGAGATTTAGCACTTACTAGCATGCAGAACAAATATAGACACAGGCTGTGCATGGAGATCGATATAAGATTCAAACTCTTCGATACAGACACATTCCCTGTGTGAGTTCCTGTGTTTAATGTTGATCACATATTATATGAAGGTCCACATGATTGCAAATATGACATTGATTTTATACAACAGTTCAACAAACGAAATATTAAGTGATGTTCATTTAGGCTACAACACAGTTGTCAGTATTTTTTACAACAAAATAATAGCTCCACCGAAAGCCACAGCAGAACTGCAGCACACAGCAGTGTTTGTGAACAAATCTGCGGCTTTGAACGAATCATTAGAGTCAATGATTCAATTATTAATTCATAAATACATCCACTTGCTTCGTTACTGAATGAATTACTCGATGACTCACCACCTATTTGCAGTTTTAATTTAACATTTAAAAGCATCACTTTGTTTTTACCATCATTGCGCATTTCTCTATTGATTTTTTTATTTATTTAAATCGATTTAAGGGGGCAAATATTGTCCCTTACTGAAAAAGGTGTGACTGAAGAGTGGGGGTACGAAGTAAGATGTTAAAAGCCTCATGGGGTACAACTCTAAAAAGATTGAGAACCACTGGGTTAAGGAATAGAACAATCAACATCAAAGCACAATACACCTACCAAGGGCAGAAAGTAGGCCTAATATACAGAGGTCACCTACAAAGTTAGGTTAAATATACAAACAAAGAGGGATTCAAACAAATAGCATATCAATAACAATGTTTAATTTACAGACTGTGAGCTATATGTACAGAATCAGATCAAATATGTGTTTTTGAAGGAGTAAAAGGGTGGATGTTGGACGGATGTCTTGAGGAAGAGCATTCCACAACCTCGAAGCCACTACACTAAAAGACTCCCATTACCAGACTATTGAAACCGACAGAATATGTAGGACATCCCGGTTCATTGGATGAACCGGGATGTCCGTCTCCTCTTGAAGGCCCGTAATACCGCCTTCAGGTCAGGGGATGCACAGGTCTACAGTACAGCCAGGGCTAAGCTGAAGAGGGGCATCAAAAATGCCAAATACCACTACAAAGGGAAGGTAGAAGAACACTTCTCCAACTCCAACCCCCGACGTATGAGGCAAGGACTCTAGATCATCACAGATTTACAGGACCATCAAACCCTCCCCCGCATCCTCTGATATCTCCTTCCTCAACGAGCTCAACAACTTTTTTGCTCGTTTTGAGCGGGGGAACTCAACAACTGTGACTAAGGCAGTGGTGACTTCACACCACCAACCACTGAATCTCTCCCCCACGGATGTAGGAGCGGTGCTGAGCAGGATTAATGTCCACAAGGCTGCAGGTCCTGACGGCATCCCTGGGCGTGTTCTCAGAGTGTGTTCTGGGGAGCTGGCAGGGGTGCTGACGGACATATTTAATCTGTCCTTGGCCCATGCTGTGGTACCGGCCTGCTTCAAATCCACCTCCATCGATCCGATACCCAAAAACTCCAGCCCATCAAGCCTTAACGACTACCGCCCGGTAGCCCTCACCCCAATCATCACTAAGTGCTTAGAGCAGCTGGTCCTAGCACACCTCAAATCCTGTCTCCCCTCCACCCTGGACCCCCACCAATTTGCATACCGTCAGAACAGAAGCACAGAGGATGCAGTCTCCATAGCGCTGCACTCTGTCCTCTCACACCTGGACAATAAAAACACCTACGCCAGAATGCTGTTTATAGACTTCAGTTCAGCATTCAATACAATCATCCCCTCACAACTTATCAGGAAACTCACAGACCTAGGCATCAATCCCCTTATGTGCAACTGGTTACTGGACTTCCTGACCAGCCGGCCCCAACATGTCCGGCTGGATAACCACTGCTCATCCATCATCACAATGAACACCGGAGTACCACAAGGCTGTGTGATGAGTCCCTTCCTCTACTCCCTCCTCACCTATGACTGCAGACCTGTCAATTGTTCTAATAACATCATTAAGTTTGCAGATGACACCACGGTGATCGGCCTCATTAAAGACAGCAACGAGGCCGCCTACAGGGAGGAGGTGGTTCGTCTGGCTGAGTGGTGCGACACCAACAACCTGCTGCTCAACACTCGGAAGACCAAGGAGCTCATTGTGGACTTCAGGAGGAATGCTAACCCACATCCACCCATTTACATCAAGGGGACGGCCGTGGAGCGTGTGAACAGCTTCAAGTTCCTGGGAGTCCACATCTCCGAGGATCTCACCTGGACGACCAGCTGTTCCAACCTGGTCAAGAAGGCTAACCAGCGCCTCTTCTTTTTGAGGACTCTGAGGAAGAACCACCTGTCCTCAGACATCATGGTGAACTTCCACCGCTGTACCATCGAGAGCATCCTGACCAACTGTATAACAGTTTGGTACGGGAGCTGCTCTGCTTCGGACCGGAAGGCGTTGCAGAGGGTAGTGAAAGCCGCTCAGCGGATCACCGGAGCACCACTTCCTTCCATAGAGGACCTCTACAGGAAACGGTGTCTGAAAAAGGCTGGGAAAATCATCAAAGACCCAAGTCACCCAGCACACAAACTCTTCACCCTCCTGCCCTCTGGGAGGCGCTACAGGAGCCTCCGGACTAAGACCACCAGGTACCAGAACAGCTTCTTTCCTACAGCTGTCAGACTCCTGAATTCTGCCTCCTGACATCTCACCCACACTAAAACTCATGGATTGAACATATATCACTACTGTACCCATATATATCTCATCGATTTTTAATTGCACTACTGAAAATACTGTGTAGACAATCACACTGTACAATACAATAATTATCATTCTACAGCTGTTTATTAATATTAATACTTGCATATTGTATATTTATAGTCTGTCATATCCTTTATATTTATAAATCATTTGATAAACTGTTCATAGCATGTACATAGCTTGTAATATATTACATCCTTGCTAAAGCACTTCTGGATGGATGCAATTGCATTTCGTTGCTTGTACTTGTGACATGCAATGACAATAAAGTTGAATTCAAAAATTCAAAAAAATTCAAAATTCAAATTCATATGACACAGCCCCACCTCAGATATTTTTCACCAGACGCCACTGATTATCTCTTACATTTTGTATGACTAAATCTGTCCATATTTCCTCAAAACTCACTAGAAGACAGCATTTGAGGGGTCTTTTTTTTATCTCCTGGGGAGCATACCCCCAAACCCCCCAATAATTGCTTTTTCACAAAGTACAATTTAAGTATAGAGATTGCTAATGTGACGTCATCGTGACCTATTACCAGCGGTGAACGCAAAGCATTTTGGGAATCCGCGGCACAAACAGAAGGCGCCAGACTTGGGCTGCGTTCCAGTCCAAAATTGTCATGCCCTTCACTCGCTAACTTCCCTCCGTCTTGTTCACTCGGATGTACGTCATTGCTTACGTTGCACGAGTGCCCACTACTGGCGGAAACTGCAATTGGCTGAATTGGAACGTCCTAAGCCCTTGATCACTTGGAATCAGCCATGGAGTTGATTTATTATTTACATTTTTTTTTCTTTAAGAATTTGTTTAATGCAGCATCCAAATGTATATAGGTGTGTTTGGGTTGTTTTAAATTAAATATATATATAATTAATATATCAGAGTTGTTTGTGGTGGTGGTGATTAGACGAGATCTGCGGTGACGTCACAATCGTGTTGCATTGTGGTATATGGAGCTGCCTGAAGTGTACATATGAAGTAGACTCGCTCCCTCGGACACAAACAGAAGGCGCCAGACTTGATTGCATGGAGGGAAGAACGCAGTGTTCAAGATGCCGTCTACCCATGGCCGTAGCCAGCTATGAGGAGGTCACCGAGGTCAGAACCTCGGTCATTTTTTTACATTCAAAAATAAAATGTCAAGCTCTCTGAATGATTAATTACCTGTTTAAACCACCTCATATGAGTGTTGCAATTGATGTTGCTGCGAGAAGCTAGCGCAGTGAACGGGGCTTGAGAGCGCGCTGTGAGTGAGGGCGCGGGTGCCAGATCCCGTGTTGCCAGATCCACCTATTAGAAAGGTGAAAGTAGTATTCTGGACCTGTTTTTCTGATTCAATGTGAGCCTTTATGAAGTTATTAAAGTGGAAAGTTGCATGTTAGGGTTAGTGATATATTCATCTTATTTCCAAAACACAAGCTTTGAACTTATTTGGGATTATTATTATTATTATTTTGTTTTGTGTGTTTTTCATAGCAATATCTGGCAACATTTTACTGTCGGCATTAATAAAAAAATAAAAAAAGCTTATAGACAAACTGTAATTGCATAAAACTACCACATTCGGTAAGACAAACGCAATGATCATCGTGATTATCTGTAAGAAATGTATAACACTATCAAAAACAATAGCATAATACAGATCTGTATAATTTGCCAAATAACTTACTGGCCAGCTGGAAGACGGCTCATGCTGTTTAGTTAACCTTTCACAAAGTCATCATACAAACATTAAAGCAAGCAGTGTTTCTCAACTAGCAATCTATTCTATAGTCAGCATATTTGTGTTTGATCTGTGTGAATTACAGAAATATAAGACTTGCTAGACCTACTTTTTTTCTATATTTCTTTGCACAAAACTCTCCAGAAAGTGCCATTTAATGTTTTTTTTTTTTTTTTTTAATTACGGGGGGCATACCCCCGGGCCCCCCTAGTGAGAGACTACCCCACACATAATTAAATCCAAATATAAGCCCTGTATATATATATATATATGGCAAATATATTATCAAAAAAAATATATATATATATATATATATATGGCAAATATATATAAAAAAAAAAAAAAAAAGAGTCGCAGCTTAATGTCCATGGGGAAATGTGGGTCCAATGGCCTAACCATTATTATAACACAATTCTTTACACAACACCCCGGACCTCACTAATTTTCAAACCCTGGTTACGGCCTTGCTGTGTTATAAACTGCAATAGTCCTTCTTGCACAGTTTTGAAAAAGAACGCTAAGGGTTGTTTTAAGGACATGTTTGTGTATGCTGGTAGACGGCCACTCTGAAGCGGTCAGAGGCGATTAAAAGATTCAAAAAGTCGAGACAGGACCCATCGTCCAAATTCTACCCACCACTCTAACTTAGTTCATCCAAAACAAACTAAAATAGACTCAAAGTGCTAAATACCTGAATTATCCTTTAAGAACGATAATTGATTTTCGTATAAAATAATACTACCATTAAAAACACAACGAATTGCGCACCCAGGTGTTCCCGATTACCGCTCCTGGCGCCAAGCAACGGTGCGAGAGTAGCCTACGGCTGCCATCCTGATAAATCATTTTATATAACTGAATAAACATTATTTTGTTTATATTTTACTGGAGGACATGGTGAGGATTTTTCAGTCATGTATTTTCTGCTTTAATAGCCGGATCATGGCCAGAGGTTTTCTGCGTCCCAATTCAGAAGCTGCTTCCTGAATTGCCAGATTAAACTTCAAACTGTTTAAGTATTGGGTGTTAGCTTACGTAAATAGTGTAATGAAAAGAAAAGAAAAGAAGACATACATGGGCATATGGTTCAAATGTTCACTTATATCTTACCTTGATGCGATTTTGTAGGCTAGTGTATTCTTTTTATTATGTAGCATAAATTGACAATATAAATGATGAATATAAATATATATTTAAACCCCGTATTATGGAGAGAAAAAAACAAAGCAATCCGTCCCTTCAGTTTATAAACTGTACTCACAATATTTTTTATGTGTACATAAAAATACACAATTGTATTGGTGTAAACTCACAATAACAAGAAAACTTTGTGCTTTTGTAAAAATAAAATAAAAAATCAGGCGCGCTTTCATGATCTCCGTGAACTGGAGCGCGTCTCAAAAATGAACTGAAACAAAATAGCTATACAAGCTTGAAATATCCACTTTTAAACGAACAAATTCGAATCTAATTTCCAGTTTCTAATTTGGCCTTAGAAAACCAGTAATATCGACATTTTTTTCCCTATCAATTTGTGAATATTTCAAATATTTAATAAAGGGGAAAAAAGTCAAACAAAAATCTGAAAATACGTCAATTTTTTTATTTATTTTTTTGCGCAGCATTTGGTGTGTACAGTTCAAATTCAAATTTTGGTGGTCAACTTGTGTTTTAAAAATAGCCTAACAACCGTTCATTTTTTCGTTTTTCAATTACGGGTTAAAAAAAGAAAAACTAATGGACGCAAAAGTAGACGGACCTTATATTATTAATTCTTTCAAATAATGTAGGCTATTTGTAGAAAAAGTTAGTGTTGGGTCCGTGTACTTTTGCGTCCGTTCGTTTTTGCACAAATACAAGAAGTTGCGAATGATGTATTATTATTTTCTGTATGACCAGAAATGATAGAGTAGCCTATTTTAAGTTGTTTCCACTGTTGATAGAAAAATGTAAGTGTCCGCCGCCCGCGCGCCTCCACACTCCACACAAACACTTGGATATACTCAAAAGCCCTGTATTATGACTGACATTTGCCGAATTGCTTTGTTCCTTTTTTTTTGATAAAAGCGGCTTCTTAATATGTTGCCTAAATGTAGCCTAGGCCTACTACTAATAATAATAATTAGTATTAGTATTATTACAGTAGGTGTAACTGGTCTGTTGTCTGCGTTGTGTTTTTGTTGACTTAAGAACAGGACAGCATTCGGCAGCTTCACAAATCTTTAATGCCTGATATAAAACAAATGTAATCAGCCTCTTAGTGTGAGAGTCGCCCTCGAAATAACTCTCTCACTGCATCACCAATGCAAAGAGGAATAAAATCACATATAACATGCATATAACAGAAAACATACCTGATATAAAACAAATGTAATCAGCCTCTTAGTGTGAGAGTCGCCCTCGAAATAACTCTATAAAACAAATGTGATGTACACTTATCACGTGTGCTCTCATTTCACATTTAGGCCCATAAGCAAAAATATCGCTTAATCGTGATGAAATTACAAAAATCGCCACACAGATAGGTAAAATAATATTATACACAGGAATTAGTGTGAAAATATAGACATAAAAGCAACAATTAAAATTAGGATTAAAGATGATTATGGGGAGCCCAAAATAACCTCACCTCTCACTGCAATCATCAATGCAAAGAGGAAGAGGAGGGGACAGAACAGGAAATTATATTGACTCAAGACATCACATCGATTAAAGGGAAAGACACTCAACTTCACTCAGGCAGTCATATCAGGTACATGTAAACGAACAATTTTGTGAGAATTCTAATAAACTATACATACATTTAACAGTGCACTTATGTACCTGTTACATAGGCTAATATGTTAATCATAAAATAATTTATGAATGTTTTATTTTTATATAATAAAACCTAACCTTGTGTTTGTGTTATATTTCTTGTTTATATGTGAAGTCTTTTTTTGCTTATTCTATTATATTGAGCTTTTTTTCTCCCAAAAATGGAGTTTTAGAAAATTGAAGAAATTATCCATTTTAAAGGTGCAATGTGTAACATTTTTGAGTGTCTATTAACAGAAATGCAATATGACATCCATAACTATGTGTTCAGTGGTGTACAAAGAACTTACTTAATAAACCGTAATGTTTTTATTACCTTAGAATGAGGCATTTACACTCACCGGCCACTTTATTAGGTACACCTGTCCAACTGCTCGTTAACACTTAATTTCTAAGCAGCCAATCACATGGCGGCAAGTCAGTGCATTTAGGCATGTAGACATGGTCAAGACAATCTCCTGCAGTTCAAACCGAGCATCAGTATGGGGAAGAAAGGTGATTTGAGTGACTTTGAACGTGGCATGATTGTTGGTGCCAGAAGGGCTGGTCTGAGTATTTCAGAAACTGCTAATCTACTGGGATTCTCACGCACAACCATCTCTAGGGTTTACAGAGAATGGTCCGAAAAAGAAAAAACATCCAGTGAGCGGCAGTTCTGTGGGCGGAAATGCCTTGTTGATGCCAGAGGTCAGAGGAGAATGGCCAGACTGGTTCGAGCTGATAGAAGGGCAACAGTGACTGAAATAACCACTCGTTACAACCGAGGTATGCAGCAAAGCATTTGTGAAGCCACAACACGCACAACCTTGAGGCGGATGGGCTACAACAGCAGAAGACTCCACCGGGTACCACTCATCTCCACTACAAATAGGAAAGAGAGTCTACAATTTGCAAGAGCTCACCAAAATTGAACAGTTGAAGACTGGAAAAATGTTGCCTGGTCTGATGAGTCTCGATTTCTGTTGAGACATTCAGATGTTAGAGTCAGAATTTGGCGTAAACAGAATGAGAACATGGAACCATCATGCCTTGTTACCACTGTGCAGGCTGGTGGTGGTGGTGTAATGGTGTGGGGGATGTTTTACTGGCAGATTTTAGGCCCCTTAGTGCCAATTGGGCATCGATTAAATGCCACGGCCTACCTGAGCATTGTTTCTGACCATGTCCATCCCTTTATGGCCACCATGTACCCATCCTCTGATGGCTACTTCCACCATGTCACAAAGCTCTAATCATTTCAAATTGGTTTCTTGAACATGACAATGAGTTCACTGTACTAAAATGGCCTCCACAGTCACCAGATCTCAACCCAATAGAGCATCTTTGGGATGTGGTGGAACGGGAGATTCGCATCATGGATGTGCAGCCGACAAATCTGCGGCAACTGTGTGATGCCATCATGTCAATATGGACCAAACTCCCTGAGGAATGCTTCCAGCACCTTGTTGAATCTATGCCACGAAGAATTGAGGCAGTTCTGAAGGCAAAAGGGGGTCCAACCCGTTACTAGCATGGGGTACCTAATAAAGTGGCCGGTGAGTGTATATCTACATAGGCGCGGGAATCCCCTTCTATGAAGGTCGCCATATTGTGACGTCATGTTTCTACCGTAGCCGACAGCGAACAAACAGCGTTACAGAGCGCGTTTCGTCACTACATTGAAAGAGAAGCCGCAGGAAGCTAGAAGAAGCTAGTCATAAACACCGTGAGTGGTGACTTTTCCCTAGTCAGTGGTGTAAAGATGTAGTTGGATTGTTTCATGTAAATTAGTTCTTCTCCCTTGCTGTGTTTTGGCTTTGCTATGTGGGGATAAATGTGCTGGTTAAGTTCGTGAGACAGCTGATTAGTAGGCTACTCTTGTCATTGACCGTAAACAGTTACAGGAATCACCAACCCGTCGATCTTGGAAGCATTTTAAGTCGATCGAGTTTCCAAAATCAGAGAAAAAAAGCCTATTGTGTGTAGTAAGTGGTGTCTAGGGGATGCGGAGGCGCGCGTGCTGTCACAATCACGTTATTTTTGCCGCACGCACCTTTGGGCTCATGCGGACGCGTCGAGTTTAAACAAGGCTTTACGCTTTAACCAGCTCAGCCACAGTAACCGCTCATATTAGCCAGCTAAACTTTTACTATCCTGTTAGAAAAAATATATAGTTGCATAGTTTCATGTGGTTCTTCTCCCTCGCTGTATTATGGGTTTGCTGTGTGGGGAGAATGTGCTGGTTACGTTCGTGAGACAATCAGCTGATTACTATTATTATATTATGTAAGGTGCATTGTGTAATATTTCTGAGGATCTATTGACAGAAATGCAATATAAGATCCATAACTATGTTTTCAGTGGTGTATAAAGACCTTACTTAATGAACCGTTATGTTTTTATTACCTTAGAATGAGACATTTATATCTACATAGGCGCGGTAATCCCCTTCTATGAAGGTCTGAAGGTATGTTTCTATCGTAGCCGAAAGCGAACAAACAGCGCTAAAGAAACCTCATTGCTTGACTTACTATTCTCTGCTGCTGACTCAGACTCAGACGACGACATATTTTGTCTTACGTCGGCCACCGTAACTTCTCATTCGAGTTTGAAAACCGAGGGATAGGCCGCGAGTGACTTGCCGTTTGCAATTTGCAAGTCTCACCACTAGATGCCGCTAAAAATCCCACACTGCACCTTTAAAAAATGAAGTTTAAACACAATGCAAAGCATCCCTTATAAAAATTATATTAAATTTAATTTGGGGACATAGCCTACCTATGAACTGCACACAGCAGTGAAAGGACGATAGACAAATGCTATGTCAGCTCACAGTGCCTCGTACATAGTTAAAACAATGATTACAATATCATAATAGACAATACACATCGCACACCCCATACGCACATAAAGAATGAACTTACAACTGAACTGACATTTACCAACTTTCTTCTTCTCTCCTCTCTCGCGTGCAGGAGACAGACGTTATTCTGTCGCGATTCCCGCGAATGTGATGCGAATTGTCACGTGAAAATGCAAATCCACAAAGATAGAAAAAATAATAATAATACGCATACAACGATAGCAAAAAACAGTTTTGTAAAAATTATTTCAAACTCCACATTTAGGGGGGCCACAAGGGGGGCCAAGCTTTTTGTCACAGGGGCACTGGCCCCCCTGGCCTCCCTCTAGATTCAACAGGTGGCCTGGTTGAATCATCGTGGGCACGATTTGTTAAACCGAGGGAACAGTTTAAGAATTTGTGAGTACAGTTTATAAACTGAGGGGACGGATTGCACAACCGTCGCCACGGGTTGTTTTTTCCCCCAACAGGAGACTTTCTGGGCTCCGTACTACGGAAATATAAAACCCAGTTGAATATAAAAAAGTGCAGTTCAAATTTTACTCCCGCTCGTCATCGGTAGCTGTCACCATAGACATAATAAATACATAGACGCCCTGCTATTGGCCGCTTTGGAACGTTGCTACCATACGTCAACGGGTCCGCCATTTTGCGGAGGGCAAGACAGCACTGTAATCAAATGTAAGTAAACGGGGGAGCTGCGTTTTTTCTGGATAGGAACAAACTGTTTTTACATTTATCAACCGATTTCAGTGGTTTGTATGTGGTGTACAAAAAGTTCCATCTCTAGTTATTTAAAATCTCGATAGTTAGACTTGTAAAATATTTTTTTTTAATAAAGAATGGTCAAAGCTCAGGCTTGTCATGTATCTGGCTTTTTATTCTTGGATAAGAATGGTGAAGACCCCCATACTGAGATATAATTTAAGTTTTCTTATTGTGGAAAAAGCATTTTTTGTGATTGACCAGATTTTAGCAATAACAAAGATAACTGATGGATCCGATATGTTACGGTACAACTATAGTGCAATGCAAATAGTAAATATAACATAAAGTGAGAAGTAATAGTAAATAGTTTAGTCAATAAAATAAACAAATAGTATACAGCAAATAAAATAGTAATGAATAGTATAATTATATAATATCATAAGTACAATAATACAATCATAAAAATATTGATAATAGCATATAGTTTATTATTAATACTATAATAATAGCAATAAAATAAGAAATATCAATTACAGAATATATACAATAAAAAATAAGTTAAATAGTGACATTTTAATATTTAACTCTTTTTGTTAAATTTCAGTTTTATTGATCAGTAATAGCCATTATAACAGAAGTAGCTTCAGTCAAACATACAGCAGGATACAACGTTAAAATAGCCTAAATATAAAGTTATGAAACTTCACTTTGCCCTCAGCCAAAACAATTTACCAGGGAACCATTTATAGATTAATGAGACCAAAGATCGCCCGTTAGATATACACAAGACGAATTATATCTCATGTTTAACCACTAGACTACAGACATCCGAGTCAGGGGCAAAACTTCAGAAGCACTGACCGAGGGACGGCTGTTCCAGGCGGGGTAGACGAGCGCTGAGCGCATTTTACAACTCCGAAAACGTCAGATCAAATTTTTAAATAGGCGCTATCTTTATAAACAAACCACAGATTTGAGCTTTAAACAACTACATTGTCGGCTGAAAAACTATTAAAACTACATTTCGTGACACAATAACAGTAGTATTTTTAAATTTATCCTCTGAACGTTACTATTACTAATTAAATCATGACCAAATACAACCAAAAACAAACGTTCAGGCTTGCTTGTGAAAGGTAATTCCTCGAAAGCTGTTTTCAGTTGTGTGGCGATGTGTACAGCCCCAAACAGCGCACAAAACAGGCATTTTTCTCAATTCCCGGTATGAGAGGTATGGTAAAGTTGCCATCCCCAACATGGCGGCGCCGTTGACGTACGCTCCAGCGGCCAATAGGGCGTCTATGTATTTATTATGTCTATGGCTGTCGAAGTTGCTAGGCAACAAGAACAATCATCCGTCATTTTTTTAAATAAAAGTGCTGTCGTCACCGGCGCGCAATGACTTATGGGGTAGGATCGGGGAGGATAGACCGAGAAGGATCCATTTATGTATCCTTCCTTTCACGGGGAAACGAAGGGTGCATTAGGCGTCGCTTTTGAATCAGGGTAGCCTTTGTCGCGCCGCTGTGACGCAATCGGCCTTCAAATGCGGCCTTCGGAGGACGCAGCCTTCACATTGGGACACAGCTCTAGTGTAGAGAACAAAACACATTCAATGAAAACCGTAGCATTTTAAATTATGAGTAATGTAATGTCCATGTCACCCCCCCTGAAACCTCATGCCACCAAAGGAAAAAATCTCTAGATCCGCCACTAACCATGGTCTTCCCTGTGTCACCAAAAGACTCCTCAAATAATACAAGGCCTAATTAATTTGTGTTGGTTATTTCCCATGTTGTGGCTTTCTGTTTTTTAAATGGTTCAAATATATAATTCATAGAGTGGAATGCTTGGATGAATTCTCTATTATTCCCCAAAGGCAAAGCTCCCTTTTAAAGTGTTAAGTAAAAGAACACAAGTCATTAAATTGATTTCAAAGTAGGCCAATGTTTATTTCATTCAGTAAATAAAAGCCATGATAAAAAGGGGGGAAAAAACGTTATTCGATCAAACAATATTTATGTGTGTATAGTTTTCAGAGTTATGCATTCCATAGGTATATTCATCTTGTGCCATTTATTAATACACAACAAAAATCATAGACTATAAAACAGGAGTGATTGCATGCTCAAGTTTTAAATACAACCGATTTTGCTTTATTATATAAATTCCTCTATTCATTCGGAAGGTTTTCTCGCCACAAGATGAAAAACAGCCTCAAAGTCAGACACGGAGTTGCTCTTCTGGTCTTCTACAGGCAGTAGATTAAACTCGTGGATAGAGAGGCCTAAACCTGTGAGCGTTTTCTCAATATCACACTGACTCAGTCTAAGACAAGAAAAGGACTGTTCATCCACCTTGTAGAAGGTCTCACCCAGAACTCCTACCATGACCAGAAGTCCACCAGGACGCAGGACCTTGGTCAGCCCATGTAAAGCCCGACGGTATGTCTGAATGTCTTTACACGCTGCTTCCAGGCACAGAGATGTTATGATGCAGTCAGCTGGTTCCAATGTGTGTGGATAGAACGGATTCTCCAACCGGACATCACATTTTAAAACCTTTTTGACTCGTTGCTTAAGCGAAGCCTCCAAATCAGACGGGCTGAATAGTTCAAAGATGAATGAAAAGTGATATAAATAAATAATACCAAGAAGAATGGTATCGTGTAAAATAGGCTTGGCTCTGTAATTTTATAAATGGGTGTGGGTTTTTTATTTCATCCTTACATAGTTTTACCAATGGAATTAGCCTGCAAGTTAATTCAGAAATTCTTTAAAGGAGAACTCATTTTTTTGTAAATTTGGAGTGCTGTCAGTACAGAGAACAACGACAAAAATCAGTGTTGCCTTCACCGTGTTATCCTCTTTTTAAAATTTGCACCCTGTTGACTTAAATGGGTTAATTTAGCCAGCTCACATACCTGTATTTACTTCCTGATTTCGGTCGAAGTCCACAGTAGTCGATTGTCGAGTGCGTGCACGCGATCATGGGTAAAGGCCAATTTATACTTCTGCGTCGGGTGCGCGCAGTAGGTACGGCGTAGCATACGCACAGACGCGTACCATACGCCGTAACCTGACGCGCACCTCCTCAAAAATGTAACTAGACGACGCGGACCGCAAGATCTGTGATTGGTCGGCTTGGGAGCATCGCATTTCCTCCTATGTATTTCCGGCATGTTCTTCTGCACCGCCCGCCATTTTTAAATTCTAAGTACAACAAAAAAATGACCTTTTCCACCTCGATAAGCTCCAACTCCAACATGATCTGCTCTCTTTCAGTCGACATTGCTTGTAGTAACCTAAACTCAAAACAGCCGCGAGGAATCTTCTTCTTCTTGCCGCGAGGAATCTAAACACAGTGGAACATTAAAACCCTCCGCCGCCAACTAGCGTTTCGGCGCTGTACTGCAGAGCAACGCAGACCTAAACGCAGAAGTATAAATGCTCATGACGGCGTCGCCTACATACGTAGCCTACGCCGTACACTACGGCGTACACTCGACGCAGAAGTATAAATTGGCCTCAACTAAGCAATTTATTTTACCAATGATCGCGCGCGCGCACTCTACAATCGACTACTGTGGACTTCGACCGAAATCAGGAAGTAAATACGGGTATGTGCGCTGGCTAAATTAACACCACTTTTATTCATATCTTTCACATCTACTGCAGTCAAATTCACCGTGTTCACTCTGAATAAAATCACTCACATCATGGCTGTGCACTTGTAATGACACATCAAGGATGTTAAGAGGCTAAAAGCAGGTTTAAAACTTGCCCCATTTAAGTCAACAGGGTGCAAATTTTAAAAAGAGGATAACACGGTGTAGGCAACACTGATTTTTGTCGTTGTTATCTGTACTGACAGCACTCCAAATTTACAAAAAAATGAGCTTCTCCTTTAAAAAAGTGCTACCGCTGTTATTAGGCCTAATGGTTATATCGTTATAACTTGAGAGTGAGTTTATTTTTTAAAAGTCCAAAGAACCAAAAACTACCTTTGGAGAAACACCCAAAATATAGCATTAGGGCTATAGGTTAATTATCCTACCTTTTTCCCTCCAGTTCACAGATGTACTGCAAAATAGGTTTCCAATCTAAACAGCCTTCTTGATTTTTCAACCATTTTTCAATTTCTATTCGATTGTTATCAGCGAAATCAGACAGCACAACCTCGTCATAGTATTCGCACGCGCTTAAGACGCTGTGGATAGACGGTCCGCTGCCCACATCAACCAGCCTCTGACCTCTGTGTTCTCCTATAAAACAAACGTGTGTTAAACCTATTTACGAAAAGTAAAACATTTAAACATAGCGATTAGATTGATTGGGGTTGCTTGCTTGCTTACCCGTGGAGAAAACTCGGCTAAGGCATCTTAAAACGAAAGTAAGAAAATCCTTCTCGTCAGAGTGACCGCGAGGGCAGGAATAGAAATTTTTAACATATGCACGCGAATCAAAATGCCGCTGATAGAACTCTCCCTCAGTGAAGTTCACGCATTCACTCATGATTACAACACCTGTGTCGACGACGACTGTAGTTGTTTTTAAACTGTCCTGTCCTGGGACCAGTAAGCGGAAGAGGCGCAAATGGGATTTCCAGACTTGCGCAACTGACGCTAGACATCTGTGAGCACGTACACGACCTACGTGAGCACGTAGGGCAGTTAGAAGGACCAGGAGCACTCAAAAATATTACTTTAATGAACATGATGTAATTCTTTACAGCACTTAATCATGCAAATTGTTTATTAAATAAATCACCTGTATTTAACCATTTCATACATGAATTATTGAATCACAAAGTAGGCTTATATTTTTTTTCAGGTTTGTTTTTACTTTTAAACAAGTGAAAATCATGCCAATAACTTTTTTTTCTTCAATATATTTTATTTGGAGGGAGTAACATATCTGTCCACTGCAGCGTCACCATTTGCATCAACGATCTAAAAAGTGATTCAATAGAACTCATTGTTTGGTCTGAAAATTTTTTTTTTTTTAAAACATTTACTAAGAGCAAATGTATAATACTATGAACAATACACATGAGAACATTAATATAACAACAGCAATAGAGAGGACATTTGAAAAACATATTCTATGTCTCAACTCATTTTATTCATTTAAAAATGACCAACTTTTATTTAAATCAATTAAAACAGTATCATATCATTTGATTTACCTTCCACCAATAAAACTATTAATAAGAAATGTATTCATAATTGAAAAATACACACAGAGATAGAGAATAGAAAAATACTATTATGCATAAACAGCTTTTGAAAATTGATGAAGGCTGTGCTGTCAGTGTATATGTTTCAAGTAATAATACATATTTTATTAATAGAGTAATGGTTTGATGAATTATAAAATTTGAAGACTATTTAATATTGCTGTTTAATAAAACTATTCAAGTGTTAATTATATCATAATTTTAACTAAAACATACTGAATCTAAACATAAGCCATAGGCACAATATACACCCTTCATTGTGAAATAGTGTTTCTTTCTTGAGCAGCTATCAGGATATTGGCACGATAAGTAAACAAAGCATTTCCTATTGTTTTAGAGAGGGTCATCATGTGAGGTGACAAATGATTAAGAGATTAGTGATGTAGGCCTATGTGAATATTAGCCATAGAGAATATCAGTATATATTTGTAATAATTCATCATCACTCTATCATATGTTCTGCTTATTTCAGTAATAGGCTATAATTTGTGGTTCCCACTCAGTGTTTTTCACAGGACTTTAACTTAATCTACATCTGTTGTTATTTATGATTAGAACTCATTTCAACACACTAAAGAAAATATGATAACTAGGCCTACATTAATGTTGAGGAAAAAAAATCGTACACGTCTTCTGAAGTGCACTGACAAGTCTGTTCATCCAATGAAACCGAATGCCCCATGTTAACATCCCTGTGACTTGTTTACTGAGAATGCATTGAACAACGGCACATTTACGGGACTCGTACACCACAGAAGGAAACTCTGGTGTACTGCTTTGAGGACTTGACCAAAGCTGCGAAGTGTAAACACAAAACCCTAAACTCATCCATAGCCTTAACACTGTCTGTATATGCTTTTTTATTTCTAATGGTTGACTAGTCCAGGAGATTTAATTGTATTATAGCTGTACACAGTGTCGGAAAGAGGTGACATATTGGGTTGCACCCTAACAACTTCATCATCATCCTCATCTTCTGAAACGGAGTCATCTCCATGCCCTCACAAAAGATTTAGTGATTAATCTCCATTTCAAATTACATGTCCAGTATTGTTAAACATGTAGGCTGTGTAGTTGGAATCCCACAAGTATTTAGTTATATTTCGTTTTTAGTTTAAATGTTTAAAATATGAAAGTAATATATAGTCATTAAACGATTTATTTATTGTTTATTTTTGTTATGGTATTTAATTTTCTGCTCTTGGGTTTCATTTGTGTTTTTGGGACGGAGGACTTTTATTTTGACGTTCACGCGCGTGAGCGGATATTATGTGCATGTGCCCCAAACATTTCAGTACGGAACGAGACTCAGATCCATCGCGTCAAAGGTTTACAATGAATTTAAAAGGATTTAGCTCCTGGTTTAAACGGAGAACAAACTCTTAGTCAAGTCAAATGGTGCAAATAAAGTGTGGGAATCATCAGTCGAAGAGTCAAACCTTTCTTAAGCCAGACATGCTAACTGTTACATTTTCTGTAGCAATCATTTCTGTGATTATTTTTTTGGACCGGATAGCAGCTATCAGCATTTTGCCATTTTCTTCGGGAATCAAACATCTGTACTACAGTGGGCTGAAGTAAGTTCGCTGCTGCTGCATTTCTTTCTCCTCCTGCGTGTCTTTATAAGCTTGGAGGTGGTGGGCTTTCAGATCATTCATATATTGCACGTGGCTTTCCCTGATGTTGGTTGAGTGAAATACTGCCACACTGGGTTCGGTTTCTGTTCAGCCATCAGACTAGTGTCATTATATGTAAACAAATAAAATACAGACTTAGTAATTTTAAAGTCACTTTTATTTGCATTCTGATGTGCATGGAATAATCTAATGTTTTGGGGGTAAAACAGCTGATTGAGAGAGTCTGAGTAAATTATTGCACGGTAACTTGCAAGATAGTAGTAACGTTAGTAGCCTAATTCATAGTAATAATACATGGCTCAATTTTGTAAGCACCTTCTCAAAACTATAGTCTACGTCACCCGGTTCTGAGCATTTATTCATGGGAATGATAATATTTTTTTTTAATCATGAGAATTTGTTTTTTATTTGTAAATCGCATTGTATAGCAAAGCGCAAATTTTAACCAGAAAATCGCAATTTGGGTTTTTTTTTTTTCTCGTGCAGCCCTACTTTTAACCCAATCGCTGTGCTGTATTACGTATGAGACCGCTCTAATTAACATGAACCAGCATCGTGTATGCACACATATTTAATCATGTCTTCTTCTAATTAAATATGTGGGTCAATGACGTATAAGGATTTTCGACAGGCCAATTTTAAAATAGAAAAAATAATAATACCAGTTGCAATTTTTCAAACATTAAGGACCTTGTGTACACAAATTCATATTACAATTTTAATTTAAGTGATTTTAATGTTTCTTCATCTTGGTGAATTGGCCGTAGCCTTAAAAAATATCATGTGGTGCGACCACATAATTTATCTTAAAATTAATTAATTTTTAAAAAAAAATTAACAAGTTTTTAGTAATTAAAGTGTTTAGAAACAAAGTATTTGCATTTCTTTTGAGTTTTTGTACATAATGATTAATTTTTTGTTCTATATTTTCAGAGTTGCCTCCTTAAATCTAGTTAACAGACTTATTTTCCCTTTAAATTACATAAAACTGATAAAAAATCTTTAAAAAATATCATTCACTTAAGCATACTGTATCAGTGATTCATATTTCAGCCACAGTTTAAATTTAATACAGTGATTGCTTTTATTGGTCACACGCATGAGTGGTCGCTCCAAATGACACGAAGACCTCATATAGTAAAAAATCTATTTGAAGAGATCAATGAACAATACTTTTTATACAAAAAAAATTGATTTAAACCAGATTTTTTATTTATAAAAATCACATCACAAAATATAAGTGCACCATTTCATTTAACTTGACTTAGAATTTCTTTCTAACAAATAATAATGTTATAAATACAAGTATTGTATACAGATAACATGTTAATTAATTAGTAATTAATACTTTTATTAATCAAGGACGCATTAAATTGATAAAAAGTGACAGTAAAGATATTTAGGCTATAATATGTTACAAAATATTCTATTTCAAATAAATGCTTGTTCTTTTGAGCTCTCTATTCATCAAATAATCCTGACATATAAAATGTATCTCAGTTTCCACAAAAATATGAACACTGATAATAATTTTCTTGAGCAGCAAATAATTATATTATGCTGATTTCTGAAGGATTATGTGACATTGAAGACTGGAGTAATGATGCTGAAAATTCAGCTTTAATCACAGGAATAAATTACAGTTTACTATATATTCCCATAGAAAACAGCTGATTTAAACTGTATAATAAACTAATATTTCTCTCTTCTCGTAGCAAGGTACTCCGCTCTTGCTGCAGGGTCAGAATTTTTACTTCGCTTGGCAGTGGCATCTGGTAAAATAGATTAAAATAGTTTTAAATAAATAAATAGGCAATAATAAATACATTACTAATAAATGCATAATTACTAAACTGAAATGACATGCTCTAATTTTTTTCAAATTTTTTTTTTTTAAAGTTGCATTTTTCTGATATTGTACAAAACCCTTGTGCCTCATTTAAAAAAGTTACACATAGCTCCATAGAGGACAAAAATGTCCACGTCAGAAAACTGTCATAAAAATTTTAAGCTTGGGAGCACAGAATTAAGTTTGGTATCATTTTAAAGAAAACGCTTGGCAGATTATGAATAATAATTATAATATATGAATATTTCTGAATTATGAAAAAGTTAATAAGTCAATCCAAAAAAAAGTTATATAGGTTTAAGTTTATGAAAATTATTTTATGTAAAATATATATATTTTATAAAACAAGTTGAACTGAAAAACGGCTAGAAAATCAAAGCCATTAATTAGTGCTGGGCGGTTTGACCAAAAATTTATATCACGTTTTTTTTCAAAATTATGCGGTTTTCCGGTTTCTGGCATTTTGTTTTTTTCATGCATAATCAGGTGTTCAAAGCATTGTCTACTGGTTGAGAGAGGAATTACTGCAGTAAATTGACTTAGGATGGTCTATTTTACTGTCATTAGTGAATATTGTAGAATAGAATAGCGCCCAGTATAACCTAAAATTGTTATTTCTTAACGTTCTTATAACCAAGCAAGAACGTTAATACAACGTTTATATAACGGGAGAATTGAACGTTCTAATGACGTTTGAATGATGTTCTTATAACCAAGCAAGAACGTTAATACAACGTTTATATAACGGTAGAATTGAACGTTCTTATATCGTTTTGAATAAAGTTCTTATAACCAAGAAATTACGTTAATACAACGTCTAAAAAGCTGGACGTTTTGAATGTTCCTAGAACATTGAGAAATAACGTTTTTATAACTTAATGGGAACGTTATAAAAACGTTCTTATAACCTAAAATTGTTAGCCGGGGAAGAGGAGAGATTCGCGATTGCACTAAACACGTTTTAAGTGCAGGATTCTCTGAGCGAGCCCAGAGAAAATAGACCTATTCTGACAAGAGCAGCGTGTATCTGAGAGCGCGGCACATTATTTTCCGTGCGCGAGCAGAGAGATTCGCGCTCGCGCATTATATTAATGTACTTTCGCGCTCTCGACATTTGACAGGAAAATAACGCCATAGTTCTGCAGCATCCATCTTCCCTGTAACGTAACACCAGAGCACTGCTGTTTACCCTCGCCTCGCAGTCACTGCTTAGAGGTGCAACATTGTAAAGGGTCCGTCTGAAACGGTGTCGCGCAGCGTAACGTTCGTTCCGAACGTTGTGTAATTAAATACATCGGTATGGCGGTATATTAAAAATTAATATCATAACAAAAATATACACCGGTTTTCGGTATGAACCGGTATACCGCACGGCACTACTTTAAAATTTATGTCGATTCTAACACTTTATTGCCCCTGTATGAGTATTGAACGAGAATATTGCAGTTGGTACTGTAGTACTCATCGTTGATGAGCAGATTCCAAGAGCGCTCTGGAGAGTTGGTACTGTCTCTGCTGTCATTCCTAGTTCAGATGGGAGAATCAGAACAGCAGTGGTCAAAGTGAAAGATCAGACATACACAAGACCAGTAGCGAAGTTGATTGAATTGCCATCTTTACCCCCAGATCCAGAGAGTTCCTTATAGGGCAAATTTGCATACCAAATTTGGGGGCGGCTGTGCAAAAGGCCATGGTCATGTTGAATTTAACTCGTAGTTGTAGTTGTATAGTGCTCTGTTTAAGTGTTGTGTCTGCTGTGTAGGCAGAGTTTATTTGGAAGTCTCGCGAGTTCAGTGAAGTGAGGCGAGATCATATTTGGAAGTCTCGCGAGTTCAGTGAAGTGAGGCGAGATCATATTTGGAAGTCTCGCGAGTTCAGTGAAGTGAGGCGAGATCATATTTGGAAGTCTCGCGAGTTCAGTGAAGTGAGGCGAGATCATATTTGGAAGTCTCGCGAGTTCGGTAGTGAGGTGAGATCATATTTGGAAGTCTCGCGAGTTCAGTGAAGTGAGGTGAGATCATATTTGGAAGTCTCGCGAGTTCAGTGAAGTGAGGCGAGATCATATTTGGAAGTCTCGCGAGTTCGGTAGTGAGGCGAGATCATATTTGGAAGTCTCGCGAGTTCAGTGAAGTGAGGCGAGATCATATTTGGAAGTCTCGCGAGTTCGGTAGTGAGGTGAGATCATATTTGGAAGTCTCGCGAGTTCAGTGAAGTGAGGCGAGATCATATTTGGAAGTCTCGCGAGTTCAGTGAAGTGAGGCGAGATCATATTTGGAAGTCTCGCGAGTTCGGTGAAGTGAGGCGAGATCATATTTGGAAGTCTCGCGAGTTCAGTGAAGTGAGGCGAGATCATATTTGGAAGTCTCGCGAGTTCAGTGAAGTGAGGCGAGATCATATTTGGAAGTCTCGCGAGTTCAGTGAAGTGAGGCGAGATCATATTTGGAAGTCTCGCGAGTTCAGTGAAGTGAGGCGAGATCATATTTGGAAGTCTCGCGAGTTCGGTAGTGAGGTGAGATCATATTTGGAAGTCTCGCGAGTTCAGTGAAGTGAGGCGAGATCATATTTGGAAGTCTCGCGAGTTCAGTGAAGTGAGGCGAGATCATATTTGGAAGTCTCGCGAGTTCAGTGAAGTGAGGCGAGATCATATTTGGAAGTCTCGCGAGTTCAGTGAAGTGAGGCGAGATCATATTTGGAAGTCTCGCGAGTTCAGTGAAGTGAGGCGAGATCATATTTGGAAGTCTCGCGAGTTCAGTGAAGTGAGGCGAGATCATATTTGGAAGTCTCGCGAGTTCGGTAGTGAGGTGAGATCAGATATGAGGCAATAGAAAAGAAAGAAGAAATGTAGTACATGTTATATCATGAGTCAATAAGGTGAGGTGGATGAAGATTATAAAGCGATCGATCGACAATATAGCACGTAGGTGGTGACCAGTTTGCATTTCAGATGTGATGGGCGGTCGAAATTGTGTGATCATTTACAGAGGTCGTTGGTATTATCTGGCGAATATCATCGTGTGCGTCATTGCAGATTGTAAGTGTTTATCTGACATTATTTAATCTAATAATCATTGTTTGATATTCTGTTGAATGCATCGATAAGATATTTCCTCAGTTATAAGAGAATTGCTGACATATTATGCTATTATTATATATTTGCGATGTCTCTCGTTCAGTCACGTGAAGTGATATAACACAGTTTTGTTGTACAAATTGTCACAGAAAACTAATTGAGCATGTTTGTTTATTGTAGAACCACACATTTACACAACGACATACAAGTTATCCACGATTATCCAGCTGAACCCTATCACACAAACCCATCGCACACTGAGCCTTGCAGCGCGCGAAGCTACGGGCCGGTTGGAGTTTCATCACGTTAACTCTATCCGGACTAGACCGGGATTCTTGCCGACATGTAACTGCCTGTTCGACTTTCACTGGGATTGCACCGAATCGGATGATCGACGTCTGAGGACATCTGTACCCTTTTTTGCCATCGAGTGAACTTCCTTTGAAATACTTGGGACTTCCTAAGACTGAGTACTTTTATTAACATCATTTTTCATTGCCTTTATATATTATTTTGAATCAAGACACATTGTTTTTATTGTTTGGTTATTTTACGTATGCCTACGTTGTTTTATTGTGACATATTTACATTTTGTTGATATTGTGGAAAATAATTCATTCTTTCATTTAACTAACTAATACACTGAGTGAATTGGATCCATGACTCTGGCTTCTTTACTCCTCTCTTAGTTACTGGACATTAATTGGTAAATAATCCTCTAAAGGTGATTTAGAACCGTAATAGCAATCAGTGCATACTACAGCATTCAATACACATTTGCTTCATCATTTGGTTTCCTGTCGTTCGGGTTCGGTGTTGGTGTTCCACTCATGTTTAACAATGCTTTGCTCAGGGTATAAGAAGGAAAGATCTTGATCTTGGAGAAAGGCTTTAACCCCGCCACTCCCACACAGCGGTGCGTAACCTCATACTGTGAGAAAGGCTTTTACGGCCTTGTTTGCACAAGAGTGCATTATTTGTTACAACTAAGATTTCTATGCAGTATGTTGTTCCATTCTACTGTCTGTATATTTAAACATGTACCTTAATAAACAACTTTGCCAGCTTTAAGGGCTTTGAGAATCTTTCCTTTTATCACTGATTGATTATATTGAAAGCTAAAGTGATTATAACTTTCGTTATCTAAACGTGCAAGTTAAATCCAACATTTTCCTATCAGTTTAAGAAAGACCTTTACCTTTAACTTAATCGTTCACTTTTATCTCGTACTTTACCGCTGCCACCATGTTATATGCTTGGTTCACTCTGTCACTCACTCTATTTTCTACAAATAAAGAATCTCACAACCGCTTCTCAGTGCTTCCACTTTACTTCACGTGCCCTATACATTTTTCTTAAACTCATTTACATTTTAATTTTGTGTTAAAATTGAACATTATGTATTATTATGTACAACTGTATTGATCATTTACATAACCATGACATCAATTCTAATGCCCAGGTGGCATACAATTCGTAGTTCACATTGACAAAAGATTTGGGAAAATAAAATAAATCCTGATATTTGTGATATTTTTCTAATAAAGGGACTGATGAGATGACCTTTAAGTTTATTCAGCTTCGACGTCTGAGCTGAGACCTTCTTCCTGTTTCCGGCGTGACGATCGAGTCTGTCCCAAAAACACCTCTCAATGCGTCCTCGCGGACTCGCGCTAAGAGCCCTATAGGTCTGCACTACATGACATCACCGAAGTGTGGACTCTGAGGAAGTCCACAAGTCCGAAGTGTGCCATTTGGGACAGGGCCAATGACGTCACATACACAGGACTCACAGTTGAACCATACATAGTCTGTCACATTCTTATGACAATATATAACATATTGTAACAGGTGAAGTCCACTTATTTGTGGATTTCTCTGCACGTCGACACAGAAAGCGGTTCAAAAATAAATGCCAGGCAGAGATGTGTTTGTAAAATAATAAAACATTTGTGTTTACATTTTCATTTCATTTATTTGTGAATTTTATACAGTTTTGTCATACTCTTTACATTTATTTGTGGATCTTAATCTATTTATTTGTGAATTTGAATTTTTTTTTGTGAATCTCTTTACATTTATTTGCGGATCTTAATCTATTTATTTGTGAATTTGATACATTTTTGTGAATCGCTTTACATTTATTTGTGAATATTAATCTATTTATTTGGAATAATGCCACAATTCTAACCCCATAATCCTCCCCTGCCTATTCTGACTATTTTGGGCTTCACTTGAAAAAGTTCCTTTCACCTTTAGTAACTGGAGTCACTTCAGTTTTAAAATAATAATAATGGAAGGCTACTAGTAAAGCTGAATCTGCGTAGCCCTGATTGGCTGCGGGAGTGTCCCGTACGCGCGTGCGTTGGAGGCCGATGACGTCACCGCTCGCTCGCGCCGTATCTCCGTCATTGAGTTTGTTTCAGCGTCGAGTCTTCTGAGGCGAGGAGAGCAGTTCACGGTATTTCTCATCTTTACACAACCATCAATAACATTTTATACAGTTTGTTTAAACGACAGGCTCATTTCTGTATTGTTTTCATAGAACACAGCGATACTTGTGCGTCGTCCTCCTGAAATAAACATTTAGTGCAGCAGCAGCGAACATGAGGAGAATATGTTGAGTTCATTCAGACCTGAGAGATTTTGTCTTCGTTTGTGTGATTGATTGTTTCGTCAAGTCAAAGTTTAAGATCTATGAAGGGAATGAATGGATATCGATCTCAAGTATCATACTGGAACAGATCTGCTAAATACTTTACATTATTTTACTTTACCTGTAACGTTACATACTTTACAGCCTACAATGAGCCACGTGAGACATTAAAGCAATAGCCTACTATTAAATATGAATAGCGTTTTACTCTTGGAACAATAGTGCTCTGTGGTGCTCTTTATTTTCAAAAGTTTTATGATAATTTTCAGTTTCTGCGCATATAAAATGTTATTATAATGATCTAACTTATAGTGATTAATGAATCATAAGACCAAACTATATTTAGATTAATTTGGACATATTATGCTGCTGTAGTTATTTAACTGTAGTGGTTGATGAAGATGAGTGTCAAGATGAGTGTTTAGAGATGCAAACAAGATGAATGTGTGTGTGTGTGTGTGTGTGGTGTGCGTGTGTGTGCCTACCTGTAATTGCGTGTGTGTGTGGAAAATTAGGTAGAATTAGTTAGCTAGCTAGTCTTTGTGTGTGTGTGTGTGTGTGTGTGTGTGTGTGTGTGTGTGTGTGTGTGTGTGTGTGTGTGTGTGTGTGTGTGTGTAAAATTAGCTAGTAAGTTAGGTAGCAGCAGAAAGTAAGGTAGAACAGTTAGCCTATTTGTATTAGCATGTAGATACAATGGGTTATCCCACCGGTCACTATTGTTGCCGGTGACATGTTTGTGAGGTCTATGACCACATTAAACAAAGTTGAGTAATTGCAAATGCATATATCAATACTAGACACCTTAACCATGATGTGTACAAAAAATCTATGTCCTATCTTTATGTTAACTAGGGCTGGGTATCGATTCAGATGTTCAAATTCGATTTCGATTCACAAGCTCACAGTTCGATTCGATTTCGATTCTCGATTCGACTATAATGAATATAGATGTAATACAAATCTCAGTCTAAATATCAGTTATAATTTTTTAGACAATTTTTTATTACATTGATCTCACCTAAACGTTTGTTTTTACAATGGGGTAATTTTTTGTTAAGAGTTTATGCAACACATGGAAGCTTGATTTCAATCTTTGAATTAAATTGAAAAAAGTAGCACAAATAAATACAATAGAATAGGCCTAAAGACACAAATAAAGAGACATAAAAAGAAAAGTTTTTGGATAGGTCAGAAATACTACAGAAACTGAATAAAGTAATCCAATGTAAAATAACACTGGATAGTCTTTTAGTCCTGACTGAATTAAATAGATAGGCTATTAATTCTGATTCCTTACAATTAATGCTATATTATGTTGTTTTGACAACCAAATTAATGACAGACACGTATGGCTGCGTTCACTTTAAGAACTAGTGCATGGATCCATTACTGTTTCATTATACTGTCTGTCACACGCGTTTTATGCTTATTTAAGACATAACCGACTGTCTTTACGAGGTTATTCACCAAGACCAGAGTTTTGACATCATTTTGCGTGTTTTTAACTGTTAAAGCGATATAATCCACGAAAAAGAACTTTTGTTACTGGCGAGCTGTTTGTGAGGCGGATTTAGGCTTTACTGTATGTGCACGCAATGAAAAACATGCGCGAGTGCGCGAGCACAGGATAGTTTAAAATTGCTTGAATGTTTAAACTGGTAAAACTTAAAAAAGACGTGAAAATGATAAACGTTAGTTACGATGCAATGCTGGCCCGATTGTGCAAGTGAATCATGTCCCGACTCCTAAACACGAGTGTGTATCGACGCCTGCAGCGCTTGACGCTTGGCTTGTGCAGAGTGAGAAGACGCAGCACCGCGAGCCCTGAATATGGAAAAAATCGATTCGTGGCCGTTGAGAATCGATTTTGAATCGACCACATTTTAAAAAACGATTAATCAAAAAATCGATTTTTTTGCCCAGCCCTAATGTTAACATACTTTACTAATCTTTTCTTTGGGAGCTTTCTTGCTGTCCTCCTCTTCTCTTGGCACAAACAGGAAATAAACAGCTCTGGTCATGTGACAATTTACAGTAAACATGCGACACTGCACATATTTCATTGAGACCCTATATTATTTCAATATCTGCTGGAAATGCATTGATAGATCATTCAGTAACATTTTTATAGCCTTAGAAATGAAGCATTTTTTTACGGTCACAATTGTGACCGGTGGGATTAAATGGGTTAACACTGCAATACGAGTCTGCTGCAGTACGGCCAACAGCATGACAGGTTGTGCAAATACAGCACAAAACGCTTCCTCACCTACGGAGTCCCCCTAGTCCCACTTTGTCAAAAAAAATTATTATAACTATCTCGTGGCCTCAAGATTAGTATCTCGTGGCCTCAAGATTAGTATCTCGTGGCCTCAAGATAGTAAAGTGTCTGACACATGGACCCTTTGTTATTAAACTGGACCCTGTAGTGCAATACTACGGTGACCGGGAGGGGACATGTTCGGTTCACTTATTTTTGTCGTGGCCACAACATATAAACTCGTGGGAACGTGATAATATCTCGTGGGAACGAGATCATTTTGTTGAGGTAACGACATCATTATGTCGTGGCCACCCAATGCAAAGTCGTAGCCTCGAGATCATATGTTGAGGGAACGATATATTTTTCTCGTGGCCACGACTTCATATTTTGAGAGAACGACATCTATTTGTCGTGGCCACGAGTTATGTTGAGGGAGCCACAGCGGCCAATACTGTAACCGTACCATAGCATAGACTGGGCTACAACAGAGATGGAGATGACAGAAGAAATAACATTTTATTTTAAATTAGGAATGTCATATAAATATATAGTGCGGTCTTTGGCATTAAGACATGGGTACGTTATAAGTGAAAGACACCTGAAGCGCATTCTTACATTGAATGGGCTTTTTTGTCGCAGTTTTGCACTGGCATGAAGTGGGTTTGACGTTGGACGTTTGATATTCGCATTTTAGGGACCGGCTCAAAATTACATGTGACATTGGCATAAACATTTCCAACTTCAATAGCATTTGAAGACAATGACTTAGTCATAAAACCAACTGAACATTGTTCCCAGAGTGCTGTTTCAAGGCACCTCAGTGGGAAGTCTGTGGGAAGGAAAAAGTGTGGCAAAAAACGCTGCACAACGAGAAGAGGTGACTGGACCCTGAGGAAGATTGTGGAGAAGGACCGATTCCAGACCTTGGGGGACCTGCGGAAGCAGTCTGGAGTAGAAACATTCAGAGCCACCGTGCACAGGTGTGTGCAGGAAATGGACTACAGGTGCCGCATTCCCCAGGTCAAGCCACTTTTGAACCAGAAACAGCGGCAGAAGCGCCAGCACTTTGGGAACAGCCTATTTGTTCAGAAATTTCTTTCTGTGTCTTACCCTTTTGCTTGAGGGTGTCAATGATGGCCTTCTGGACAGCAGTCAGGTCGGTAGTCTTACCCATGTTTGCGGTTTTGAGTAATGAAACAGGCTGGGAGTTTTTAAAAGCCTCAGGAATCTTTTGCAGGTGTTTAGAGTTAATTAGTTGATTCAGATGATTAGGTTAATAGCTCGTTTAGAGACCCTTTTTATGATATGCTAATTTTTTGAGATATGAATTTTGGGTTTTCATGAGCTGTATGCCAAAATCATCAGTATTAAAACAATAAAAGACCTGAAATATTTCAGTTGGTGTGCAATGAATCTAAAATATATGAAAGTTTAATTTTTATCATTACATTTTGGAAAATAATTAACTTTATCACAATATGCTAATTTTTTTAGAAGGACCTGTGTGTGTGCATATATATATATATATATATATATATATATATATTAGTGCTGGGCAAGTTAACGCGTTATCGCGTTTTAAAGTTTTTTTTTTTTTTTATTATTATTTTGAAAGTCCGTTGCTCACTGGCTCTGAATACAGAGGCCTACAGTCAAACCATGATCACATGAGGGGTTGGATGTTGGTCAGCCAGCAAATAACCCACCCAAACCAGCAGTGGAGAGGCTTTGGCAGGTTCTCTCAGGTGAACAGAAAGGAAGACAGCGCTCCGCGAGTGAATGACAGGCGCTCTATGGATAGTAACCATGGCAACGGCTTCTGTGCGCTACGCAGCTGTAGCCTTTTTAACTTAAATTAAAATTATACATAACTTTACCTGATAGGCCTGCGTTTAGTTTAGCGGGGATGCTCTGCCATGTGAATTCCCTCCTGTTGATGTCCTGATAACTATTTAGATTCTGGAAACTCACAAACAGCGAGCCGAGGATCAGTCTCTCTTCCAATGATTTGTGCTGCGCGTCGTGTACAAAAAGTTAGACAATTCAACTTCGGCAACGCGCGGGCGCGTGTGTGAGGCGAGCATGACCGCAACAGTTTCACAGGAACGCACCCGCCTGTCGCTGCACCTGTGCTCGACCACTTCACCTCACTCTAGGCTGATTTATACTTCTGCGTCGGACCTACGCCGGAGCCTCTACGCTATAGACTACACGTTGGTTTTCATTTATATATCTGCGTCGTTGTCCACGTTGACGCGCAATTACACATGCAGAGGGAGAGTGTGAAACCCGGGGAGCGGTTCTAGCAATCACAGCGCTTGCGAGACGCGTAGAATTGACGTTACATTTTTGGAGAGATGCACGTCAGGGTACGCGCGCTACACAGCTACGGCGTGAGTTCGACGCAGAAGTATAAATTGGGCTTTACCTCTGTTTAATGTAATATTACGTGGGAAACCATGGCATGCCATGACCAAACCTAAGCTGATATCAGAGAAGTAACGTTGGTCGACTTATATCTGTAGTGATCATGACCCTTTGACTACATAGACTGTTTCTGCTGCTCCCTGATACAAGATACCTGTTCAGAAAAGAAAAAAAAAACAAGAAAACTGGACTCGTTTTAACAAGCTAGATAAAAGGTAATGCCCTGGCAGTGGCAAATAGCTTTGTTTAAATATTTGATTTGATTACATTAATGTTTAAGTTGAGATTTACAAGAAATATTTTATTGATACTGTGTAAAGGGAATACTGCTGGTATAAAAGCACCTTATTTGTTTAAAGTTTTTGCAAACCACATGTTATGGCACTTTTGTAGCAGTACATTTAAATCAAAAGTGCGCAATACACTACTTTAGAATTCATTATTCAATTTTGTGCGTAACAATGCGATTAATCGCGATTAATCGCAAGGAAATCATGTGATTAATCGCGATTAAATTTTTTAATCGTTGCCCAGCACTAATATATATATATAGCTGCGAGCAGTGATGAAAGGGCTAAAGCCGGCGGCACTGCCACCCCGATGCCTTTAGGTAACTTTAGGCTTGGGCCTGTCAAATTGGTTTCTTGAACATGACAATGAGTTCACTGTACTAAAATGGCCCCCACAGTCACCAGATCTCAACCCAATAGAGCATCTTTGGGATGTGGTGGAACGGGAGCTTCGTGCCCTGGATGTGATGGCGAAAGGGGGTCAAACACTGTTATGTATTATGGTGTTCCTTATAATCCTTTAGGGGGGTGTATTGATTGTCAACATGAGATCTTTATTTTATATTTATTTTATATCTGGTTTCCAATTTGCAACAACATTACCAGAATATTAGTCATTTTCAACAGTTTACAAAATTATTTTTTTAAGAATAATCAGTAAACACCAAGTTACTGATAAAGTTGTATTTGTCAAATATCATAAGTTATTCATAGTTCTAGAGATTCTTCTTACAGTAACTTTGGTAACAGGGTTGATGAATACAGTCAATGCTACAGTTTGTGTAAAAACTGAGACAATGGATTATTGTCTCAGTTTATCTCAGATTATTCTCTTGTCTTCCCATCATGCAGTAGAAAGAGCCCAGATGATGTCACTTCATTAGTGTCACAATTTTAAGAAATGCTCTGTTTTTAAAAGGAGGAAAATCATGTCAGGAGTAACACAGGGGTGAGTGAAACATGTAGGACACAGATAATGCTAATAAAAATGGTTAATTTAAAACTAGTTAAGGCCGCGGCCACTCTACACTTTGAGTGTGTGAAATTTCTACAGACACTGCAACAAGCGTGAAATGACGTCACATTCTGCGGCAGCTTTTTTACAAACATAAATGTAACATATTACAGATAATAATAAATTGTTTTTATAAACAATCCAATCCGCTTGAATGCTAAACGCTTCTGTTATTTCTCACAGGGTTATTCACTTGAGCTTGTGTGTCTGGTGTTTTATAATGTTTTAAAAATAATAACTGGAAGATAAATTGACCTCATTCATGGAAAGTTTCAAGGACATATAATCAATTAACATTACATCAGGGATTATTTTCTTGTCCTTTCACTTTATATTTCTCTCGTTTAATTATTTTGATGTACTGAAAATTAAATAAAAAATAAATAATTTGTTTCTTTCATGTCAGACCTCATGGAAAAGAGCGAGGAGAGAGAAGAACTGAGTGAAGTGAAGGAGGAGAGTGAAGAACTGAGTGAAGTGAAGGAGGAGAGAGAAGAACTGAGTGAAGAGGAGGAGGAGAGTGAAGAACTGAGTGAAGTGGAGGAGGAACATCATGTCCAACCTGGAGAAAAACCCTTGAGTCGCTCAAAGACTAAACAGACATTTTTAAAGAAAAGAAGAGCCAAGAAATCTTTCACCTGCACTCAGTGTGGAAAGAGCCTCACAAGCAAAGCTAGTCTTGAGATTCACATAAGGATCCACACCGGAGAGAAGCCGTTCACATGTGATCAGTGCGGGAAGAGCTTCACAAACAAACAACATCTTGATGTTCACATGAGGATCCACACCGGAGAGAAGCCGTTCTCATGTGATCAGTGTGGGAAGAGTTTCACAAACATAACAAATCGTAATAAACACATGAGGATCCACACCAGAGAAAAGCCGTTCTCATGTGATCAATGTGGAAAGAGTTTCAGTCAATCATCAAACCTTAATGTTCACATGAGGATCCACACCGGAGAGAAGCCGTTCACATGTGATGAATGCAGCAAAACATTTCTCTGTGCATCAGAGCTGAAGAGACACCTGGGAGTTCATACGAAGGAGAAGCCGCATTCATGTTCTGTGTGTGGAAAGAGTTTTTCACGGCTGTCATATTTACAAGCACATCAGAAAACTCACACTGGTGTGAGAGAGTACATGTGCTTTGAGTGTGAGAAGACTTTTACTAAAGCAAGCAATTTAAAACAGCACCAGAGAATTCACACTGGAGAAAAACCTTACAAGTGTTCACACTGTGACAAGAGATTCAGTCAGTCATCATCTCTGAAAACACACGAGAGGATCCACACTGAAGAACAACATTACAAGTGTTCACAGTGTTACAAGAGATTCAGTCATTTAATGAGTCTGAAAAGACATGAGAGGATCCACACTGGAGAAAAACCTTACAAGTGATCCTTTACCACCTCTGTGTCACAACAGCTCATTTGAACCGCATTCGATCACCATCACTAGTCCTATTAAAATCCATTTAGTAGTTTATCGTTGGATTCCTGCAGGGGTTCAGGCTGCAAGACTGCCGAATGACTAAAGAAATGTTGTCAGCAAGATGGTCAAAAACTGTAAATTTCTTGTCTATTACCACCCATTACAACTTATTCCAATGATGGAAATATGCGCAGTTAAAATATCTTAAAGGATTAGTTCACCTAAAAAGGAAATTTACTTACCCCAATGCCATCCAAGATGTTTGTCTTTCTTTCTTCAGTGGAAATAAATTAATTTAAATAATAGTACATTTAAATAATTTCAGGATTTTTCTCCAAACAATGGATTTCAATGACAACCAAAATGTTGAAGTCCAAATCAATGCATTTTTTTTTTCTAGCCTGAACTTTTCAACTTGATGATGTAATGCCTGGCGTTTCGCAGACCAGCACAAGACGAACAAATGGGGTCAAAAAGTATAATTTCTTTTTTTTCTTTTTTTCTTTTTTTTTTAGAAAATGACGATCGTTTCGCTAGATAAGCCCCTATTCCTCAGCTGGGATCGTGCAGAGCCATTTGAATCACTTTAATATGGAAGCATATGGGCAGCAGTTTTCAATTTGAGATGTAATATGTAAAATGGCAATGCATTTCTGTATTTAAATTTACCTTTTCCCATAATTTGAGCAATATTTGGTGCAAAATGATAATTCAATTATATAATTTACATTTGCCGTTTCATACACTAGTTATAATATATACATTGAATACATATTTTAACGCTTGATAAGTTGCCAAATTAAATGAAAATGTATTACAGAAATTATTAGATATGTTTATCATGTTCAAGCAAAAACTGTAGCAAAATGATCATTTAAATATATTTTTTTACTTTCTATTAAAGGTGCAATGTGTAAAAATTGAGTATCTATTAACAGATATGCAATGTGACATCCATAACTATGTTTTCAGTGGTGTATAAAGAACTTACTTAATAAACCGTAATGTTTTTAATACCTTTGAATGAGACATTTATATCTACATAACCGCGGGCACCCCCTTCTATGAAGGTCGACATATTGTGACGTCACAGGCCTGAATGCATTAGCTTACCATGAACAATTTAGTTTTTCAGCATTTATTAATTATTGTTAAAGTTAGTTTGTCAATAGTATGTAACAATACCAATACAGTATACAGTATTTATTAATCTTTGTTTGTTAATTTTAGCATCTAATACATTATTCAAATCAAACGTTGTCACTGTTAACATTAGTTAATGCACCATGAGCTAACAAGAACAACTATTGGCTCTGATGAAATCATACATTTCGGGAATAGCAACTCGTGTGAAATGGCAGCTGGTATCTTTTGTCGAGTGTTTATATTAGTCTTCGGAAGCCGTATTTACTGACGATGTACGCAGCCAGGCACCATACTCTTTGCGTATATGATTAAATGATAGCCTATATGATTGAGTCTGTAATTTTGTGCCATTTTGATCCTTTCTCAACGATGGATACTTGTTCAGTCAGTTCAGGCTGGCTTTGAGGTGTGCTTTTGTTGGTTTCGATGGACTTTGTTAGTATTGCCCCGTTTCGTTTCAATAATTCATTTCACAGGTCTTGCGAATTACCTTGTTCTGTGACACATCCTCTCTCCTGAATCCAAAATACTCCCAAACGAAACGACTGATGTTGAATTTCTCTTTGGCACCAAATCATTTTTATTCTGACATGTATCCATATTTTCTTTTCTTTCCTCCTGTTCGCCTATTCTGTTCTCCCACTCAGCTTCATCGTAATTTGCGCGGTGTGCTGACTGAGCTCTGATTGGATAACATCTTAAACATGTGCACATTATTCTAAATTAAAATCTAAATAAAATCGCAGCCTCGTGCGGTTTAGAAACCGCATGTGCTCAAATCGCGATTGTTTTGCCATTAATTGCACAGCCCTACATTACACAAACTCATCGCTTCGCTCCAGAGAGTCTTTATTAACCCTCCAGAGCCGTAGAGCACTTTTTTGATGGATAGATGCACTTTTATGGACTTAATTCACTGCCATTATAAAGCTTGGAAGAGCCAGGACTTATTTTAATATAACTCTGATTGTATTTGACTGAAAGGGTTTTGGGAGGAGACCCTCAACATGTTGTCTATCTGTTTCTAGCTGACGAGTTAAGGTTACAGGCAGGGGTTAAAGTGGGCCGGAACGGACCTCAGATAAATTATTAAATAAATAGATTCATTAATCTCAACGAATCTCGCTGGTCCCGAGATGGACCGACTGGCCGACCAACCTCCCTTCCTCCCCGCTGAACGCGAGTGATTATAAATGTGTGAAATGCACTCACGGTGGTTGAGCGCGGTAAAGTTAGTTTAATGTTCGATATTTCACCGGACATTGTTTTCCCTTGCCACTGTTCGGGTCGGCAGTCTTACAAAGATATCAATAGCAGGATTAGTTTTAATATTATGTAACCATTATCGACATTAAATATTCGTTCAAAATCAACGGTCCGTGCTTTAATGCTGCATATTTATACCTGAGAATGCTTTGACGCGTTTCCACAGCACAAGCCTAAGGGAACGTCTGCCAATTCCACGAACTGCGTTAAACGTAGGCTATAATTTGTATTATTTAAAATTACTTTTCAAATTCCAAAGCTTGTAGAAGGTTCCTATTGGCAAATTTTGATCTGGTAGCCTTGAGTAAATTAACTTATCTAAGAAAAATTCATAAAAGTTGAGCCTATGTTTACTTTCTTCACTGACACAGACAAAAATGAAAAGACTAACAGTCAAAGTTTAGCTTTAGGAGGGGAAGAAATACGGCAGGATTAGGAGACTGAGAGAAAAAGAAAGATTAAGATGAGAGAGCAGGTATTGACAAATAATCTAATGCACACTGACATGGTTGTAAAGTTATTTATTATCCATTTTTTTTGGCCTTATAAAGTCTTAAATTGCACATATGTAGGTCAGAGAAATCGAACCGCCCTAACTACCTCATTTAAATGCACATGGCTGTGGGGGGGTAATGTGGGCTGATGTGGCTACAATGCCAGGGCTCAATTTTTGGCCCAGTGTTCAGCAATTTCAACATAGTATCGTCATCATATCAGTGTTGATGGACCAAAATAAAACCATTAAAATATCAAGTAAATAAGTATTGTGATTATGTGGTGCCACAGTGACACTCTTGTCCCAAAAAGTATTGCTAGACCACGATACTCAATATGTTGTCCCACGGTGAGTCATTTTTCCCTGTTGCACCTACACAAAATTTGAGGGTTCCCCCACCTACCAAGTCCCACTTTAACCACTGGTTACAGGGGTCCAACTATACTTGACTTCACCTGATTTACAGAATTGTACCTCTTTCATCTGTATTTCTCTAGAAACTAAAGTGAATAGTATCTGTACTGGCATTCAACAACAGACCCGAAGATGCCTTTCTCTGACCTCCAAGGTCACCGCATACCTAAATCTAGGAATTGTGTGACAAATATCTTGACTAATGGAGACATACTCTCCTATCTATCCATATGCAGAGATTTGCTTAGACTATATGTGTTCTTAGCCAATCAGAAACTGCAACCTGAAGCAAGGACGTAGCTTAGACCTTGGTGAACTGCTGTGATCTCTGTAACTGTGAGCGGGACGGCCTACGAACTCCTGTGTGAGTCTTGAAGCTGAACTTCTGCTGATGAAACTGCAAACTGTCTTCAGTAAAACTTTTCTTCAATTTAGTATAATTCTGACCCCGGGTCTTCTTTCAAACATCTGGTCCTTGGGTCCTAAACTGTTACCCCCTAACAGAAGAATGTCATATACATCTAGGATGTTTTAAGGGTTAGGAAATCATGGGCTAATTTAAATTTGTGGGTGAACTATCCCTTTAATTCAGTCTTAATAACATAGTAAGATTTAGTGAGAAAGCATTTGAATTCAGCACAGAATCATCTGTTATTAACCATATACTGTATATTAGATCTAATCACAGACTTTTAAGCCATTCACACTTTTTCCGGAGCCGGCAGTCCAGGGGGTCTTTACTCAGTTTGCCGGCTGCCACATGAGCCGTGGCTTCTCTTACTGACACAATCTCAACCCACTTTGAAAAATAATCGACAAATACCAAGATGTAAGCATTTCCCCTGTATGTATGAGGTAAAGCGCCAACGAATTTGGCCCAAAAGCTCAAACCTGTGGCACCATGGAAATTTGCGAGAGCTCCCAGAAATCCATTTAACATTTATCAAACCATTACAGTGGTTGCGGCTGACAAATGTCACTATATCCAGTGTTTTGTACCTTAGTGTTGATCTTCACAGCAGACAATGTATTTGGTTTACAACCTTACAAAACACCTGAAAGCAAACATATTCTAGGCCTACACATGCTAAATAGTGCGCTAATGTGAGCAACGTACCATTGTTGTATTTTTACAACAATGTAAATGTACTAACCCTTTCCTAGAAGTTAATTATTAAATGGTCTACATCTGAAATCTAATAGTATCATGTATTTCAAATATTCTAATAGTCTCATGTATTTCAAATATTCACCGTGGAGACATTAACATAAAACATCCCAAGAAAACACTGTTATCTGCTACTCTGATGCCTGGACTATTGTGTCACCCTGACAAGGAGTGAGATGGAGGTTAAGAGCTATGGCTGAAAAATCAGGAAGCATTCTGTTAATGACTGTCACCGGGCGACGAACCAAAAGGAACTATTATTCCCGGAAATGTTTCCTAGTGGGAGCGGATTTAGTGAGACACCAAGCCGGTTCCGGGGTTTTCCCCATGTATTGCGTCCGGGCGTAACTTCTAAATGACGAGACAAGCGTCAGCTGTGCGGGAGGAGGAAAGCGGACCGCGATTGGGACACGTATCCATTACAGGGGTTATAAAAAGGCCAATCTGGCGTGAAGGAGAGTGTAACAGAGCGGGAGAGAGTAACAGAGCGGGAAGGCAGTCCTTAATGTTCGGCATTCCGGGGAATTGGAATAATGGATTCATAACGTGAGAGTGACAAGGATTAAAGAGTGGCTGAGCATCCACACGGCCCAAGCAGCAGTTAAGTGTCTCTCAGATATTCTTTTGTGAAGTCCCTGTATCTTCAATCTTCGTTTGGGTGTATCAACCAGTGGACAGTGGCTCTAAATTAGTCAAGATATTAACTGTAATGGCTGTGCAGTTGCAATCCTCACTGTGCTGTGTATTAGATCCATCAATGGGAGAGGACGCCGGCCGGGGCCGCGAGTGGGAGCCTTATTCACTGTGAGTTGATGTGAACTGCAGTGCTTAGTGTGAAGTGAACACGTGTGATTCTCTGAAGTGACTTACTGCATGCACAAGTGTGGGTGTATAATTCTGCTTCCACCCGTTAGCCCCAGTGGGCAGGTTTGTGAGGTTTGAGCTGGAGAAACCCATCTAACCATTGATACAGCGTGTGTTGTGTAGGAACTATTGTGAAGATCTCTTACCAACGTCTGTTCCATTATCTGCTAACTGCTCCACTGTTTGCTCTGAAGTTAAGCGGTTGTATGAATGTTTCTTACCACAGTTTGTGGCCGTCTGCTTTGAAGAAGAGCCGCTGGGTGAAGATCTCTTAATAACATCTGTCCCATCGTCCGCTGACTGCTCCATTGCCTGCTTTGAAGCTAAGCCGTTGTGTGAAAGTGTCTTACCACAGTCTCCATTGCCTGCTTTGAAGTTAAGCTGTTGTGTGAAAGTGTCTAACCACAGTCTCTACTGCCTGCTCTGAAGTTAAGCTGCTGTATAAACGTTCTTACCCCAGTCTGTTGCTGTCTGTTCTGAAGAGTCGCTGGGCGAAGATCTCTTACCAACGCCTGTTCCATTATCCGCTAACTGCCCCACTGTCTGCTCTGAAGTTAAGCGGTTGTATGAGCGTTTCTTACCACAGTTTGTTGCTGTCTGCTTTGAAGAGGAGCCGCTGGGTGAAGATCTCTTAATAACATCTGTCCCATCGTCCGCTGACTGCTCCACTGCCTGCTCTGAAGTTAAGCTGCTGTGTGAAAGTGTCTTACCACAGTTTCCATTGCCTGCTTTGAAGTTAAGCTGTTGTGTGAAAGTGTCTAACCACAGTCTCTACTGCCTGCTCTGAAGTTAAGCTGCTGTATAAACGTTCTTACCCCAGTCTGTTGCTGTCTGTTCTGAAGAGTCGCTGGGCGAAGATCTCTTACCAACGCCTGTTCCATTATCCGCTAACTGCCCCACTGTCTGCTCTGAAGTTAAGCGGTTGTATGAGCGTTTCTTACCACAGTTTGTTGCTGTCTGCTTTGAAGAGGAGCCGCTGGGTGAAGATCTCTTAATAACATCTGTCCCATCGTCCACTGACTGCTCCACTGCCTGCTCTGAAGTTAAGCTGCTATGTAAAAGTGTCTTACCACAGTCTCCATTGCCTGCTTTGAAGTTAAGCTGTTGTGTGAAAGTGTCTTATCACAGTCTCCACTGCCTGCTCTGGAGTTAAGTTGCTGTATAAACGTTCTTACCACAGTCTGTTGCTGTCTGTTCTGAAGAGTCGCTGGGTGAAGATCTCTTACCAACGTCTGTTCCGTTATCTGTTGTCTGCTGCTGTCTGCTCCGAAGAGAAGCCGCTGTACGAAAGTCGCTTGCCACAGCCCGTTGCATTGTCTGCCGTGCTCATTCGGAGAAGGACCGTTGTGAACTCTGTTGTGGCTACTTACCAGTATTGACCGCAGAAGAACGATCGAGTCGACGTCCCGGCTCCGTTACCCGTTGGGTTGCGACTGTTGCACCAAGTCCTCCCCACCTTTGCTGGATAGAGGAAAGCATAGCTGGAATTCTTCCACCAAGTGTTTTAGTACATAGGATTTTAATTCAATAAAATTGAACTTTTGTTACTTACCCTGTTGTCCGTCTGTGGTGTCTCTGGATAAACTCCTCGAGGTGGTACGTTAACAAGGGGCCCGTTCCGGCCCGGCGACAACTTGGCGTAGTCGGCAGGATACCACCTTGAGTTGAGCGCCCAGAGACCCATGATGGCGGACGAAGACTTGCCGGCAGTCCGGCCTCCTGTTACACCTGTCTTTGTTGGTGCCCCTTGGGCCCAGAAGTATGGAGGACCAGGATCAGAATTGAGTTTGACGGAGTGGAAGGCTCAGGTAGAGTACCTGGCGGGACTACAGGGGCTGAGTGCCTCGCAGAAAACCCAATTCGTGTTGAATTCACTTGAAGGCGAGGCCAAAAGGGAAGTACAAGCCGCGCCCGAAGCCACCCGTAGCACCGCCCAAGCAATCTTCGACTTCCTGGTCGGACAATACGGTGACGTCACCCCGGTGGCTGTCCTGAGAGCCCAGTTCTTTAATTGTAAACAAGGACCCAGACAGACTCTGCGGGCCTTCGCCTTGCGACTACGGGAGCAGTTTGCTAGGTTGAAGGGGCGACGTGATCACGGCCTGGGGGAAGAAGAAACTTTGTTGCGGGATCAGTTCCTCCTGGGACTCCGTGAGGGGCCCATCCGGCAGAGTTTACGCCTACAGCTTCGCCGGGACCCTGCACTGACGTTCGAGGGTCTGCGACGAGAGGCCTTGGCCCTAGAGCTGGACCATGCCGAGGCAGTTGATCCTTCTGTGTGTATGGCCACTAGTGGGATTCGTGCCCCTGCACCTTCGGAAGTCTCCGATTGGAAGCAGACCTTACGGACGGAGCTTATGAATGACGTCCGAGAACAGATGACGGAGTTGTCTAGAACCCTCTTGGAAGAGTTGCGCCGGGGCCGGCCCCATCCCCCGACCTTACCCAGGGAACGTTCTTACTCGGACGGGAGTCGAGAGCCGGGGCGACGTCCTGCCCGGCCTACTGGTCCGAGGTTCCAGTGGGATGAACAGGGGCGGCCCATATGTAACAGCTGCGGAGAGCCTGGGCACATTAGTCGACAGTGCGGCCCTCGCCGCAGTTCGCAGGGGGGTTTTTAGAGTCACCGGCCACTGTGGGTCAAGTGGTCGGGACCCCCTTGACGGACCCTTCTTCGTTGTTTGTTCCTGGAGGCGGTTTGGTGGGGCACTGCCCGACTGTGGAGGTCCAGGTGCATGGTGTTGAGTTCCCGTGCCTGATAGATACTGGCTCCCAAGTCACCTTGTTTTCTGAAAGTCTGTCCCAAGAACTTTTTGATGTCCGTCAACTGCAGGAAATGGAAGCTCCGTGGCTCACTCTTAGAGGGGCGAATGGCCTGGATATCCCCTATGTTGGATACTTGGTAACCGATTTCAAGATTCATGGAGTCACCGTACCCCAGAAAGGGGTTGTGGTTGTACGAGACCACTGCCTTGGGGGGCGTCGAGCCCTTTTGGGCATGAATGTCCTCACGGATTGTTGGGAGGAAGTATTTAGTGTTAGGCCAGCTCGAACCACTTCGATGGCAGAGAGGAGGGAATGGGAGCGGATCGTGGCTGATTGCCGTAGGATCCAAATGGCCAGTTCCCAGGGGGACCGGGAAGATACTGGCCGAGTGGCCTGTCGATATGCCCTTTCTGTCCCAGCCAGGAGCGAAGCTGTTGTCTGGGCCCGGTTACCCGCTCGGTCATATGGGCCAGAGGATTGGGTCCTAGTAGAGCCACATTGGGACTGTCAAAGTGTTGAAGTGGCTCGAGGACTTGCGGTGGCCCGTCGAGGCCGTGTTTCCGTAAGGGTGCGGAACGTGAACCCATACCCCGTTAACCTCTACCGCCATCAGCGGTTGGTCCGAGTCACCTCGGTGAGCCCTTACCAAGTGCGAGAGAGCGGAGAAGCACGCTTTTGTCAAGTAAGCTCCACGGTGGTCGAGGTAGCCCTTGGGCGAGTGGATCCACCGACTGGCCCTATTGAGGGGGGAATGCCGGCCCATCTCCTGGGGGAGTCGCTGCGAGGAGAGGGTCTGGAAGAAGGCCAGGCGCAACAGCTCCAGGACTTCTTGGCAAAGTGGCAGCACATATTCTCAGCTCACGATGAGGATTATGGATGCACGGACATTGTGAAACATCCGATCTGTACAGGCGACGCCGCACCCAGCCGGGAGCGGTACCGTCCAGTGCCACCAACTCTGTATTCAGAGATCCGTACCTTGCTACGAGGGATGCTGGAGAAGGGGGTTATCCGCGAGAGTAGCAGCCCGTGGGCCGCTCCGATCGTCCTGGTGCGGAAGAAAACAGGAGCGTGGAGATTCTGTGTGGATTATCGGAAGCTGAACCAAGTTACCAAGAAAGACGCCTTCCCCTTGCCGAGGATAGAGGACTCCCTCACCAGTTTGACACAGGCCGCATGGTATTCCACCTTAGATCTCGCCAGCGGGTACTGGCAGGTGCGGGTAGAGGAGGGGGATCGGGAGAAGACTGCGTTCGCTACCCCATTTGGGCTCTTTGAATGGGACCGGATGCCGTTTGGACTTTGTAATGCCCCGGCTACATTCCAGCGGTTGATGCAGCGGTGTCTGAGCAGCCAGTTGATGGATTCCACACTGGTGTATTTGGACGATGTGATCGTTTATTCCCCGGATTTTAACTCACACCTACGGCACCTGGAACAGGCGTTTCAAGCGATGGAGAAATATGGTCTAAAATTACAACCAGACAAGTGCCAATTGTTCCGAAAGGAGGTGAAATACCTGGGACACTGTGTGAGTGCTGCTGGAGTTTCTGTGGACCCGGACAAAGTGGCGGTCGTCCAGGGTTGGGAACCACCCAAGACAGTGCGGCAAGTAAGATCTTTTCTGGGTTTCGTGGGGTATTATCGGCGCTTCATAAAGGACTTCTCCAAGACTGCCAAGCCATTGAACCAACTTCTCGCGGGCTCGGGACGCTCTCGTGGTCGAGGATCTCCCCCGGTTGCTTGGGATTCCGCATGTGAAACGGCCTTTCAACAGCTGAAACGGGAATTATTACAGGCCCCCATTCTGGCCTATGCGGATTTCGCCCAACCCTTTATCCTCTATACTGATGCCAGTAACACCGGGCTTGGAGCAGTGCTGGCCCAGCGGCAACAGGGAATGGAAAGGGTTATAGCTTATGCGAGCAGGAGCCTCCATCCCGCGGAGCGGAACGATTCCAATTACAGTTCCTTTAAGATCGAGCTGCTGGCCATGAAGTGGGCCATGTGTGAGAAGTTTAAAGATTACCTGTGGGGAGCCCAGGTACTCGTGGTCACGGATAACAACCCGTTGGTACACTTGCGTACGGCCAAGCTGGGGGCAGTCGAACAGCGGTGGGTAGCTCAGCTGGCCAATTATGACTACCAGCTGCAGTATCGACCGGGCCGAGAGCATACTAATGCTGACGTTCTATCCAGACTCCCGGTTTCTGATACCGGTGGCCCCCCGCCAAGGCGGTTGGCTGAGCATGAGGAGGAACTGATGGTAGGAGTGGTAGAGGCGTCCGGAGTTCATCCGGAGGAAACCCCTGCTAGTTGGGGCTGGGACCCGCAGCGATGGACAGAACGGCAAAAGGAGGATGGCGATCTGGTGGTGGTACGGTCTTGTCTGGAACGGGGGATGCCTCTTGGAGCAGCAGAGAGACTGACTCATACACGGGTAGTGAAGAAGCTTCTTGGACAACGGGAGCGTCTCTGCTTAAAAGATGGAGTGGTTTGTCGCTCTGTCCAGGACCCGGTAACCCACGAAGCTGTGCTCCAGGTGGTAGTACCGCAAGGTCAGATTCTTCCGCTGTTAAAAGCTTATCATGCCCAGTTGGGACACCAGGGGCAGGAGAGGACGGTGTCCCTGCTGCGGAGATGCTTCTATTGGTCTGGGATGGAGGCGTCAGTGAACTTGTTCATTCAGGGATGCCCTCGCTGCATGCTCTTCAAGGCCCGGAGAGAGGTGAGGGCCCCTCTGGTTCCATTGTGCCCTAAGGCCCCCTTACACATTGTGGCTATGGATTATCTGACGCTGAGCCGACCCACTGATCGTTTCCAGAATATCTTGGTGGTGACGGATCTATTCACAAAGTATGCCTGGGCGATTCCAACTCTAGACCAGACAGCGATCACTACTGTGAATGCCCTCTGGAGGTCGGTGTTTCAACCGTTTGGATGTCCGGAAACCCTACATTCTGATCAGGGGCCAAATTTCGAGTCCAAGGTGGTGGAGGAACTGTGCCGGCTCTATGGGTGTAAGAAGACCCACACCACTCCGTACCACCCTCAAGGCAACGGAGGGTGCGAACGGTTTAATCAGACCCTTCTGAGCCTATTAGGAACCCTGGACACAGACCATCAGAGCCATTGGATGGATAACCTCCCTGCCCTGACGCAGGCGTACAATAATAGTGTGCATAGTACCACCGGCTATGCCCCCACCTATCTGATGTTCGGGAGACATGTGCGCCTGCCCATGGATCTGCTCTGGGGGACGGCTATGGTGGCAGAGCGTCCGAGTCTTACGGGTTGGGTGAATCGGCATCACCAGCAGCTCCATGTGGCCTACCAACGAGTCACTGACCGAATCAGTAGGGCGGCCACTAAAAATAAGAGGCTGTACGACCGGACGGCTCGAGAGGCTCCCTTGTTACCGGGAGAGCGGGTACTTATACGGGACAATCGGCGCCAAGGAAAAGGGAAGCTTGGAGATCGTTGGGAGGCCCAGCCGTATGTGGTGGAGCGACAACAAAGACCTCACCAACCGGTATACACCGTTCGGCCCGAAGGGAAGTCTGGTCCGGAGCGGGTGTTGCATCGGAACCTACTGCGCCCTTGCCCAAATTATCCGAAGCCCACGGCAGGTATTCCGGCAGTCTCTGTGCCTCCGAGACTACCCCTGGTGGGGTGGGCTGTGGTCCCAAGGGGCCCAGATATGGATGTGAGAAGAGTGGACCCCGTCTCGCCCCCTAGACGCTCCCAACGAGAGACGCGAGGTCAACCCCCCGAGAGGTATGGAGATTGGGTTTCGGCTTCCCCGGTCTAGGGACTAGACCGAAATAGTGTGGGAGGATGTCACCGGGCGACGAACCAAAAGGAACTATTATTCCCGGAAATGTTTCCTAGTGGGAGCGGATTTAGTGAGACACCAAGCCGGTTCCGGGGTTTTCCCCATGTATTGCGTCCGGGCGTAACTTCTAAATGACGAGACAAGCGTCAGCTATGCGGGAGGAGGAAAGCGGACCGCGATTGGGACACGTATCCATTACAGGGGTTATAAAAAGGCCAATCTGGCGTGAAGGAGAGTGTAACAGAGCGGGAGAGAGTAACAGAGCGGGAAGGCAGTCCTTAATGTTCGGCATTCCGGGGAATTGGAATAATGGATTCATAACGTGAGAGTGACAAGGATTAAAGAGTGGCTGAGCATCCACACGGCCCAAGCAGCAGTTAAGTGTCTCTCAGATATTCTTTTGTGAAGTCCCTGTATCTTCAATCTTCGTTTGGGTGTATCAACCAGTGGACAGTGGCTCTAAATTAGTCAAGATATTAACTGTAATGGCTGTGCAGTTGTAATCCTCACTGTGCTGTGTATTAGATCCATCAATGGGAGAGGACGCCGGCCGGGGCCGCGAGTGGGAGCCTTATTCACTGTGAGTTGATGTGAACTGCAGTGCTTAGTGTGAAGTGAACACGTGTGATTCTCTGAAGTGACTTACTGCATGCACAAGTGTGGGTGTATAATTCTGCTTCCACCCGTTAGCCCCAGTGGGCAGGTTTGTGAGGTTTGAGCTGGAGAAACCCATCTAACCATTGATACAGCGTGTGTTGTGTAGGAACTATTGTGAAGATCTCTTACCAACGTCTGTTCCATTATCTGCTAACTGCTCCACTGTTTGCTCTGAAGTTAAGCGGTTGTATGAATGTTTCTTACCACAGTTTGTGGCCGTCTGCTTTGAAGAAGAGCCGCTGGGTGAAGATCTCTTAATAACATCTGTCCCATCGTCCGCTGACTGCTCCATTGCCTGCTTTGAAGCTAAGCCGTTGTGTGAAAGTGTCTTACCACAGTCTCCATTGCCTGCTTTGAAGTTAAGCTGTTGTGTGAAAGTGTCTAACCACAGTCTCTACTGCCTGCTCTGAAGTTAAGCTGCTGTATAAACGTTCTTACCCCAGTCTGTTGCTGTCTGTTCTGAAGAGTCGCTGGGCGAAGATCTCTTACCAACGCCTGTTCCATTATCCGCTAACTGCCCCACTGTCTGCTCTGAAGTTAAGCGGTTGTATGAGCGTTTCTTACCACAGTTTGTTGCTGTCTGCTTTGAAGAGGAGCCGCTGGGTGAAGATCTCTTAATAACATCTGTCCCATCGTCCGCTGACTGCTCCACTGCCTGCTCTGAAGTTAAGCTGCTGTGTGAAAGTGTCTTACCACAGTTTCCATTGCCTGCTTTGAAGTTAAGCTGTTGTGTGAAAGTGTCTAACCACAGTCTCTACTGCCTGCTCTGAAGTTAAGCTGCTGTATAAACGTTCTTACCCCAGTCTGTTGCTGTCTGTTCTGAAGAGTCGCTGGGCGAAGATCTCTTACCAACGCCTGTTCCATTATCCGCTAACTGCCCCACTGTCTGCTCTGAAGTTAAGCGGTTGTATGAGCGTTTCTTACCACAGTTTGTTGCTGTCTGCTTTGAAGAGGAGCCGCTGGGTGAAGATCTCTTAATAACATCTGTCCCATCGTCCACTGACTGCTCCACTGCCTGCTCTGAAGTTAAGCTGCTATGTAAAAGTGTCTTACCACAGTCTCCATTGCCTGCTTTGAAGTTAAGCTGTTGTGTGAAAGTGTCTTATCACAGTCTCCACTGCCTGCTCTGGAGTTAAGTTGCTGTATAAACGTTCTTACCACAGTCTGTTGCTGTCTGTTCTGAAGAGTCGCTGGGTGAAGATCTCTTACCAACGTCTGTTCCGTTATCTGTTGTCTGCTGCTGTCTGCTCCGAAGAGAAGCCGCTGTACGAAAGTCGCTTGCCACAGCCCGTTGCATTGTCTGCCGTGCTCATTCGGAGAAGGACCGTTGTGAACTCTGTTGTGGCTACTTACCAGTATTGACCGCAGAAGAACGATCGAGTCGACGTCCCGGCTCCGTTACCCGTTGGGTTGCGACTGTTGCACCAAGTCCTCCCCACCTTTGCTGGATAGAGGAAAGCATAGCTGGAATTCTTCCACCAAGTGTTTTAGTACATAGGATTTTAATTCAATAAAATTGAACTTTTGTTACTTACCCTGTTGTCCGTCTGTGGTGTCTCTGGATAAACTCCTCGAGGTGGTACGTTAACAAGGGGCCCGTTCCGGCCCGGCGACAATGACCCCAAGCGTGACCTGTACATATGATGAACTTCACTTGTTACCCGAATTAGGCCTTCCGATAAAACTCAGTCACACAAACACTGTACCTTTTGAAATAATTTCAATGTTAAAGATATTTTACATATGGGGAAATACACCCAAATAACCTTTGTGGGATGAAAATAACGAAACAAGAATCGATGGAAAAATAAGAATGCAGCATTGGAGACCAAAAAGGTTGATGAAAAATGAATTAACCAAACAGAACTGAACGGCTCTTGCTACAAACCACTTTTTTATACTCTTCTAAACCTTCCCCCACATAAGGTGTTTTTATGATGTCATTATCATACATTCTGGGCTTATTTATGAGCACCTTAACCAATGTTACACATGTATGCATCTTCTAAGCAGAGTTTAGTTTGGCCGCACATCTCTTCTTTTGATCTAACCCTTGTTCACATATTTCAGTCATCTTTAACTCTTATTTACTACCCAGCCCTCCTTTAACATGTTCCAACACTCTTCTGTGTCACAATTGCATCTTCATACATCATAGGTAGGGAGGTATTTTGTCACAATATAACAAGATATAGAGTTAACTGAGTTTGTAACTCCCTTCTGCTACATAGCAGACAGTATACATTAATACAGAAGCACTTATAAAAATGGTCAACAGAAATAAACTATACTCAATGGAGCAGTGCTGAGGATGGATTTGAGCTTAAAATAATGGTCCAACAGGAAAAAGAAAAACGTGGCCCCGCCCATGACACAATTTTCACAGTGAAAGCAAAATCCTGATCTGGAGCAAAAAATGGCATTGAGAGCAAAGAAAAGCGGTTTGAGAGAAACACTTTTTTTTTAGAGAAAATGTTTTCACACTGATAGCAAAAAATATATATTTAAGTTTTTTTTTCAAAGTATTTTTTGAGAGATATTTCTTTCTCAGAAATAATTTTAAAAATATAAAATATTATTATAAAATATAAAATATTATTATTACAAATTATATTTGTTATGTTCAATGAGAAAATACTTTCTCTCAAATATTCTTTTTTCTCTCATGAAATGCTTTTTTTGCTATCAGTGTGATGACTTTTTCTCTCAAACTTTTTTTCTTCTCTCAAATCATTTATTTTCTTGCATGTAATAAAGACACATTAATAGCTCCATAGACTTTGGCGTACGGCACGCTCAAATCCTACGCCAGCTCAGGAGGTGGTGTACGCACGTTTTGAGTTTGTGCGGAAATGCGCAGAAAAACATTTCCTAACACCACAAAACACAGACAAACTAAAATATATGATGTATTATGACCCACTGTAAAAAACAACAACAATAACAAAGTAATTATAAACTTCAGTGTTTATTTTTGTGCAACATGGACTTCAATGTTTAATTTGTGTGATTTTACCAAAGCATTTGATTTGTAGGCATATGTATTCCTTCAGTTGCGAGCCTGGCTTTACCTGGCGTTTCAGGGTTAGGTGGTGCGCACGGACTGGTTTCAATAATGAAAGGCTTTCAATGACCAAAAAATAATTCAGAATGACAAAATAATAAAAATGACATTCTTCTTCTGTTAAATAATAATAATAATAACGACATTCTTCTTCTAAATAACAATAAGCGTCATTAATAATAAAACAAATCATATAAATAATAAGATCTTCAGTGCCGAGACGCGCCTCTTTGTGGCGATCTTTAGATCTGACCACTTTTTTTTTTCACCTACAATAAACAAGAAAACTCATGCTTAACTTGATCACTATTGGTCTATATTAAGCAATAAAACATTCTTAACTCTGCTGGAGTGCGCTTCTCAACCCCCACACTATTAACACAACTCGTAATTTAGGTTGAATTAATCCCACTTTAACCTTTAATCCCACTCTTTAAACTCTCAAATAAAACAATTGTGTTTCTTTCTATTTCCCTGGTGATGGTCTCGATCTCCACGTCGGAGAAGTTTCTCTTCTTTGCCGTCTTCCCGTGTGTCCATGGCGTGAAATGAAGGCGTGGGGGAAGCGGAGACTTGAATATATAGGGGCGTGCTATTCTAATGACGATCGTTTTTAGCCGTGGCATTTATCAAGGGCAGGTATTGCGTACACCTGGATTTCAAAGGTACGCACAGCTTCATAAATCAGGCGGTGAGAGGAGTGTAAGCATAATCTTACGCCAACATATACGCCCGTTTCTACGCAAGAATGATAAATGAGGGCCAATGACTCAAAATTGTTCACACTTATTTCTAATGATGTGAGAAAACCAACTGTACAAAACAAGTCAGTTCAGAGTGCCAACATTGACTCAAAATGTTGCACTGAATGTTGATACCAAAAATGGAAGGAAATAATAAAAGAGGGAGAGAAGGAAGAGTGTGTGTAAAAGAGGTGTATAAGGAGGATGAGCAACATCTGTATCACTGGTGTTGTGGCAAAACTTCTGTTGAACATCATCACTGCGTAAGAGACATTCAGAGTCAAATTCAATAAAAAGAAGTATTTTATTCTTGCAAGAATAGGTTCAGTCCCAAACACACAGGAGTTCAATCTGTGCGAGGAGTAACACCCATGCATGAGCAGAAGGGGGGTTCTTATAGCATTTTCAAGGGCCTTTTCCTTCTAAGTTTACACTATGATAAAGGTTGTTGTGTCTTTTAAGGGCATGACTGCATCTTCCAGGCGCCTCTCAGGCTGCCTCAGTCCCTCTCAGGCCTTAACTTAATACAGAAATGCACTAGTCAACACTGACCAGTCCCTAAGGTCAAAAAGGTCTCCTCCCATCTGCTCCTGAGCATCACCCCATGCACGTACACAGACATTTCAGTTTATGTCATCAAAATCATCAGGAGCCACATGGCTCAAAATCCATCTAGTCACATTAACTACTGATCACTGTAAGATTAAAATTTCCTCTACACTGCATGGCAACATCTGTATCACTTCTATGTGCAGATTCTTCTGTAGGCCTTTCTGTAGGTGTGGACTCCTGTAACTCATATTGCAGTCAGAAATACACAAGTGTAAATCAAGTAAATTTATCTATGCACTTACAGATACTTTCTCCAAAGGACAGTCATCTGAGAGGGTTTCTTCACTGTCCTGTGCAAACAAATGGGCATTACAAAGAGTTGCACTTTAGGGCCATATTGCACCAAGGGCCAGCTCTTCTGCTGGGGTGTAATGTGGGGGTGCAGGACCCCCAAGGGCCAGTTCTTCTGCTGGGGTGTAATGTGGGGGTGCAGGACCCCCAAGGGCCAGCTCTTCTGCCGGGGTGTAATGTGGGGGTGCAGGACCCCCAAGGGCCAGCTCTTCTGCTGGGGTGTAATGTGGGGGTGCAGGACCCCCAAGGGCCAGTTCTTCTGCTGGGGTGTAATGTGGGGGTGCAGGACCCCCAAGGGCCAGCTCTTCTGCTGGGGTGTAATGTGGGGGTGCAGGACCCCCAAGGGCCAGCTCTTCTGCCGGGGTGTAATGTGGGGGTGAAGGACCCCCAAGGGCCAGCTCTTCTGCTGGGGTGTAATGTGGGGGTGAAGGACCCCCAAGGGCCAGCTCTTCTGCCGGGGTGTAATGTGGGGGTGCAGGACCCCCAAGGGCTGGCTCTTCTGCTGGGGTGTAATGTGGGGGTGCAGGACCACCAAGGGCCAGCTCTTCTGCTGGGGTGTAATGTGGGGGTCTAGGACCCCCAAGGGCCAGCTCTTCTGCCAGGGTGTAATGTGGGGGTGAAGGATCCCCAAGGGCCAGCTCTTCTGCTGGGGTGTAATGTGGGGGTGAAGGACCCCCAAGGGCCAGCTCTTCTGCCAGGGTGTAATGTGGGGGTGCAGGACCCCCAAGGGCCAGCTCTTCTGCTGGGGTGTAATGTGGGGGTGCAGGACCACCAAGGGCCAGCTCTTCTGCTGGGGTGTAATGTGGGGGTCTAGGACCCCCAAGGGCCAGCTCTTCTGCCAGGGTGTAATGTGGGGGTGAAGGATCCCCAAGGGCCAGCTCTTCTGCTGGGGTGTAATGTGGGGGTGCAGGACCCCCAAGGGCCAGCTCTTCTGCCAGGGTGTAATGTGGGGGTGCAGGAACACCAAGGGCCAGCTCTTCTGCTCGGGTGTAATGTGGGGGTCTAGGACCCCCAAGGGCCAGCTCTTCTGCCAGGGTGTAATGTGGGGGTGAAGGATCCCCAAGGGCCAGCTCTTCTGCCAGGGTGTAATGTGGGGGTGAAGGATCCCCAAGGGCCAGCTCTTCCGCCGGGGTGTAATGTGGGGTTGCAGGACCCCCAAGGGCCAGCTCTTCTGCTGGGGTGTAATGTGAGGGTGCCGGACCCCCAAGGGCCAGCTCTTCCGCCGGGGTGTAATGTGGGGGTGCAGGACCATCATCCTCATCACGTGATCATGTAGAGGAGGCGCCTGATATTCCTGCATGTGGCTTTATGACAAATAATTCAGGAATCCTGAGAGCAAGAACGAGCATATATTGATGAAACACACTAACTGAACACACACACACACACACACACACACACACACACCAGACAGAAACACACACACGTGACTCACGAGAGCTTGTTCAGGAAGTGTTATTAATTCTGCCAACAATAATCTCCCGGATCTGATGCTGTGATTTATAATAACGGTGAGCTGATCAGATTAATAAAGCCTCGTATGAATGAAAGCGGCTAAAGCTGTTAGATTCAGCGGAAGAGCAAACGTCATCAGTCTGAATGGAGATTTGGCGCCATCTGCTGGACACTCAACAGACAACATTAAAACTGAGAAAATTAAAGCCCTAAAACAATCATGTACTCTCTGAATTGTACTGAATTTATTAGGATTGATCACAGGTTGGGGAGCTCTGCAGCACACGCTGTTTGGAGAGAAGATTGTAGACGATCAGTGTCACTAAAGAAATATTTCCAATATATGCTTGTTCATCAATAAAATGTGTACCTTATTTTGTTTCAACAGCTGATACTTTCTCCATGAGAGAGGAATGGAACTTTTATCTGGAGAAATAAATTATCAATAAAACACTTGCACAAATCATTGGTGACTTGTAATTTTCCACAGTTCTGCTGTTTACTTACCATTCTTCATCCTTTCAGCGATGTCATTGGAAACCATTAGCTTAAGCAGAGGTGGACAGAGTACAGAGCTTTGTTACTTGAGTAAAAGTACAGATACCCCTTGCAAAATTTTACTCAAGTACAAGAAGAAGTACTACATTCAGATGTCTACTTAAGTAAAAATACTAAAGTACTTGTTTTTAAAAGTACTTGAGTATCAAGAGTACAAGAGTAGATTTTCTAAATATTGCATAATCTACTGCCACAGTGCTTACAGAAACGTCCTACATGGAGTTATGAAAAAGGTTAATGTTAATACCTTGGAGAATGTAAAAGGAATGTTGCTTTATTTAATTAAATAAAAATTTGTGGGGGGTCCCATCTTTAAATGCGGGGACAACACACACACACACACACACACACACACCACATGTAAGGGTGGCGCTGCCCATAAAGCACCTAAAAGCTGTCACAAAGAACCGGCAAAAGGAATGATTATGAATATGTAAAATATAGCAAGGAGATATTTTAATTGTTTATTAATAAACACTTGTTAATAAACAAGTGTTTTCTTTGTCAGTGTCGGCTAGATGAAGTTGACGATGCTGACTCGCGACCTTCAGTAGTGAACGCGCCAGAGAGAAATGCACATTTCATACGGATTGCATAAGCAGAGAGCAGTCTGTAGTCTGTTTCCTTTCGTTTTGAATTTTTCTGTTTAAAAGTAGACGTGAGGCAAGTAGGCTACCTTATACACTGTGTTGCGGTTCATTTATGAGACGAGCTCCAGTTCACGTGCCGGCGCCTCCGTTTCTTATCTATCGTCTGCTATTTACTTCTTATTTATTAAACCCAGGCAATTGGTTGATGAAACATTGATTCAAATTAAGATACAATTAATGCAAAACGAAATTCAGGTTAAAGAAAGGTTTGGTGTTTTCTGTTTGATGTCTCTGTGAAAGTTTTAAAGCATTTTTTATGCCGCTTTCAGAGCGCTCACGTCCGTAACGGAGAACACGTCCATAACATTGTTTTTTACTCATAAATGCAAACCCGAAAAATAAAATAAAACAAAATTAATATTTGATGTACTCTGGAGACTGAGCGCCAACCCTTCTTCATTCGCTGGGTAGTAGCCTACTTTGGTTTGCGCAGTGTAATTCACATAATCAGTTAAAATATATTTTGCCTCCTAAAGTTTTTTTTTTAAGAAATCAGAAATCCCTCGTGGCTACGCCACTGCCACATTTGAACCTGACTGTGTTAAACACACCACATACTCAAGAACATCAAACCAAATGCTTGGCTTACATTAATGTGTAATATAAAATCTGACCATGGAGTTGACTTTGGCGGAAAGTCAATTGTATTGTATGCTTCTCAACACAACATCTCCCCTGTTACTCAAACAGAATTACTACTCTTTTAAGATCATTACCTTATTCCAATTTTGTTTACTCAAACAACAACTTATCTCAAATAAACATATTCAAATTACTTCTTATCAAACCAAACAACAGTCTGTTTCAAATAGGCATTTCAATGTAGCATAATGAAAGTTTCTAGCACACTTTTATCCTTTTAACATAACACAGAATAACATTCATCAAACATTTCAGAATTCAGTGTACATTCGATTTTTTTAAATAGGGCAGCAGTCCGCCTACACCCTTTACATATCTTCTTGGTCTGACTTCTTTATTTCTCTTCAGACACATTACTCCAACACATAGTCTTGAGTCCACAAAGGTGGGCGTCTCGGTCTTAAGCCCCTATTCAAGCTCAAAGCAGTGTTCTCCATTGTATAGTCTCTTTCAGGTATTTCATTCTGTGCAGAGTTTTCCTCTCTTTCTGGACATGGTGAAAGACGTGCTGAATTCCATGTTTTCCCATCACTTAAGATGAAAGTACTCGGTCCTATTTGCTGTTGTACTGACAACGGATCAGTGAACCGGGCTTCTCCTTTTTTCACGTGAAAAGGCTTTCTCACTCTCACCTTATCTCCAACCGCAATTTTAGGAAATTTAGCTCCTCTTTTACGATCGGTATATTCTTTACTTTTGTTCTGTCGTTGCGTCACACGAGCCCTCACCTGAGCAAATTGATCAGGGCTATCCTCAGGAAGAAGGACATTCAACTTTGTCCTCATAGGTCGGCCTCTCAAGAGCAGAAAAGGGGTCTCACCCGTTGTAGCATGGGGTGTCGCTCGATAGGTCTTCAGCATGGTCAGGACTGCAGATTTCCAGGGCTTACGAACCGCTTCAGCAGCTTGAATACACCCTTTAAGCACCCTGTTGAACCGTTCGATGGCCCCGTTAGCCTGAGGGTGATAAACACTGGTCTTTATGTGCTTTATTCCCTGTGTATCATTGGCTGTAACAGATTGTTTTACGTTATCCACACAGAGAACAGTCACGTCTGGAACTACCACCTCTCTTACTTCACTCACTGCTGCTTTACACACTCTAGCAAAGTGTCCTTTTTTTCCACAGTGTCTGCATGTCACTTTAGCAGCAGGGCAGTTTTTATCATTTGCCAGATGTTTGTCCGATCCACATCTGAAGCATTGTCGACGTTGCTGATCGGTCGTTGTTTGTTTTCGATCCTCCGATCGTCTCTGAGCAACGTGTGACTGCTTAGTTGACCGTGCGCCCTTTCCCCCTCTGCCATACTTAGTATTAATGGCTTGTACCGACTTCATGGCAGTAGCAGTGGAATTACAGAGTAATGACGAATTTTTAACTGCAGCTTCCACTTGACATGCGATTGTAATCGCTTTCTCTAGAGTGAGGTCATCCTCTAACAGTAATTTGTCCTTTACTGCAGTCAACGTCGCATTTGCGATCAACTGATCACGGAGCATTTCACTCTCCATTTGCCCGAACGCACATGGGGCTGCTAACGCTCTTAAAGCGGCAACGTATTGCGTAACAGTCTCATCCGCTCTTTGCACACGTTGTCTGAACGTGTGTCGGCATGCAACTACGTTAACTTTAGGCACAAAGTGTTTCTCAAGTGCAGCCATTGCTTCATCAAAAGTAGTACCTTGGTCTGGCAGAGTATAAAACAGGCGCTGGCCTTCCGTCCCCAAGCAATGCAGCAAGACCGCTCGTCTGCGTCTCTCCGGCCATGCATCTCCAGTTGCCTGGATGACTATCATGTAATTATGAAAGATTTTCTGCCACGTATCAAATGGAATCGGTGGCTCCCCACTAACAGGAAGAAACGGGGGCGGGCTCGGCACTGAAGCGCTCATCCTCGTCGCCAATTTGTGGTGTTTCACACTTTAACAGAACACTCTCCATGCGGTGTACAATTCACATCTCGAACTTTATTCTTCTTCATCATCACTATATTTAACACAATTCCTCACTAGAGCCCCTAGTGGTGCAGTTCCACATTAATGTGTTATAGTTAGAAATTACTATGAATTGAACATCAAGTATTGTATGCTTCTCAACACAACATGTATGTTTTGACAGGACCCAGATAGCAAAAAATATCGGCACGGCTTCTTTTTGCCGCCGGCCCCAAACTGTCGGCTATAGGTGCGCCCCGCTGGCGGAGAAGAAACGTTTGCCGCCGAATACGTCACTCCCATTTCTTGCGAGATGCCGCCGGCGAACAGCCGCCGGGCCGCCGACTTCATTCTCTCTGGCGGTTGCCGCCGTCTAAATGAACCGCGGCCGGCTGGCGGCAAGCCGCATTGAAATCGACCAGCCATGTCATTGGCATGAGTGGAACTGACAGCATTTTAACTTTCACATTTAAAGCGATTATAATTATTATGTGAATTATATCAAATTTTTAGGTACCAAAGTCATTAGGGTTTATAACAGATTTGACTCAGTCTGATTCCATGATAAGGTTTAGGAAAATACATTTAAATTACGTTGAAACTCTGAAGCGATTCAGTGATAGGCCTATGTAAAATATATAGAATTATTTTATTCACTTAAGGTGACAATTCATTTCTTTGATTTATGCACAATTGAGATGCACAAATAGTCCAAAAAGAATTCCTTTTGTAAAACTTACTTGGCAATAAATATCTTTCTGATTCTGATTAGGTTTTAAAATAAATATTTCATTCATGGTATGAACAATTTAGCAGAATAAATGGATGAAGTTAGACTTTTAACCAATGCCTGAAATCAGTGAACAGTGAAAGACATCTGCAACTTGGCCAAAAGCTTGGGTATGCTTTAGTTTTTTTTTTTTTATTAATTTGCAACCATGGTAATATTTATAATAAACATGAAAATCCCTGTTTTGACCTGAAAGATAAAGTAAAATATGTAGAAATATTTTGTCTCTCTGTCACCCCAGGAAATTTCGTTTATGTCTGTCATTTTTTTACAAGTTCGATTTATTTTAATTTATTTTACCTTTTACAGGTATAAGGGATTAATTTGCTATTGCGAGTTTTGCAATCTGTACAAATGTTTAAGAAAGTATTAAAGCACAAACAGATACCTCCACCGGCCGAGAGGGGCAGTACCTAAAAAACGGAAGCAACTTTAGCAACACAACAGTGGCCACTCGTCACCTATTTTTTACAGTCTATGCTCGTCACACGATTTCAGTATTTGGAGAGGATATCCTATCTAGTCATTGACTACGATCTTTAAAGTAAGTACATTTTTCCTTTTTGTGTAACGCAATATTATGTTCATTTTTTACATTTTTAGTTCATCTTTTTCAAATATGTTCTTGCCTTACTAGTCAAGCTAGTAAGTTAGCCTGTTTACAAAGTTTTCGTCATGTTTCTGACATAGCTAATGTTATGTTAGTTAGGCTAACGTTACTTAGTTTCTTCCTGGCGTTAGTTTTTTCTTTTCCTCTTTTAACTATATTTACGTATGTTTATGTAAGTGTGAGTACTACAGTATGTGGTTTAAGATAGTATTGGTCAGTCGAATAATTAACTAACTTACGTAACTAAATCCTGAAGGACAATTCTCCCGCCCACGTGGGAATGGTAACGTTAGTTAGCAACATCTTTACGACAAGAAAGACTGATCAGTATAACTTGTGTTGTTTTCTAACTAAACATAATGGTGTTTTGTTTGATTCGACAACCATGCTGCTAGTCTAGTTTAACTTACAGTGTTAGCTAACACATGCTGCTTCGCCTTTTTTACTCACTGAATTCAAGCATGTTCGACATGTTGAAATGTATCTAACTTAGCTACAGTAGATCGCCAAAGCTTTACATCTAGAAAGTTTAACTTTTGGTGTTTTCTTACAAAAATAACGATGTATGTGTGTGTGTGTGTGTGTGTGTATATATATATATATGTATGTGTGTGTGTGTGTGTGTGTGTATGTATATATGTGTGTATATGTATATGATTGTGTTTTTCTGAACATGGTTTTCTGTTGATCCACTTGTGAAAATGACTCGTTTTTTGAAGGGGTGAGCATTTTAATGTTCTCCACTTGTGAAAATGACTCGTTTTTTGAAGGGGTGAGCATTTTAATGTTGTTGATTTTTGCCTGGAAATTGATCAAAAAGTATACTTTATGCAAAATGTTCTTCTATTTTAGATGGTTCACATTGTTCAGTTTATCAACGAGGAGGATCTGCCATTTGCAGTGGTTCCGCAAGAGTGGCTCAGCGAGAGCATGTGCCATTGGCCCCCATTTAACCTCAGCAAAAAGACGAAGGCAACAATTTAGCCATCCTCTGCATACCTCCACACAGCACCTGGGAGAAACATCATTTTAAGTTCATGAAGGGAGCAGGTAAATGGGTCTGACTTGTGAATTTGATTTTCCTGTATTTCATCTGTGTAATTTATTTTCTGTTTATTGTGGATAACTGACTCTTTCATTCATTATTCCCTACTCTAGAATCTTGTAAGTCTCAAGAAAAAAAAACTCTAGAAAGATGCATCGATTCCAGAAAACCAGGAAAATGCTGAACTGGTATGTAAAATCTATTGCTGTGATGCTGGATTTGTGATCCTGCCACTAAACTATACCATTTGTTAGATCTTCAAATTTCTGTTTCCTCTTTCTCGCAACCAGGTTTCTCCCCAGTAATCCAGACTCCACTTCACAGAGCCAAGAGTTTGAGTACAAGTAAGTGATGTTATTTGTGAAGTTTTTTTGTCTTGGAAACTATTGCTTCTATTTGAAGTCGGCATGAACCGGAAGTTACAAACGACTTTTCTCCAGTGTTGTGACGTATTTAAAAGTGAAAAAGTATATTGAACTGAGGGCAGGGTTTTACTCTAGCGCTCCTCTTCTCCATCTCTGCTCATAGCACGGTTTGAGGGGAGTTGCCACGCCCTCCCGCCACAGCACATGACCGGAAGAGAAGAGAAGTCGTTTCGAGGGGGGAGGGAAGGGTAACGTATTTGATTAAAGATTATAAGGCTACATGAATTTTAAAAGAATAATGAAGTGCACAGATAAATCATTTATAATAAACACTACAATATTACATATAAAAATACGAATTGTAAAATCTTACTTCAAGAGCAGGTGAAGCAAGTTCAACAAACAATGTTGAAGACGTTTGCTTGCACTGAGCAATTAGGTACAACTTGCAAACAGCACCTGTGGTTGTAGGTTTAATTCCCACTGGGGCAACCTGTACATGTAGTAGACCTAGATATAAAGTAAAATTTAACATTGTATACTGCATATATTACAGTCTGAATCCTTAGCCTTTCACATTTTTTATTTATTTATGAGAAGCTTCAGAGAAATGTAATTTGTAACACTTTTTTGGATTTTCAGCTTGGTGTAGGGGATAAAGCATGTTTTAGAGACATGTTCCTGAAGACCATTGTTCAAAGTAAGTTGGATATTTTTTTTAGATTTAAGTAGATGTGTATGTCATATTGTCCTCATGCAATTCAAATTAAATGACAGATCTGTATTTTCTATATTAGCCATCCAGAAGGACCCGGCAAACCAGGATGCACTGATGAGGCAGTCCAGGTTAACGTTACGCGTTACCTGAAAGGAGCATCTGACCGTGAAGGCAGAAAAAAGCGCCGCACAGCTGAGAGGGACCCACAGCCGACCACTTAAAACTAGACTGACTACTGACACCCCAGAATCACTGACAACTGGAATCCTTTCTTTATCTTGCAGTCAGTAGAGTCAAGACCCCTAAAGAAGTCAGAAGTGTCAGACTACACTCACTCACTGTGGAAATTACTTTCTTTTTTTCTTTTTCAAATAAAGCTTGTAAATCCTTGTGCCACAGGTCAGCATTGCCGTTACAATGGCCTATTCTACTCCAGAGCTTTACTGTAAATTACTACCACTTATATTGTTTGAAATGGTTTGTAAATGTAGTTATACTTTTATTTATTTGGTATCTTGCACATTATTTGGTATCAAATATCCTCTTTACTTGTCATAATGTTTACTGGTAATTTTTTACCCTAGAGCTGTCCTTTTTATATGAACACTTATTGTAAGTGTTGTAATTTGCTTGTAATGCTGTTTAACCAAAATTGAATTGGAAACCTGCATGTTAGTATATTGATTTATTTATTTTTCTGTTATGTTTCAGTGATCTGAAACATCTTGTTTAAATGACAGTTACTGTACTTTGAAATGTAGAATAAAAATGCCAATTGTAAATTTGTCTGGTTTGAGCAATCATTATTCTTGATAAACTGCATGCTATAAATAAATAAATAAAAAATATATATATAGCCAGAATAAGCGGCGGCAGAGCGCTCGACAATAGCGTTTGCCTCCGGCGGGCCGCGGAAGGACGGCCTTCAATATAAAGGCGGCGGAACGGCGGTTGGCCCGCGGGCCGGCCGCTTAACGAAGGCGGTAGGAAGGCCGGCGGTGCGCCGTCCAACGTGTTTGCGATGTCGCCATTCTGACGCTTCTACTGCCGCCGGAGAACCGACGGTGGTCCGCCGACTCATTGCTATCTGGGGATATACAATATTACCAAGAGCACTTTGCTATAGCCTTAATGTAGCCTAACTAGAAATACTATTAATACAGTATAATATAGAATTTAAAATAAACTGAAGAAATACATCTTCATTCCTTCCCATACCCAATAACATTTCCTTAGCCAAACTGAGCCAAAGCTTTTGGCCTGGTTGCAAAGCAGTTGTAGAGTTTTTGACTGCATCAATAATGTATACGATGGGCTATATATTAAATGTTCTAGAACTTCTAGTCTAAAAATGTTAGGCGAGCTTTCTTCCAACTTACTTTCTCCATCACGACGTGTGTTCGCGCGATGTCGCGGTGGCCGAACTTCCGTGTGTGTTCGCGGACTTCGCGCGTCTATAAGTTGCCTAGTAACGAACGCAATCTGGCCGAGATGCGGACGCGCTGGCGGCAGGAAACTTATCTTTGTGTGCATGCGCCTCGTATACAACGTTATATATAAAGCTTGCAGGACAACTTGGTTGGGATTGCCTTTTCAGCGTGAGAAATACACGGTGTGGCGTGTGAGCGTGTGAACTGGTTGAATTGCGTGTGTCTCACGGCCAATGCGTGAGACTTGAGAACCCTGTTTACTTTGTGTTTTGGTTTCCTGATCCCAAAGTTCCAGATATGTATTTTTAAACTATTGTAAATTTTGCTTATGTAACCCGCATTTAGTTAAGTCTTTTATTTTGGCGGGCCGCCCACTTCCTGCGGTTTCCCCGAACTCTCAACTTCCTCAAAGTTGCGCGTCACGGAGTTCACTTTCTCTCTGTCACTTTCTCTCCACTGTGGCTGTGGCATGGTCTGTTCGGCGTCTCTAAACAGAGTTGCAAAGTGCTTCAACTTTAGCCATTCAAGCTTTGAATACTCGGTGAGTCTTTTGCCATCCGTTAATCAATTGTAATATGTCCAGTTCAGTCGTGTGATTGCTCACCAAAGCATTATTTTGACTATAGTTGTTGTCGCTTCTCAACCAGAGCCCTGTCTGATTCCGCTCTGTTTAGACGTTGGGCTGCACCTAGATTAACCCCGCGTTAATCATTCCGATTTCAAAGGTAAATGTTTTACCTGTTATATTATGAAAGCTGAATTGTAGGCATCGATTTAATTTGCTAGTATGTTTGCCTGTTTGGAGCATTATTTCTGTTTTGAGAGTGTTTTGTCACTTTCGTGATTGCTGCTGAAATGGCTACATGTTTTGGTGGTCATTGAAGCCCGTTGATTTTAACGTAGCTACATATTTCTTTTTTCTTGAATATTGCGCAATACTTTTCACGAATACCAAATTCTGCTTTAGTGTTTTGGGTAATTTGGAGATTAATATTTTTTGTTTATTGGAATTTGAAGGTGCACTTTGTATTATTATTTTGAATGTCAATTTTGAGTATGTGTTCTGATTCTGAAAATGACTGCATTTAGATTAGTTGACTACTATTATTGATATTAATGATATTTATTTATTAAACTGCCTTGCATTAAGCAGGAATGGTTATGCATACATTGATTAACTTTAGTATTTTGTTACGGTTAGTTACTTAAGTAACCATGTTATTTTATTTTTGAATGGAATTCTTAATTTGTATTTTTGGCCTTCTTAGGTCAGGTTTTTTTTCTGGACCAATCAATCCCCATTCTTCATTTATGGACTTTTGAATTCTCGACTGTCCCAACTCAAGGACTCCAATCGAGATGGCGAGCCAAAAGAACTCGGATCTATACGTGGTAGGATAAGCGGACTATACATCCACCGCGACTGAACCTACCTGGATTATTATTGCTCAACCAGTAATTAACTGACTTCTGACCGGACTCTGTCTCGGCCGTGATACACATTGCGGTTTTATTTTTATTTTCCCCTCTCCTTTCTGTTTTTTTTCTCCCTATTCGTCGGCAGCATATCATCCTGCCATTGAACTGAACTTTAAGTAGCATTGTGTTTTGTATGTGTCATTGACGACATTTTGTTCATGTTGTTTGTTTTCTTATTTTTTACTGAATACACACTAAAATCTAAAATCTATGACTCCAGTGTACTCATTCACAACCCAGGCTCCGTGACGATCCATCTTCTGTTGCTACATAGCATCCGCAGTCAACTGCCTAGCATATGAGTGTTACACTTAAATATTGGGGAAAGATACTCTTATTTCATGTAGTTACAGGGTAAGTACAATAAAAATAAATACACAATCTTATATCAACCTTTATTTGAAAAACAACTTATAATGCATGCTCACGTGTTCCTAAAGGTTGGAGCATCAAACAGCACACTCTGAAATAACTGTAATCCATACGACCCCAATGGATGGATCAATGTCTTCTGAAGGAAACGTTAATTATAATATTTGACACTTTTTAAACTCGCTTCAGACCAACTGTAATAAGTTGTTTTTCAAATAAAGGTTTCTGAGTCAGTGATATTAGATTGTGTGATGTATTTTTATTGTCCTTACCCTGTAACTACATGGAACAAAAGTATATTTCCCAGTATTGCAATAGTTTTAGCTTTACATTTTTCCATTGAAACATGTAAGCCCTAAACATCTGCACTTTAATAACAACTACAAAAACATAAACAAAAAAATAACTGTTGAAATACATAGATATGTACCCTGTTTATTTAAAAAAGGCCTATGTATTAGTAAACCATTATCATAAAAAGGTATGCAGTGTAATTTCTCAGTTATCTGATAATAAAGCAAGTGGCCACACACCTCAGATTTGGCCCTCTTAAAAGGCAGAAAAATCAGATGAAGGTGGGGAAGAAAATACTTCAAATGACCGCTCTGTTGCAAAGCTACTTGCGTCACTCCAGTCGGTCTCCATTTTAGCGTGCTGGCCGGTTCGTGAACGAATCGTTCTTTTGAACCGGTTCTTTTTAGTGAACCGGTCGAACCAGTACACTAAATCGGACTGAATCGTTCGAAACAGTTCGCGTCTTGCGTCAGTGCTGATACACAAGTTACTACAGTTACTCACTTTCAGACATGCCTGACAGTCCCTCTGACTCGAAATAAACCAATATCCCGGAGTATATTTCACTCCAGTAAATCCAACAGTTTGAAACGTGTTGTTTTTGAGAGAAGTGTTGAGCACGAGCTGCTGATACTGCGCATGCGCGTGCTACCGAACGCACATGTACAGCGGTCATCGGATCACCAGTACAGAACCGAGAACTGTTTCTTTCGGACACGTTCGACATAATGAGAACAACTGATCGATGAGCTAAGCATGCGTGCAATTTTTTTCTGAGGGACGAAATGTACGTTTCTTAAGTATGCCTATTTATTTAGTTGAACATCAGTAAGTGTAATAAAAAAAAAAACATGTTGGAAACATGTTTATCACAAAATACTGTATTATCACTGTATTATTTTAAAGTTTGGAAACACAATGAATGGATTGTAAAACTGCCAAACTAAACATTTATTAAAATAATATTTTCAGGAACAGCTCATTTAATTTCTAAGTAAGTCGATATAAATATTTGATGTAAACTCTTGCCAAAGTTTTAATGGTGCACACTGCACAGTACTGCTTAGTAAATGTTTATAATGTGTTAAAACATAACGTATTAAACATATTGGAGAAGAAAGACATGCATCGATTTTTTTAGTTTTGTCGACTGTATATTCAGGTTTCAGCAGTTGTCAGCTCAGCACACAGCCTATGCTACGGTTCTCGAGTCAAGAACTGGTTGTTGCAGTTCTTGAATCACCAGTACAGAACCGAGAACTGTTTCTTTCGGACACGTTCGATACGGAGAGCCAATGAGCTGGAGATACTGAGCATGCGTGATAGCACCGTCTCTAAACAGAACTTTCTTTCGGCCAACTGATGATGTGCTGATGAGCACGCAGCACGGGTGAACTGAGGACTTAAATGAGGGGCCGAATTCGGCGAAATGTAAGTTTATTACAAAAAAAATGATGAAGACCACTTATGCACTTTATATATTTAAGACATGTTAAACATCCGCGTTTGCACATCGCCTGTAGGCTACAGGGTTCGTTTGCAAAATGTAAATGTAAGAAACTTCTCCAAGAGGATTATGACGATGAGTACTATTATTTAAGTGAAGTTATGATTACAAATGCCTTTAATTTAAAGTATTTTTATCCGCCGGGATGATATAAATGACGTCATTACGCGAGGACGTAAAAGAACTGGTGAACCGTTTTTTTGAACCGGTTCATTGAAACGAACTGTCCGAAAGAACCGGTTCGCGGAAAAGAACCGAACTTCCCATCACTATCAGCAGCTGTCAATCAATCCCTCACTGCGGTCTCAGTTCGTCCCCTCTATCTCCGCTGGGCTCTGCCCACTTTTCCAGCATTTTTCAAATATTGCCAGTGGGTGGAGTCAGGCTCTGACCAGGGGTTTAGTTACCCTTTAAGTATGCAAGCCCAAAGGTTGCAGCCCTTCTTGCCTTTTGCTTTAATGGCTTTATGACCCATGGAATGTTACTCGATGTTAGCCGTTACTCTTGTGCCTGTCATTAAAGACAAGGCTGGCAAGGTTGGAAGTGTGGAGAACTATAGGCCAATCGCACTAGCTAGTGTTATATCTAAAGTTTTAGAGAGGATCTTATTAGATCGCCTGAGTGAGTATATTGATACCACAGACAACCAGTTTGGCTTTAAGGCTAAACATGGTACTGATTTGTGTATCTATGCCTTGAAAGAAGTAGTTGAAGTATAGGAGGCAAAACTCCTCAGTTTTAATTGGCTTTATAGATGCCTCTAAAGCTTTTGACCGAGTCAATCACCGGAAGTTGTTTCTGAAACTGAAACTAAGGGGTGTGCCAGACAGCATGATAAGAATCCTGGCATATTGGTATGCCAACCAGAGTATGCAGGTCAGATGGGGTAATAGAGTCTCCGCTCCGTTTAGTGTTACTCTCCCCAGCCCTTATTAACCTGTATATGAATGACTTATCAGAACAACTAAGAGGCGGCAAAACTGGTTGTATGATTGGTATATGTTCTGAGTATGGCCTCAAATATGATGTGCAGTATAATGCTAAGAAGAGTGTTGTCATGATATTCAGAGCAAACGGGGATAAAGACCTCAACTTTCCAGTGTTTTATCTGTCAGGTAAAGTGCTAAGTTCTTGTAATAAAACAAAATACCTGGGGCACTTCCTCACAGATCAATTGTCTGATGATGATGACATATATAGGCAGTGTCGTATGCTTAATGCCAAGCTAATATGTTAGCAAGAAAATGTTATATGTGTTCAGACCATGTTAAGATAAGGCTCTTTAAAGCCTATTGTACTCCACTCTACACTGCCCCATTGTGGGCCAAGTTCAAAAAGACAACCATGCATAAGCTTCAGGTGGCCTATAATGACTGTATGCGGATATTGCTTAAGAAACCTAGGTGGTGCAGTGCAAGCGACTTGTTTTGTAAGGCAAGAGTCAACACTCTCCATGCGTTGTTGAGAAATCTGATGTACAAATTTATTGGTCGACTGGATGGCTCTCAGAATGGCATTGTTAAGCTACTGACAAATCCTAGTAAAAGTGTTGTGCGATACCAGTCACCTCTGTGGAACCACTGGTATAATTGTCTTTTATAATTTTTTGTTTTTGTTTTTATGTTTTGAGGTGTTGGGTGTCTGTAATGTTGTGTGGTTTTCTAATGGACCCTGAGTCTGACAATAAAGTTGAATATAATCTCGCTAAATTGCTCCCAAATGTAAAATTGTTGTATCATAATATAATAAGTAAACGTTCAACACAACTACAACACTGTTGTCATCGTTTACACACAGGAACTCAAAACTCACACTTCTTCCTAATGATATGAGCAAACCAGCTGTACATAATAAAAGTCCTCCGTGTGACTCGACATGAAGCAGAATAAATCCGCACAACTCTCCTGACTGTACTTTACTCTAACATGCTTTTCATTTAAAGGTTTTACTGTAACCTACTGTAAGCTGTCATAACTATACTTTTTTTTACGTAATTGCTAAACTAATTTACTTTGTTAAAGTATGTTTTTGCTGTAACTGCTTCTTTTGATTCTGTGTTGTTCATTTTCTCTGTTTGTCTAATGAATGATCTGTAGTGTTTTAATATTGGGTGATGTGTGTGTGTGATCTGAGAGCATTGTTTGATTTTGCCAGAAGAGTCAGAGATTCTCTGAATGTGGTTTGACATTTTGGTTGTGTGTTTAACGTTTTAAAAAAGTGAGCGATGGTTTCAATAAATGTGGTTTAGCAATTCAGAAAAACTTTATCTAGGCTTGTAATCATAATCATCATATGGGTTTTCCCCTCATGTACAGCATAAGGCTGGTTTTATTTCTATTACCAGTTACACCCACACTTCTTAAACAACCACAGAAATAAGCGTCGTTACAAAAGCTAAATATGTGGGAGAGCGTTGCTATAGTGATGATATTCACTTCAAAGTCAATACCAAACCAAAACTAGTTAGCACACTTTTTGTAATTGAAAAGGTTTAATGGTAATATATGGTTATAGTTAAACTTAAAACAGTTACACAATAGAGATGATGATAACTTGTACCATTAATAACTTAACCAGCACATATGTAAAATGTTAGAGAGAGAGAGACTTTAACAATCCTTTTTTTTTAATTCTCATAAAAAAAGTATAATTACATAAAACCTACACAAAATATCCACCACACCATTTCATAAAAAAAATATATATATATATATTATTATTAGGGTATTTTTTTTCCACTCCTCAGTTTAAAAACAGACCAAAACGACTCAATCTACGTTTAAGGGAAATAAAAACACTCAGATATAAATTTGCAGAGAACCATCAATGTAAATTTCACAAACGCTTTTCCACTCCCCAAGTAAAGGTAAAGGTTTCCATGTCTTTAATCAGTTGATAGTAGGCTACACATATTCCGGCGTTAGCCGTGATTTGACGAAACCCTTTATAACAGCCGCTGCATCAGTTAAACCCCACACCATTTCATTTACTTTTGTGTGACAGCCATATTGCCATTTTGGCCGGCCTAAACAAAACATTAAGCATCACGTGGACCTGCTTTCTATTTTTGTTATACTTGGAGGACGGTGAACCTTCCTCGGCGTGCCCCCAGAGTCTCTGGGGCCCTGGCAGTCCCGACCCACTGCAGTTTTTTTGGAGGAATTTTCAGACCTCAAAAAGGGCCCCCGACTTTGAACGGGCGTAACTCAGGGACCCGGACGAGTTGGGCCTCGTGGGTGGGCTCGTTGGAAAGGCCCCGTCCAGCACTACGATCGATTTGAGTTTGGGGAATATTGAGCCTCTGGGGCCCTGGAAGTCCCGACCCACTGCAGTTTTTTTGGAGGAATTTTCAGACCTCAAAAAGGGCCCCCGACTTTGAACGGCCGTAACTTGGGGACCCGGGCGAGTTGGGCCTCGTGGGTGGGCTCGTTGGAAAGGCCCCATCCAGCACTACGATCGATTAGAGTTTGGGGAATATTGGGCCTCTGGGGCCCTGGAAGTCCCGACCCACTGCAGTTTTTTGGATTTGGAGGAATTTTCAGAACCCAAAAAGGGCTCCCAACTTTGAACGGCCATAACTCAGGGACCCGGGCGAGTTGGGCCTCGTGGGGGGAGGGAATCGGTGGAAAGGCCTCATCCAGCACTACGATCGATTAGAGTTTGGGGAATATTGGGCCTCTGGGGCCCTGGAAGTCCCGACCCACTGCAGTTTTTTGAACTTGGAGGAATTTTCAGAACCCAAAAAGGGCCCCCGACTTTGAACGGCCATAACTCGGGGACCCGGACGAGTTGGGCCTCGTGGGTCGGCTCGTTGGAAAGGCCCCATCCAGCACTACAATCGATTAGAGTTTGGGGAATATTGGGCCTCTGGAGCCCTGGAAGTCCCGACCCACCGCAGTTTTTTGGACTTGGAGGAATTTTCAGAACCCAAAAAGGGCCCCCGACTTTGAACGGCCATAACTCAGGGACCCGGGCGAGTTGGGCCTCGTGGGGGGGGGGGGGGGGGGGGGGATCGGTGGAAAGGCCTCATCCAGCACTACGATCGATTAGAGTTTGGGGAAGATCGAGCGAGTGGTTCTCTAAATATAAGTCGAAACAGCTGCGCCTTTGACTGGACGTAACTCCCCGACCCCAAGGCCCTCGGGGACGGGAGTGGTCTCGTTGGATAGGGCCCCTCGAGGCCTACAGAAGACCCGAGTTTGAAAATTTTTCGCCGTGTGTTTTTCGAGATATTCGCGAAAAACAAAAATTTCCTATTCGTTCAGTGGGTGTGGCTGTCACCCATGTCTCCAACGGGACTTCCAGGACCACGGGGGCCACCTGGCCATGCCAGAGGACGGTGAACCTTCCTCGGCATGCCCCCAGAGCCTCTGGGGCCCTGGAAGTCCCGACCCACTGCAGTTTTTTTGGAGGAATTTTCAGACCTCAAAATTGGCCCCCGACTTTGAACGGCCGTAACTTGGGGACCCGGGCGAGTTGGGCCTCGTGGGTGGGCTCGTTGGAAAGGCCCCGTCCAGCACTACGATCGATTAGAGTTTGGGGAATATTGAGCCTCTGGGGCCCTGGAAGTCCCAACCCACTGCAGTTTTTTGGACTTGGAGGAATTTTCAGACCTCAAAAAGGGCCCCCGAATTTGAAAGACCGTTACTCGGGTACCCGGGCGAGTTGGGCCTCGTGGGTGGGCTCGTTGGAAAGGCCCCATCCAGCACATGGAAAGGCCCTATTTCTTTTTGTAGATAAATTGGTTTTTAGTGGGTATTGTCACAGACATGTTACGCGTCAGGTGAGCTCAGGTGTGTTAGTGGTTCCATCTGCAAGGTCCAATTGTATGGCAAGAACAGTATTAGTTAGATCGTCATCTGCTTGGAATAAATTGGATTTAAAAACAAGGCATATATCCAACATATGTAATTTTAAGAAGACTTTAAAACAGATTACAATTAATAGTATTACATCAGTTAATTTGTGACTGTTTATAGGTACTGATATTGTCAAATGTTGTATGAGTGTGAATGTGTGTATGTGGATAAATGTTTACATGTGGTAATGTTATATGAATGTTATATTTATGCATGTTATATTTGTGCATTTTAATTGTACATATATGTTTCAGTACTTTTATGGGCCCCAGGAAGACTAGCAACCACATTGTGGAAGCTAATGGGGATCCAAATAAATAAATAAATAAACAAATAAAAGCACTACGATCGATTAGAGTTTGGGGAATATTGAGCCAGAGGTTCTCGAGATATAAGCCGAAACAGCTGCGCCTTTGACCGGACGTAACTCCCCGACCCCAAGGCCCTCGGGGACGGGAGTGGTCTCGTTGGATAGGGCCCCTCGAGGCCTACAGACGACCCGAGTTTGAAATTTTTTCGCCGTGTAGTTTTTGAGATATTCGCGAAAAACAAAAATGTCCCATTCGTTCAGTGGGTGTGGCTGTCACCCATGTCTCCAACGGGACTTCCAGGACCGCGGGGGCCACCTGGCCGTGCCAGAGGACGGTGAACCTTCCTCGGCGTGCCCCCAGAGCCTCTGGGGCCCTGGAAGTCCCGACCCACTGCAGTTTTTTGGACTTGGAGGAATTTTCAGACCTCAAAAAGGGCCCCCGATTTTGAACAGCCGTTACTCGGGGACCCGGGCGAGTTGGGCCTCGTGGGTGGGCTCGTTGGAAAGGCCCCGTCCAGCACTACGATCGATTAGAGTTTGGGGAATATTGAGCCTCTGGGGCCCTGGAAGTCCCGAACCATTGCAGTTTTTTGGACTTGGAGGAATTTTCAGACCTCAAAAAGGGCCCCCGATTTTGAACGGCCGTAACTCGGGGACCCGGGCGAGTTGGGCCTCGTGGGTGGGCTCGTTGGAAAGGCCCCATCCAGCACTACGATCGATTAGAGTTTGGGGAATATTGGGCCAGGGGTTCTTCAGATAAAAGCCGAAACAGCTGCGCCTTTGACCGGACGTAACTCCCCGACCCCAAGGCCCTCGGGGACGGGGGTGGTCTCGTTGGATAGGGCCCCTCGAGGCCTACAGACGATCCGAGTTTGCCCTTTTTTTCGCCGTGTAGTTTTTGAGATATTCGCGAAAAACAAAAATGTCCCATTCTTCCAGTGGGTGTGGCTGTCACCCATGTCTCCAACGGGACTTCCAGGACCGCGGGGGCCACCTGGCCGTGCCAGAGGACGGTGAACTTTCCTCAGCGTGCCCCCAGAGCCTCTGGGGCCCTGGAAGTCCCGACCCACTGCAGTTTTTTGGACTTGGAGGAATGTAATGCTGAATTTGTATTTTCATGCATTAACAGCCACAATCTGCTTGAATCAGGCAGCGTTGTAACATGCAGGGCCGTAGCTAGAGGATTCGGGTCCCCCTGAAAAAATATTGATGTGGGCCCCCACCACCCTCCACCAATATCATATACTGTACAATAGATGAACATGGAAGCCCACATAACAGAAGATGGTGATGTTGTTGTAAAACCTTTATTTTAAAAGTTAAAGGTTTATATAAAAATTACAACTAATAAAAACTAACAAAAAGCAAGAAATTGTTAAATAATAATAAAACCAATTTTTAAAAAGTAATATTTTTTTCCCCATCAGTCTGTTATAATTCATAAATCAAAAAGTAAACATTTAGAAATTGACAAGAATGCAGTCTAATTAAAAAAATAAAACCATTCATTGTCTTATTTTTTAATAAAGATAATATGGAACTGGTAATATTATTAAATAAAGCGAATACATTTATTCATCCAAGTGCAGTGTGTTGTATTCGTGTTTTCTCGATGTTTTAAATATTATCAGCTGGCAGGTCAGATGCATAATGCAATGCGTCGTGACTCGTGTAATTTTTTTTAAACTCTATTTACAATAGTGTAAAAAGACAGGAATTTAGACCACGTAATCATTCGTTCGATTGCGGCGCGCACCGATAATAAAAAATTACTGTACAAGGCAGACTGTAGACGGAAGTTTTCTAATTCCCAGCGAAATAACAATATATAACCGGTCTTTAAGAACGTCTTGATCGACTGGGATACAACCACTCTCCTTGCCTCCCTCTCCGTCCTTTCCTGGCATTTCTGGTTCCCTGATTTATGTTTTCTTTTCCCCGACATTTTTCAGTCAGTCAGTCTCCTGCTCTTCCACCAAGTTCATCGTTAACTTCAGGCTGCCGCCTCAACTCTGATTGGTTCTATTCACGAGCTGGGGTGGGACTTACAATTTTATTGGGTCCATCTGATGTTTGTCACTGACTCTGACTGAATAATTAATAAATACTTTAGGTCGGACTAAACCATTTTTATGGAGGTAAGAGAAGCAGATATTTGGAAAAATATTTACCCAAATTGCACGTTTTTGCGGTTTTCATTTAAATCTCAGGCATACAACTAATATAAATATTAGAATTATTCATACTACAGGGGCCTAAATAGTATAACTGCTGGATTTTGTGGGGCCCCCTGGGCAGCGGGGGCCCCTATAATTGTCACCACCTTTCACCCCACTAGCGACGGCCCTGGTAACATGTGTAGGCCTACATGATAATTTGGTAACACTTTACAATTATAAAAAAAGTTTGTAGACAAACTTTAAGTTCTCTTGAAAAGGAAAGTTTGAAGTAGTTTTAAAAGCTTGAAGTTTGAAGGTTTTCAATTGGAAAGTTACCCCCTAGAGGTACCGAGATCCACCTACAAAAATACTGTGGGTAACACAGTAGACTATATGATGGTCTACGAAAAATACACATTTTATTATCTTATTAAAATACATGAACAGGATTTTACCGTCTCTGCCTCATTTTAAGCCAGGAAAAAGCCTACATGTGCAGTATAAAGTAGCTACTGGACAACTTTCTTTCTTTCTTTCTTTCTTTCTTTCTTTCTTTCTTTCTTTCTTTCTTTCTTTCTTTCTTTCTTTCTTTCTTTCTTTCTTTCTTTCTTTCTTTCTTTCTTTCTTTCTTTCTTTCTGTTTTATTGCTTTAAAAATAGATAGCATATTAAGCCAATTAAGCAAAAAACTGTCAACAAGTCTGAAAAAAAAAAAAACTGGTATCACACTTGACATTCTGTCCCCCTCACTTTTAAAATGATGGCTACGCCCCTGGTTGGGTCCATTAATGAAAAGTAGGCTACAGGTGAGAACACTTCTCCTAAATAAAAACAATTGAGTATATTACCAAAAAAATAAATAAATAAATAAATAAAGACCATTAAAATCAGCTCTAACTTCCAATAACCAATTCAATTGGTTCCATTTCTTTTTTTGACAGAACTCAAACTTTAGTGGTAGGAGAGAACGAATCGCAGGTTACACTCCGGTTAGTCCCGTGAGGAAGAACACACTCATTACCACAGTCGCCAGTCAACCTCATTATTCACATCACTATGAGTTTCTTGCAGGAAAATCACATCTACATTTTTCAACCTGATAAATTCTATGATAGTTTCTGCTTTCCTCCTATCCCTCATCCCACTAACACTCAAGGATCCCACTCGCAAAGTGTCCATAAGAAGAAGAGAGAGAGAAAAGAAAGCAGACAAGAAGAAAAGCGTATTACCCATAGTGATTAGTTAGATTTTCCCCCCTTTTTGGCCTAATTTTTTCAGTTTAATTTTTTTTCGGATTGTGATGTTTTTTTTTATCTAAACGCTTCTGCCGTAAAAGCTCTTCATGATTACTATGTCTCCTTTCCCACATAACAGATGTTATAAACTTCTCCAAATCCAAAAAAAAAAATCCCTTAAACTTGTCTATCCTTTGTTTCATCAAGAAATGCACTAATTTGAGCCGCAGTATGCAAATCTTCTTTCGACACTTTTGACATGTCTGCTCCTTCCAACCATTGATCATCATCTTTCATGCTTTTATCTGTGAATTGAGACATTCCACCCAACTCATACTGAGCCTTCCTCTGCTGCTTGTACATCTGAGTCACATTCTCACTATAACCACATCTTAAACTTCATGACTCACACGGAGCGAGATCTCTAATGTACGCTCAGGAGAAGTGAGAAACATTAAAACCTGAAAGAAAAGAAAAAGAAGATGAATAAGAACAGTTTTTCCGCTCACTCTAACCAACACGCTCCACTCTTCCAATCACACTCGCACATGCGCAGAGAGAGAGAGAGAAGGAAAAGAAAGAGAACGAGAGAATAAAAGAGAACAGTTACAATCTTCTTTTATCCCTTCCATGATCATGTGACTGAAACCCAAATGTACATTTAACCTTTGTGCGGCCTTATGGACATTTTTCACTTTTTTGTGTGATAATGTCGCCTGTGTTAATGCCAACTGCATACATTTTGGCACAGGTGTGTATTTTTATTGGATTTTCACTATTTCACCCCCATTTCCTTTAATAAATCAATTTTACACTAGTAACACAAAATAGTTACAATCAGGAGCTTAAGGACAAAAATGTCCCATTGAAACCCATTAAAACTGCATTTACATTTACATTTAATCATTTAGCAGACGCTTTTATCCAAAGCGACTTACATCTGAGGACTAAAGCAAGCGAGTCATCGTGAAAAGGGAAGAACGACGCAAGAAGTGCTCAAAATACAAAGTTCAGGCATTGCTCAGAGTAGCAAAAGCCAGACAAGGGAAGATTTAAAAGAGTTTTCTTTTTTTATGTTAAGTGCTCCCGGAAGAGAAGAGTTTTCAGTTGTCTTTTGAATGCTGTCAGGGATTCTGCATTCCGGATGAGGGTGGGGAGATCATTCCACCAGCATGGAACCGTGAATGAGAATGTTCTGGAGAGTGATTTTGTGCCCCGCTGTGATGGTACTACTAGCCGTCGCTCATTGACCGATCGTAGGCTTCTGGTAGGGATGTAGACTTGTAGTAGTGAGTGGAAGTAGGAGGGAGCTGAACCTGTGGTCAATCTGTAAGCAAGCGTCAAAGCCTTGAACTTGATGCGAGCAGCGAGTGGTAGCCAGTGCAGAGAGATGAGCAGAGGAGTGACGTGGGCCCTTTTGGGCTCGTTGAAGACCAGACGAGCTGCAGCATTCTGGATCATTTGTAGAGGTTTAGTTGCACATGATGGAAGTCCAGCCAGAAGAGCATTACAGTAATCAAGCTTAGAAATGACCAGGGCCTACCAGTACAATATCTATGAATCTTCACAGATTCATAGACTCTGTGTGTGAAAACTGTGAAGGTCAAAGGTCACTGAGCTCAGAAGATTTGATTTTTTTAGTCAAACACATTTCTAGTTTCTTGTTTGCACTTTTTAATTTGTAATAGGTTTTGTTAGAGGTCATTAACTCTCTCTCTCTCTCTATATATATATATATATATATATAACACTGGCCACGACTGGCACACTGGGGGTTTACCGTTTCCTGAGGCTTCTCAGATTCTGAGAAAACATCAGCAGTTCCTCTCAGTTCTTCAGAGTTTGAGCGGATGGAGGAGTGTGTGGTACAGCGACAGGAGAGAGAGAGAGTCAGGAAACAAGCGGTGTGCAAGTAGGTCAAGTGCAAACACCAAAGTATGACAAACATGTGTGTGTGTTTCAGTAACCGGTGTGGAGAGATGGGGCTGCGTTCCAGTCCACTTTTAGACACACACTCACGAACTTAAACACTTCCCCTCGGGGGAATCCCCGCCGCCATTTTGCAGTTCCACTTCGTGAAGCGGACGAGGGAAGTTTATATGGACAGACCCTCGCTCCCTCAGTCTACTTCATATACACACTTCAGGCAGCTTATACCCCAGAATGCAACACGATTGTGACGTCCCAGCAGATCTCGTCTAATCACCACCACCACAAACAACTCTATGATATATTAATTATGATTTATACATTTAGATGCTGCATTAAACACATTCTTAAAGGGAAATTAAATTAGAGATTGAAAGGAGGATTTTAACTGTGACAAGATGATTGACAGGTCAGATTACAGTGTCAGGACGATTGACAGGTCAGATTACAGTGTAAGGATGATTGACAGGTCAGATTACAGTGTAAGGATGATTGACAGGTCAGATTACAGTGTAAGGATGATTGACAGGTCAGATTACAGTGTCAGGATGATTGACAGGTCAGATTACAGTGTCAGGATGATTGACAGGTCAGATTACAGTGTCAGGATGATTGACAGGTCAGATTACAGTGTCAGGATGATTGACAGGTCAGATTACAGTGTCAGGATGATTGACAGGTCAGATTACAGTGTCATGATGATTGACTGGTCAGATTACAGTGTCAGGATGATTGACAGGTCAGATTACAGTGTCAGGATGATTGACAGGTCAGATTACAGTGTCAGGATGATTGACAGGTCAGATTACAGTGTCAGGATGGGACAGAGAGCAACACAGCCTCTGAGTGTCGACTTTGAGCTGTTAATTCACAGTATATTCCTATATTTCCTCGAAAACGACAAATATAACTCAGAATGCATTGTTTTCTACGGTATATTACTGTTTAATGGAAAATTATATGATACTGTCAGAATTTGGCCTATGTTCAATTTTCCAAGTCTTGATTTTAGATTGGGAGAAAATTCTGATTAATAATCTATCCACTATAGTGACCTCATGCATCAAAAGCTATAATTCATACTTTTACTGTAACTGTTGTCCTTAAAAATACTGTAATATCTTTTTCTTAATAGGCTCTTGGAATTCAATCGCATATTGAATAAAAAAATAATTCACATTAATCCAAATTGACATGTTCATTGTGAAGCTAGATGAAGAAACAAGCTTTGTCAGAATAAAATGCAGAAAATAATAAGATATTTTTAGTAACAGCCTTGGTTTTTAAGGTTGTGGATTGGTGAAGATGTTTCCAGCTGCTTCTTGAAGGTCGTATGGAGGAGGGCAGATCATTTCACCTCAGAGGAACAGAGACGGTGAAGGGTCTGGAAATCCACTGTGTGCCTCGTTTCAAAGGAACAACGAGGTGAGTAGATGTGATGTTGATTCAGACGTCAGTCTCTGAAGCCTTTAACTGCTGAGATTCCTGCAGTCAATGAGGATCATCACATCTGTGACCTAGAGATGCACCAGATAAAGCTTCATTATAGTCTCAACTGTAGGTTAAATCACTCTCCATCCGATTCAGCTCTTAAATGTTGATGGTGATTTAGTTCGATCTTTCTTTCTCTTAGTTTGAGATTTACTCCATTATACTTATTAATTGGCAGATGCTTTTATTCGAGTGAGTTATACTGCATTTAAAGACACATTTGATCCATTCATGTAAATAAAATGGAGTGAATCTCAAACTGAGAGAAAGAAAGACTGGGAAGTGAACCCATGACCATCATCTAGTGTTGAGCTACAGGATTCTCTCACCTGTTCTCTGGATCATCATCATCATCAGACAGTCTGACAGATGAGCCGCGCTTCTCTCTGGAAACATCTGACAACAGACTGACACTGATTATTACACAGTATTATATCAGTTTTAGAGATCTGCAATCTGATGATGAAGGTGAATGTGATGACCAGTAGTAGCATAGCAAAGTATAGCTGTCAGGCGTTGTGCAGGGTTCAGAAGGCGAGGACGAAAGGAACTCAATTTAGATGCTTTATTTACAAACTTGAAGACAGGAAAACACTCCAGGACTTCAGACTCACAACTTTACATAGACGACCGACCGACCAAGACTGAAAGAACAGAGGCAAAGTGAATACAGAGACAAATGAACATTAATGATGTGAAGACAGGTGACACAGATGATGATAACGAGGAACAGGTGGATGATTGAGGGAGTGAGTTCAGGTGTGGAGACAAGAGGATGCTGGGAAGTGTAGTGAAGATGACGAAGACAGAATGGTGCAGACGATGACTGTGACAATAGCACCATGGTACAATAATACTAC